>JAQHUG010000286.1:2536822-2547729 GCA_028555095.1 Dicrostonyx torquatus
GAGACCTTGACAAGAGAGATTTTGCTTGGTCTCGTTCTTTTCTCTCGCCCATGATTTTCAGATAGGAGCCTCTTTGGACCCTGAATTACTGGACCCGCGGGTCGGGTCACAACCCAGTTGGCTATGTCAAAAATGAAGAGATAATATGAAATACTATAGACATCTCAGAGAAAAGGAACTTGTGCATTTTAGGTGGGAATGTAAATTAATGCTGCTATTTTGAAAAACTACATGTTGAGACTTAGATCATTTCCAGATTCCACTGCTGGAAAGTTAGACATCTGTACCTGTAGCTGTTTGTAGCATTCCTAACAATAAGTCAAATGTAGTGTACAATTAAGTGTTGGGTAAATGAGTGGTTACAGAAGTGTGTGTGTGTGTGTGTGTGTGTGTGTGTGTGTGTTTGTGTGTGTGTTTGTGTGCATGTGTAATAGAGTGCTTTCCAGTGACCAAAGTGTGAAATTATGTCAACAGCAGAAATATGACTTAACTGGAGGAGAGTGTGTAAAATGAAATAAGACACACAGAAAAAGACAATGCACACAGAAGGAGGAAGAATTATGGAATTAAAGTAATAGTAAAATGGTGGTTATTAGAGGCTGGGGAGAGTCTAGAGAGTTGAGTAGAAAAAGCATGGGACAAGTAGAAGGAGCAGTTGTTTGGAGAAATAGCTTCTCATGCCCTGTAACACAGCAAATGATTGAGGGATGCCAATTAATTAAACATTTCAAAATAGCAAGTAGGATGTTAAATCTCTGTACTGCAAGGAAAAGATCAATATTTGATGATGGATGTATCACTTGCCCCAATCTGATTGTGATACACTGCAGTGAAATGTGACAGTGTATTCCTTGTATAGCTTCATGTGTCCATTAAAGAAATAAAAACTACACCCAAAACATTAGTGACTTCTCTTTTTCTGAAAGTATATTTATTTTTCTGAGTGGTGGTGGCGCATACCTTTAATCCCAGCACTTAGGAGGTGTAGGCAAGCAGATCTCTGTGAATTCAAGGCCATCCTGGTCTACAAGAGCAAGGTCCAGGACAGGTTCCAAAGTTACAGAAAAACCCTGTCACAGAAAAGGAAAGAAAAAAGAAAATAAAGTTTATTTTATGTGTATGATTATCTGTCTGACAGTTTATATGTGTGTCACATGTATGTCTAGTGCCTGCAGAGGCTAGGAAAGGGTGAGCCCATGTGACTAGAGTTACAGTTTTCAACCACCATGAAGGTTTTGGGACCCAGATACAGCTTGTGTGGTAGCAAGTAATTTTAAACACTGACCCATGACTCCAGCCCCATTCAATGGCATTTCTTTGTGTTAAGGATATACTTTAAAAAAAAAAATTCTACAAAGTTCTATTCACATTAGCCACAAAAACTAAAATAATGAGCGATAAATTCAAGGAAGGAAGGAATAAATCTCTATAATGAGAAACATAAACTATAAAAGAGATGGAACTAGATACAAATGAGTGGAAAGGTATCATATGCTGATAGGATAATTGTTTCAATTATAAAAGATATGCAAATTGATCTAAAGATTACATGTAATAATTATCAATCAAAATTTTAAAAATTAACCTTAAAATTTATGTAGAAATAAAAACTGTTAACTAGCCAACTCAATTTTAAGCTTAAAGAGAAAGGCCTAGGCTGGGAGATTCAGCTGGTATCAGGCTCAGTTGGTAAACTGCTTGTCACACAAGCTGGCTTCTTTATAGCATATTGGGGAAATAGCACTCCCATGAAAAAGCTTGAAATTGTATCGGTGTTTCTTGCAAAGTCAAAATTCAACTCAATATGGGTTACAACATGAACTTATAAGTCATTAATTATCATAGAAATTCCATTTGAAGCCACATGCAGTTAGGTCACCTCACAAATCAGGAGAGAGCAGGTATCAGTGAAGATAAACTATTATGACCTGTATCTATGAAGATGCTCAGAGGAAACCCATCACTTTGTATCCTACGCTAAAATTTTAATTTAAAAAGAGGGGGATAGGAACACTTGACTGTGCTTAAGCTTTTCACTTTAACCAATATTTGAAAAATGAATTCTTTTTCTTTTCATTATGAAGCTCCAACTTCACTTACTGTGAAGAATGAGATTAATATTTTCCCAGTAATTGCTTTGAATCTGCAAAGGGCTTTTGGTAGAATGGTCATTCCTGTAGCATCAATTCTACCAATCAATAATCACGGATGGTCTTTTCATTTTCTAGTGTTCTCTCAAAATTCCTTCAAAAATTTAAAAATTTTATTGTGGAAATATTTCACTTATTTGGTTATATTTATTACTAGACATTTCTTTTTTGAGACTATTTTGAATGGATAGGTACCCATGATCTCTTTTTCTGTATGCTTGTAGTATGTATATAGAAAATCTATCTGTGTATAGGTATAAAAACTGCAGGAAGAAAACATAGGCAATACCATATAAAATAGGGTGTAGGAAAGGGCTTTCTTAACAGGACCCCATTTGCCCGGGAATTAAAGTCAACAATCCACAAGTGGGACTTTATAAACCGTGCATCTAAGGAACATAATTTAGTGAAGAGGAAGGCCAGGTTGATTGCAAACTGGTCTAACCACTCCAGAAATCAGTTTGAAGAACCCCTGAAGCTAAAAATAAATCTCCCACCTGAGCTAGTTTTATGACTTCTCAGTGTATGCCCAAAGGACTCTACAGTGCCCCCCACAGTTATTGCTTAGCCATGCTCATTGCTGCACTATTCGCAACAGTCAGAAATGAACATAGCCTAAATGACTTTCAGCTGACTTGCAGACTTCCATGGACTGGCTCAGAGAAGCTCCTCAGACCTTGAGAAATCAGGGCTCTGGGTCCAGGAAGGCAAGAGTTAGGCAAGTGACAGACAGACCAACACACAAGAGAGTGATTTGAATCTGCTGCAACTTTACTGAATTTTCATTTTCAATATATAGTTTTCAAACAAAGAACAATTCAGAGGGTCATATATTGTCAGTTGACAAAGTGAGAAAAGCTTCTTTTGGTGATTTTTAGGGAGAGTCTAACATCCAAATGCTAAGTATTAGATAAAGTATCTTTAGCAGAGGAATTCTTGTCTTTGTTATCACTGATCTCAGATAAGAAGGTTTCCTTTCATCTAGGAAGCTTTTCTTAGTTAACTGCTGTGACTCCCTGTTTCTCACTTTGTCTCTAAAACATTTCTCACCCTACCTCTAAAAACAAGCCTAACAAGTTTTTTCTGCTTCCTGGCTGGCTCCTGCCAGAAATCCCCTCAACCTTTGTCAAAACATTTATTGGGTTAAAATTTTCCTCCTTGGTTAAACTAATTTTTAAGGTTGGAATACTTAGTCTTGTAAAGGAATCTTTTCCTAGTTTCTATATGTCTAGAATGGAGTTATTCTAATAGCAATTGGATCTTAATCCATGCTTTTGCCAAATTGTCAATTTTTACTTAGGAAAAGTTTTCTGTTGCTGTAACCTATCTAAAATACTTCCTTATTGATCTCTAAATGCTTACGACTAGAATTTGCACAAGGGCTTGTAACACTGGAGGCATCTTGAGTGCTGTATTAACATCAAAGTCCGAATTACCGTTTTCAGAGACATCAATGGGTCCTCTGGTAAATTTACATGTTTGGCCAGGTACAGCAAAAGACTTTAACAGTAAACAGATAGTGGAGGGCAGCAGTGAGAGCACAATCCTTCATTCGAGCATATTAGTGATCTTTTACACAATGCTGTGCAATTTTACATGATTCTGTATAACTAAGACTCACAAGTCCGTAGTAGCATTGTATTATTCCAACTTGTCTTTGAGACAGCGGGGAATGACAAGTAAGTATGTGCACTAACTTATTCACTATTCTAGTTCTAACTATTTCTCAATGGTACTGTGCGTCATCATTAGTAGCTCTGGATTTTCAAGGTAGACATAATGAATATGTTATCAAAGATTAAAAAGAGTAAGCTTGATTTTAACTGATTTATCAATTTCTTTGAACCACTTTGACTCCTACAAAGTCCTAGAAAACCTTCTGGACTTTGTGCCTATAATGTTTGAGATTTTGAGTTATATTTTGAATAATTCAAGGAGGTAAAATATTCTTTCTTGTGATTTTCAAATTACATAAGAAAGCAATGTGGATGTACAAAGTATAAATTAAGACATAGTCAGGTACT
Organism: Dicrostonyx torquatus; assembly: GCA_028555095.1. NCBI lineage: Eukaryota > Metazoa > Chordata > Mammalia > Rodentia > Cricetidae > Dicrostonyx > Dicrostonyx torquatus. Next base: position 2,540,997 of record JAQHUG010000286.1, read on the forward strand.
GTGTGCATTCTGATGCTCCATTCTATCCACCATGGAAACCTTTCTGATTTATTTGGAGGAGAAACTAAGCATTTTTATTTTCATACTGAGTACTCAGAATACCTAGATAACCTCTATATTTCCATTTTTCCAAGCTTTTTAAAACATTTAACAAAAGTTTTGAAAGGTCAGAACATTGATTTGCTAGTTCTGAACTCTTATTTCCCTGCCCTCAGCTTGGTGAAGTGGTTGGTCACGTAGAGCTTTACAATCCACTAATACGTTCTTCAGAGTGGCAGCTGATGTCATTTCCTGACTCTCTGGCCTTCTGTGATGCTATGAGGAGCGCGACAGTGAGCTAGGAATCCTTCCGACAGTTAAAGCATTCTTGTGGCAAAAGATAATTTCTCTGCTCTTCAAATGTTTTTTGTTTGCATGTTTGTGTTGTGAGACAAGATTTCAAGGAGCCTGTCCTAGTCTCTACTTGCATTTAAGCTGAGGGCTGACATTGAAGTCTTGATCTTCCTGTCTCAACCTCAGTAATTTTAGTGTAAAAGTTGCAGCTATAAACACAGGGGAAGGGCCACATCCGGGTGGTCCTGTGTATTCATGTGAGAACTGAACCCTTGAAGAACAGTCATAGGGAGTGACTGTTAAAAACAAAAAAGGAAAGGTTTTACTTTCAAGGTGCAATGACTTCGCAGGTTAAGGTTTATTTGTTAAAGCATTGAACATTGTGTCTGAATTCTTAGTGTCAACCTCCCTTGTCAGACATGTGGCTTTCTAGAACATTGAACATTGTGTCTTAGTGTCAACCACCCTCGTCAGACATGTGGCTTTCTGGATCCCAACATCAAGCTGCTTACATTAAAGCTTTTATTTATGGTCCAGAAAGAACAAAGTGTGAGTTTACGTCAAACATGAAGAGCAAGCTTACTTTAATATCATGAAACAAGGATTTCCCAAATCTCTCTTTGTAACGTTTCCGTATGGTCATCAGGTCTATTTCACTTCTGGCGATTAGAATCCTGCTGACAGTTTTATTATGGAAGCCGAAGTCCTAAAAGGTGAAGAAAGTTGGGTAAAGAAAACAGCACTTTAAAGGTCCGTCCAACATAGCAGGACTTCCCTTGCAGTAGCAGTTTGCTTGCAGGTCCTCATGTCTCCAAAACCACAGCTGAGGATGTCTGAGGCCTAGCTGCAGGGATGGTTCAAATGCCTTTGAAATAGAATAATGCTGTCATCTGGTGGTCAGCCAGCATAATCTAACTTTTATTCAAGAATGTTTTGAGGATCATTGAAAAACAACAACAAAAGAATTTATGATTAGAAGTGATTAAAACAAATTATTTGACCAAGTTTTTATTTGGAGTTTCTTTTTTTTTTTTGGTTTTTCGAGACAGGGTTTCTCTGTGGCTTTGGAGCCTGTCCTGGAACTAGCTCTTGTAGACCAGGCTGGTCTTGAACTCACAAAGATCCGCCTGCCTCTGCCTCCCGAGTGCTGGGATTAAAGGCATGCGCCACCACCGCCAGGCCTGGAGTTTCTTTATGACAAAATTTTGGGAGAATTAAAACAGATTGCTGACAATTATTTCATATTCCAGTTCTTCAATAAGAATTTTATATGTAATCAACTTTAACTGCAAACTATTTGTCAATATAAGAATTTTTTTTTCTGCACAGAACATATAGGGTTATGATTTAATTTATAAGTCATTAAAATGAATTTCACCTAATCAGAATAACTGATTATTTGCCTAGGGTAATCCACAAAGGAAGCTTTAGTCTGGTGTCGCAGTCATGGCTCATTGAAAAGAAATTGTTGAATTATCTTACAACATCTTTCAAGATGCTATTTTGCATGAAGCAAAGAAGCTATGAACAATGAGTTTTTCTCTTGAGTTCTGAGGCTATGTAGATTCTTATGCATAAGTTATTATCTCCTATGTATAAGACACGTAATAGAAATGTTCTTAACTATTAGTTAGTATAGTTAACTATGTTAACATGTTGGGAAATATCAAAAAATTGGCCTGTCAAGTGTCTTTGGTAATACTTTACTTACATGCATAAAAATGTCATAATGAAAACTGTTCTTTTGTATAAATAATTTGTACTACTGAGAAATAAATTGCTTTAAAAATAACACATTCCTATCATTAAAATTGTATACACATACTATCTCTTTATGTTCCTGAATGCCGCCTATTCATGTAGTCTTTAAAACTAGTCTAGACCAGTAGAGTGGCATCAGATTCCTTATAGATTTATAACCAAATCATAGGTCCTTTAAGGAAAATCTGTAACAATTGTAAAGAGTTCTCCAGTTTAAGATATTATTTGACTAAACTTGCCATGGCTTTAACAGCCTGGAGCCTTCCCAACAGTTGTCCCTGTGGCTATCAGTTGCAACTGTAGACCATCAAATAGTCCTGTTAGAAAAAAAGTACATATATTCATTACATATATAAGTAACAAATGAGGAGCTATATTGTTTCTTTAAAATAAAATCTTACTAGCTTTTTTTTAGCTTAAGTAATTGTTTTGATCATGAGACCATATCTTCATCATATTACTTTCATTAGTGAGAGAAGCAAACTTAATAACTAATCCTGAGTTGCTTCTAGAAGGAAAGTTCACAGGGGGCTTGAACTTCTGTTGTTATTTTTATTTTGTTGCTTTGATATTCTACCTCGAGTACCCAATTAGAGACACAGGAGGCACTCATTCAATATTAATTGATTAAATGAACCAGCTAAATCTTTCCTGGTGTTCCTGATGTCTACTTTCTGTTCCCCTCAGACCCACTGTTTGAGCTACTTTGAGAATGATTTAATGGTGTGGGACAATGGTCTACATCCTGTCAATTATCTTTAAAAAAAAAAACAAAACGCTGATTGGACAATAGCCAGGCAAGAAGTATAGGTGGGACAACCAGGCAGGAAGTAGAGATGGGGCAATGAGAACAGGAGAATTCTGGGAAGAGGACACAGTCCACAGTCATGACCCAGCCATAGAGGAATCAAGATGTGACTACCTCGCCAAAAAATGTGTGGAGCCAAGTGGCTAACATAGACAAGAATAATGGCCAATATAAGTTATGAGTTAATAAGAAGTCTGAGCTAATAGGCCAATCAGTTTATAACTAATGTAGACCTCTGCATGATTTCTTTGGGACTTAACAACTGCGGGAACTGGGCAGGACAGTCAACAATTTGAGTTCTATTCTAACTCAGTTGCTAATTAGCTGACATGTGATGTATGTCTATTAAATATATTGGGAATTTGACAGGATATAAATGTATTTCTTTCTCAGAAGCATTCATCTAAAAACCAACTCCGTCACTTATCTTTAGCGGTTTCATAAAACCCACCAAATAATTTTTATAAGATATTTGCTTACTAGATAATTCATAAAAATGCTGTGATCTCTCAGCTCTGTATCAAGATTTTCATGGAATGGAAAAGTCAAAATGATTGTTAATTCAGCACATAATGAAGTGTTTGTGTTCTGAACCTATTATGGAGCTATTCACAATGACTCTTCATGTACCTTTTCTGAAGTGTAGGCAGCAAAGCCACAGACTTCATGGTAAAATAAGAACACGGGAATAGTCTCTATGAATAAGAGCAATGGCCTTTTCTACAGTGGGCATGTCATTTTAGATAACATTCAGGAGGCATGCCTGTGGAACTCACTATTAATTTACTATTTAGGGTTTTTTGATAATATGATTTGTTCCTGAAAGCAAATTTATTAAAGACAGTAAAATAATAAAAATAATCAAAAGCAAAATTTGAAAATATCCTTTCTTCTCGGAGACAAGAGCACAGTCACACTGTTAGCATTTATCTCATCCTGACAAGGGGGTGGATTTCAATGAACCTAGCATAGATTGAAAGCTATGGAAAGTTGATTCCTGAGACAGGGCATTTGAGAATTCTCTTCTCTCATACAATTTACTCAGGAGATCTTTTCTTTTTCTACTACCCATGTAGATTAGATCCATGTATGTGTCTCTTAGGGTCCTCACTGTTATCTATGTTCTCTGGTATTGTGATTTGTGGGCTGGTTTTCTTTGCTTTATGTTTGCTTTATGTTTACTTATGAATAAGTTCAGATGATATTTGTCTTTCTGGGTTTGGGTTACCTCACTCAAAATGATGTTTTGTAACTCCATTCTTTTTCCTGCAAAATTCAAAATGTTGTGGGTTTTTTTTCTGCTGTCTAGTACTCCATTGTGTAAATAAACCACATTTTCTTTTTCCATTCTTCAGTTGATGGGCAGTTAGGTTTTTTTCAGGTTCTGACTATGACAAAATATGCTACTATGATCATAGTTGAGCACATGTCCTTGTGGCACAATTGATCATCCTTTGGATATATACCAAAAAGTGGTATTACTGAATCTTGATGAAGGTTGTTTCCTAGTTTTCTGATAAATCACCACACTGACGTCCAAGGGGGATCTACCAGCTTGCATTCAAACCAGTAAAGTAGGGTGAAAATAGACCCATATCTATCACCATGCACAAAACTCAAGTCCATATCGATCAAAGGCCTCAACATAAAGCTAGCCACACTTTACCTTGTGCAAAAGAAAGTGCGACAAACACTTGAATGCATTTGCACAGGGGATCACTTCCTAAATATAACCATGGCAGCACAGACACTGAAAAAACAATTAATAAATGGGACCTCTGAAACTGAAAAGCTTCTGTGAAGCAAAGGACACAGTCAACAGGACAAAACACCAGCCTACAGAATGGGAAAAGATCTTCCCTAACCCCACATCAGAGAGAGGTGTGATCTCCAAAATATACAAAGAATTCAATAAATTGGTCACCAAAAGAACAAATAATCCCAAAACAATGGAGTACAAACATAAACAGAGAACTCTCAACAGAGAAATCTAAGATGGCTGAAAGACACTTAAGGAAATGCTCAACAACCTTAGTCATCACAGAAATGCAAATGAAAACAACTCTACTAGTACAATTTTAGTGAATTTTCAGCAAGTTTGATTTTTATTGGGGTGACCCCAGTGCTGCCCCACTACTGCCTCCTAAGTCCTGAATCCATATCTGGACCCTTAAAATGTAAAATCATGAGTAGTCTTACGTAAGGGGAGACAATATGAGTCCATAAGAAAATAAAAAATAAAATCTTAAAAAAATCATATGGTCACCCACCAGGTGATTAGGAAAGGGTCAGGGAGGGTCAGAGATGGTAAGGGTATTCTCAAAAGCAAACCAATGGCATGGGTTTGGGATGGTCAGTTTCCAAAAAACAGAAAATAACTTTCACAGTAAATAAAAACCATATATATATATATATATATATATATATATATATATCGCATAATGGCTCCTGCCTTCAAAATGGAGTCAGACAGGTTTCTCACTTAGAGAATGAATGCATTACTTAATAACATCGGCATCATTTATATACCTGAAGTTTTCACATTTAATATTGAGTGGCTATAAAATAATGAATTATTGAAAGAGATACCTTGATTTTTTTTTTTTTTTAGTAGAGGAGAGGTGTGAGCTCTGATACCTGATAGACAAAGGAGGCCGTGCAGGTGACACCGTGCAGGTTCGCAGCTGAAGGCGACTATTTAGAAAGACAATAGCCGAATTTTTGGCTCCAGCCTCTCTGAGTCATTTGCAGATTGCCCCAGGAAAGGTAGCTATTTCCGAGCTGATGTGTGAATGACAATGAGTGTGGATGAAAGAATTGCCCCAGGAGACAGGAGAGTTAGAAAAACCCCCAAGAGGGGAAGGAAGGGACAGACAGAGCGAGAAATAGGAACAAGAAGGCACATAGGAGGGTTTTAGAGAGCAGAGCAAAGAGAAAAGAAATGGTTTTAAGAGAGCTTAGAGAACAGAAGCAATTGTAGATAAATAGAATAAATAAAGGCCCTCGCTGAAAAATATGAGAAGCCTTTTAAACTGTGATGGTGTGAAAGCCTGTTTCTTTCCGTGCGTCTCCGAGCACACATTTGGGGAAAAGCTTCAGTTTCTATGTTGGGGCAACGGTCCCCGACAGAGAGGAATAAATCTACAAAGACAAATCGATATTTAGAAGAGGCTTTGAGGAGGTCAGAGAACCAGAGGGGAGAGTGAGTGGGAGCTCTGCCGGAAGGTCCCCAGAACGCAGTGCGGGCAACACCAACCCCTGCTGCAGGAGCCCCTCGACTCCACACACCCGACTCCCACCCCCAAGTTCGCCATTCCCTATGTGGGATCTGCTCTGCACAGGCCACCAGGAGTCCCTGTTCCGGTGCTGAGGTCAGATATCCAGAGGGAGATGGGCAGGCGCCAATGCAAGAATTACTCCAATATCATGAAAAGCACCATGAAAACAGTGATCACACAACAAGAAGACTTGAACACCCTATTCTAGAAGAAGTAGAAGAAATCAACGTTAAATGTGACATTATGAAATTAATAGAAGCCCTTAAACAGGATGTGAAAAACTCCTTTAAAGAATTGGTAGAGAAGTCAAACAAAAAGTTAGAGAAAATGAATAAAGCTCTCAAAGATACCCAAGAAAACCAAGAAAAAGCAATCAAACACGTAATAGAAACAGTTCAAGACTTGAAAAATGAAATGGAGGTAATGAAGAAAACACAAACCAAGGGAAGGATGGATATGGAAAATCTGGGTAAACGAACAGGAACTACAGAGACAAGGATAACCAACAGAATACAAGAGATAGAAGAAAGAATCTCAGACACTGAAGATACTA
>JAQHUG010000286.1:2587739-2602127 GCA_028555095.1 Dicrostonyx torquatus
AGACAGGGTTTCTCTGTGGCTTTGGAGCCTGGGCTGGAACTAGCTCTTGTAGACCAGGCTGGTCTCAAACCCACAAAGATCCGCCTGCCTTTGCCTCCAGAGTGCTAGGATTAAAGGCGTGCGCCACCAATGCCCAGCTTGGATTAAAGTTTGTCTTGTGCAAATTTCTCAGTAACTTTAAAAGATAGACTCACACAGTAGCACCCTACTGGCTGGCGAGAGACTACTCTTTTTAGTTTTCATTTTTGCAGAAAAGGTCAAGAATCGGGTGGCCAGTAGAGATTTAGCTGTGACTAAACAATCATGTCTGCATACATATTCTCATGGGCACTAAAGTATACACATGTGCACATATCATTTTGTATGTAATCTCAGTGTTATGGAGTCTCAGCTTATGAATCCTATCAACTTTGTTGATTTCTGAATTGAACAGGACCAGTTTTTAATATTTTATTTTGCAGTATCTTATTAAATATAATTTTAATGAAACCTTTCTGCATGATTAGACCTCCAATTTAATTCATCCCTAGATCATGATAGTAAGTCAAAATTTTCTCTTTGGAACTTCTAAACATTAGACCCTCTCTGGCATCCTAGGAGCGTCCCATTGAAGTCTCGTTGCTCCCTAACAAGACAAAATGTTTGCCAATAGCAATGATGTCTCTGCCCCATTATGCTAATTATATCTTTTCATTTATCTCTGTTGTCATCGTGCAGTTACACCCAGTAGCTACATTGCTACCCTGTTGTCCTCATGGAGAAAGTTCATAATATTGCCTTCGGAGTAGGTTGTTAAGACAGAAGAGAGAATGTAGCAGGTAGCTCCACCCACGCAAGGTACCCTGGTACCTCCCTTTCATCACCTGGCTTATTAGTTTAAACTTGGAGTCCCTGAAAGTACTGAACCATGCCTTACACCAGTTCCTGCAAAGCTAGAAGCTTCCTTTTCCCTCTATCTCAAACATGTTTAAACACAGCCTTGTTTCTAGGTAAGTACTGTCTCAGAAATGGAGAAATTGTAAATGTGGAATTCCCACATAGAGAGCTTAGCTACAAAGTTGGGGCTTCTGCGAATTGAGTGTGTAGTCTCCCAGCCTGCTCTTCTCTACTCACCTTCTTTATTTTCTTCAGGAACAAGGTAGTTGTTTAACCCTGAAGGACGTGGAAGACTTCTGTAAGCTACATTGCCTCAGTGTGGTTTTTCAAATTCATCTACCTCTTTCCCAGAGAGCCTGCTCAAGATTTATCACTTCTGGTTGGATTGAGGACCTCAAGACTGTCTTTAAAATGGTAAATATATTCTCCTTCCACTTATACTTTTGTTTTTATTTACTTATTTATTTATTTTTAAGATTTAGTCATCCCACTTATACTTTTGTTTTTATTTATTTATTTATTTTTAAGATTTAGTCATCCCACTTATACTTTTGTTTTAACTACATGATGCATATAAACTACATTAACTTTCAAACAGATTTAAACAGGGTGGTGTTAAATTTTGAGGTGTTGTTGGTGTTAAAATTAGATAGGCTTGCTTAAATGAATCGATTGACTAGTTTTAACAATCCTATTAATATTAATATATATAATATTAATATAATAACAGTGAATACACCCCATCCAAAGAGAATCTTCTAGACATTTTCCTTCTTAAAATTCTTGTCAGTGGGAGGATTTGTGTCATTAACAAGGAAGTTCCTGGTGAAAACCACCTTCTACATTGAAAAGGAGCTGAAGAAACAGATGCAAGACTTTTTTATTTTTTCCCATTATAGATTATGGATACAGAGGTTTTGGAGACCTTAGGAGAACAGAAAGCAAAAGTCTCTTCAGAGTCTTCTGTGCAAATCATTGCTAGAATCTTCTAACACTCCAGTTTATTCTCTTCATTTTAAATGAACAAATTTTTCTGTTTTTTATAGCATGGAAAATATCCATATACATTTTTTCTTTTTGCATTTTCCTACTTTCTTTACTATATTGGATGCTATCATCTTTAATGACTACTAGTTGCATCTTCATAAATATACAGTATATATTTATTTACATAAATAAATATTGTATGTATATATTTGTGTGTGTAAACTTATATTAGCCATATAGACTTTTCTTTTAGGCTCCTGAGATAAATAGTCAAGAAAAGTGTCTTATGCCCAAAGGAATTCAGAATGTGCTCTTCTGACCTGGAGATGGAGTGAGATGAACACCCTTCATCATTCCTCTCTAGCTCTTCCAGACAGTTATATCTTATAGTAAAGACACAGACTGAATGTCAACACTTACTGTGAAGGAAGAACTAGAGTACATTCGAAACCAATGGTTAAAAGATCTACCAAGTTTGCAAGGGTTTCTCTTAATAAGTTATATGACCCAAGTCTTGGAGGATGAGTAGCAGGGTGGACAGAATGGAAATCAGATTGTGGGAGAAGAAGCACTGTGTGTAATTTTCCTAAAAATATCACAGCCACGGGACTGGGGTCCACTCGTTGTATCAAGGACAGAGAACTATACTGTTAGTGATGAAGCTGATGTAGTGGGCGAGAGACAAATCAGGCAGCATCACATCAGGGTAGATAAGTTCATCATAAATTCACTGGGTGCCTACTAAATGGTTTAAGTAGGCAAATGACACTTCTCTTGTTTAAAAAAGCATTTTTGACTTGCAATGTAGATCACTCAATGTAGATACAGAACTGGATTTGTGGGGAATAGGGAACTATTTAGCCACCTTCCTGCTGATGGTGTTAGAGACTAAAGAGGAGACTTTGGAGAACTCTACACTTATTCTCTGAGCATACTTCTGTAGCACTCTGAAGAGTGACTTCAGTCTACCTGGAGGCAGCACAGTTGCATGGAGAGTATGCCTTTCTAAATCAATGAGGAATAGCATTTGCATAAATAACCTGTCTCAAAGTCCAGCGTGGGAGAAGTGAAGGAAATTCATGAAGTGTATTGATTTGACAGGGACTAAAGTGGCAATTAAGTCACATTAATTTTACTTGATAATACTTGTATTGCATTTACTACATCAGCATTATGTGACCTGGGGGTGGGAATTGTAGGTTAGGAATAGGGCGCATGAGTGATGGTTTAGTTGGTAAAGCACATGCCTTGGAAGCCTGAGAAGCCGACTTTGAGCTCCAGTGGAGAACCATGAAAAACATCAAATCAGGCATGGCGATGCTCACTTGTAATTCCAAAGATAGGTAAATGGAAAGATCGCTTGTTGACCATCTGCCTTTGTGATCAAGCTCCAGGCCAGTGAGAGACCCTGTCACATTCATAAAGTGGGATTTACCAGACAATGACACCTGAAGTCATTCTGTGGCCTCTGCACACCAGCACACACCCACACCATGCTCATATCCACACAAAGGCGCATCATGACGTATTAAATATCTACACTGGTGAACATTTATAGCAGCTGTAATGGAATTTCTACAGAGTTCTGTGGTGTAGTAAATACTAGACATGGTGAAGGTGATTCTATATAGGTTCTACTGATTCTTGAGAGAAAATTCTGTATCCTAAACCCCAGAGGAGGACATACCTCTAGATGCTTTGTTAGTCCTTCAGGGATAGCAGTCTCTGTGATACTAACCAAAGTCAGGAAGGCTTCTGGTTCCTATTTTCATTTAAAAACTTTAATGTGGGTCATTTCAGGTTAATATATTAAATCTACTGATACTTGCAATTAAAATAAACATTGTGGCAGCAGTAATGTGCTTTGACTTTTATTATTGATTTATTTCTCACTTATATTAAATTATTGTGTCACCTTTATGTAGTCAAGTCTGGACCATAAAAGGAGTGGGTGTGAATGCAGTAGGTGTAATACAGACTTGAATGGAAGCCTCCTTTGCACAACTGTTAGCAGTGAAGATTTTTTCACAACTTTTAATACACTAGGATGTGGTTTCGGTTAAAAGACACTATAAAAAAATCTTGAAATATTTGACAATGTTCTAAGATAGCCTGGCAGGAGATACCTGGTAATTTTAGCTGATCAGAAACAGTAGCTTCATTTTTCTCTTTCTGTTGGGAAGCATTACGTTTTTAATACTAAGGCAGAGGGAATGAAGAAACCTCACTTGGGAGCCTCTCACTTTAACTCTGTAAACCATACCGTTGAGGAAGACTTGTGTCTACTGTGGCCAGATGCAAGTGCTGTTTGTATAGACATTCTGTCTGTGTTACGATGGAACATCACTGCACAGCCTGTAGTTGCTGGAGACCTATCAGAATTGGTGGATGGGAAACATTTTTCTTTCTAGTATCCTTAGCAGCCCAACATTACAACCCAAAGTAAACAAAGAAACCTAAGTAAATAACAGAAGCACATTCAAAAGCTGAAGAAATATGCAGTTTTTGAGATTTTAGATCACAATTGGAGGAAACAATAGTAAATAAATAAATGTTTCTTTAACTCATGATAAAAGTTGTATTTTTGTTTTTGTTTTTTTGAGACAAAAATCTCTCACTGTGTAACCCAGCTTGGTCTGAAACTGACTGCATAACACAGACTGGTCTTAATCTTGCAGACATCCTCCTGCCCTTAGTCTCCCAAGTGCTGAGATTATGTGCAGTCTAACTTCATTTTTGAGTCAGTTTTTATTTTACGTAATGCTTCAATTTTTAAGGAACAAAGTATACTCCTTATGTAGCCTAAGTGGGTTTAGTTGCTTATGAGAATTCGGACACTCTTGTCATTTGCCTTTCATTTGGGTTATAGATGTATATGGAGTAATTCTACATATTACTGTGAATACAAAAGCTGTCAATAACCTTTTTTTTTTTTGATTTCCAGAAACAGTGGTGCGAGTATTTCATTCTAAGTAATGTGCACATGTTTGAATTTTGGAGTTTGGATTTACTTCACCTTTCTGATTTAAGGGATGAGCCTTTGTTGAAGAATATTGCTTTTTACTATGAAAATGAAAACGCAGAAGGTATCAGCTTACTGTATAATACATATCACCTTCCTTTAGAAAGAAAACGCAGGAGGTATCAGCTTACTGTGTAATACTCATCACCTTTAGAAAGCTCATGAAGAATGTCAAGCTTCAAAACCATTTTTTCAATGTCTATTGTATAAATAGTAATTATTTTCCAGTTTCCCAGTCTTTATTTATAATTTTTATTTGTGACAATCAGAATGAATATAGCAATTCAAAATAATTTTCAACTTATTATTACCCCATAATTATTTTTGTTAAAAGTGTGTGTTCATGTGTTTGACAGTTCATAACAGTTTGTTTTCGTGCATGGCATGTAATGAAATTGCTCATGAATAGAAAAATTTCACTTTATTAGATATTTAGGGATTTTAAGTTTTCCAAGAGATAATCTTTATACTTTTTTATGTAATTTGTTTTTTTGGTAGAATATTTTCCTTGTGCTTTTATAGTCAAAGAAAAAGAAAACACATTTTGAGAGAACAGTGCTTGAGTGAATAATATAGAACTATCTTTTGTTGCAATGAGCGCAGGCTGGGTCCCTTGTTCAATCCTGCCTGGCTCCCAGCCGCCGGCCTAGCTTACATTCGAAATAACCACACGGAGATTGTATTAATTAAATTACTGCCAGGCCCATTAGTTCTAGCCTCTTCTTGGCTAACTCTCACTTATCATTTTAACCCATATCGAGTAATCTGTGTATCACCACAGGGTGGTGGCTTACTGGGAAAGATCCTAACCTGCGTCCATCTCAGGCCGGAGAAACATGGCATCTGCCAAAACTTCTTCCTAGAATTCTGTTCTGCCTACCTAAGGTCTGCGATATCAAAAGGCAAAGGGAGTTTTCTTTATTCACCAATGAAAGCAACACAAAATACAGAAGACCCTCCTACACCAATCTTTGACATCAAGATTTTGGACTGTCCTGTTTTAGAAAATGGAATTAATTAGCTACTTTGAAAATAATGATTCTTTGCTAATTTTTTTAGTTTTATTCAGTGATATTGGTTACAAAGCTATATGTGGTATAACATTTTTATCATCTTAAAAATAATTACATCTCTGCTGCTGGTTATCATTAGTTAATACATTAATTTTTAACATTAAGTTTCAAGCAGAGAGACAAGATCAGTTTTAATATGTGCCGTGGCATTGTCCACAGCGCTGAAAATTCCACTGTTAGCCTCGTAATTCAGAGGCTAGTGAGTTTAGTGATGTTTTGTGCTTTATGCATGTGTCAATGCTTCTTAACCGTGTATTTTTAATTGTGATCCAGGCCTGGATTTGAATGTAGGAGATGTCATCATGAAGGAGTATGTACATCTCTGGGACACAGTGTCAAAGTTGGTAGGAAACTTTGAAGTGGGAAATCCATTTCCTTTGAGAAAAACAGAATGCCATTTTCTTAAAAAGACCCCATCACCAGTCAAAGGTAACTGATTCCTAACTTAAATGTTGTTTTCTTTAAAAGATCCCATTACCAGTGAAAGACAATTTATTCCTAACTTAAACTGAGAAAGGAACAACAACAACAACAACAACAAAAAAAACCCTTGGAAACACCAAGGAGAAATTGTTTTCTAGTATTTGTGTGTTTGAATGGTTGTCATGTCCATGGGTGGTGTGCTTTGACTAATATTGAAATTTTATATGTTGTTTGTAATTAATGTTGCCATTTTAAAAAGTCAAATCATATGTGAGTGAATTCACTTTCTAGCAATGTGATCTCTGTCAACAAAAATTTTCAATATTTTATTGCATCATGGTGATTCTCCTAAAATAATAGAATGGGGGAAGCTTGTAAAATAACTGGGGAAGCTGAGACGCATCTACACCAGCATAGAGACTAGTGTGGTAACAGATTCAGCATCTGTGTTGTATAGTAACAAAGTAAACAGTAGACTTGTGTTGGGAGGAGTATGAGATGCTAAAGATTAAAAAGGAGCCAGCAGCCACCTTAGAAAGCCTTTGTCCAAATCAATGCATTTTCCTTCTCTGTGCTGCAGATATAGAGTGTCTCTGGAGACAGGCTCAGGAGAAGAGGCCAGAGCCAGGATGTGGTAGAACTGACAATCTTCAGAAAGCCCAATAGTTTAGCTCTTCCCAGACCTGCCTTTCAGTGAACAGAAATAACAATGAAATCACACTGTTTCTTCAGCATGATAAATCACTCTTGAGAATTTGGAATTTAATTTGTTAGGCCACAAGGCCCCTCTAATCCAGTAAATGAAAGTGATAAGAAAGATCTAGTAAATTATTATGAGGAAGAAATCATAAACATTTTTATAGGAGTATGTGTCAAAGATGGATGTTGATAGAATTCACAGAAGGGCTGAGGAATAACTAAGAACACAATTAATTAACTGTGTGTAGTCAGAAGCTGCTCATTCGCTCCCGTTTACTTAGACCCAAAATAATCACAAGAAATCATATTATTTGCAGTACTATTTGGTCAATAGCCAAATGCTAAGAACACAGGCATACACGCGCAGGCCCAACTAAAACTATTCATCTCTCTCTCTCTCTCTCTCTCATCAATTGTCTATTTTCTATCTACCATCTCTCTCTATATATATCCATATAACTATCATTGATATAATTTCTATCAATGTATCAATCTATCTCCTATCTATAATCTATGTATCTATGTATCTATCTACACATACATATATACATAAATGTTTCAAAAAAGTATATTAAAGTATGGAATATATTTTAAATAAATATAAAATTAAAATTCAGCATGCAAGATATTAAAAGACATGGAGACTAAAGGCCAACCTTTGGTTCATTTGGAAACTTGGAAAGAAAGAAGGAATTGATGGGAGTGGAATTATGTTTAGAAAGTAATGACCTAACATTTACCTGCATTAATAAAGACAAATTTTATACATTTAGGATGTCAAATCAGGTAAGTTTAATGCAAAAACATATTAAGCCAGAAGAATACACTCCCTTGACACACAAAGGGGAATTGCAGCATGTAGAAACTACAGAACATCTCATAGGATTCACAACTAACTCTAAAGGATGATTTAACTCTAAAGAATTAGTCAAGTGACAGATATCTCAATAATAATGAAATTCAGAATGTAGCAGAATATATGTATTTATTAAATTATATAAGAGTATAGGGTTGTATGCGTAATTGCAGAAAAACAAAAATGGTTTGGTCATAATAACATCTTTAGTATTGTAATGAATTTCAGGAGAAATGATTTTAGAGGAAGTATCAAAAAGAATGTTTACTGAGAACTTAGGATACCTACATATGCACATACTTTTGTGTTTGTGTGTGTGTGTATGTATGTATGTATGTATTCTTTTCTTCTATGACAATGAATCCCACTTGACAAAAGAACAGTTGTGGAAGGAGTTTACTTTACCATTCAGAGAGTGGTTCAAATTAGATTAGGGCAGGAAATGAATAGCACAATGCAGAGCCTGTCTCTGAGGAGGTTTCCACTTTGGGAGACATGAGACAAACCTTAGAATGGGGTTCTCACTATCTTGGAAACATCTCCTGCATGGAACAAGAGAGCTGGGGTATTTGTTCTCCAGTTACTGTTATGACTTTGACTAAGGGTCATTCTCATTGCTTCTGGTTTGACCTCTGTGGTTATAGGTAGAAAACAACTTAAACTAACTGTTGCAGAAGGTATCCTGGGCAAACCAGGAACAGAGAGCATAAAGAGAATTATGAACAACACATTAAAAATTGTTCACTAGCCAATTATCACAGTTATAAGATTTGTCTGATCTATTCATCATCTATCTGTCTTTCTGTCTGTCTGTCTGTGTCTGTCTACCTGACATCTATCCATAATCTACCTACTTGCCATCTAGCTGTCATATGTCTACTGATCTATCATTTTGTCACCAATCAACCTGTTTTTGCATAAGAATATATATAAATCAAAAGGAAGCTCAAAGGGAGTATTATAATAACATCAATCTCATGACCTTTGTTTTTCCCTATTTTTAATTTGTATTTGACACTATGTATGTGATCTCTCAGATTGTTATCTTTAAAAACTTTATCACTTAATAGACAAAAATAAAAGGATTAAATATTTGAACATAAGCACCACAGAAATTATCTTTCATCTGTTATTTTTCTCTCTATCTATCATCTATCATTAATCTGTCATCTTTATCATAATGTATCTATCTAGCCACATATCTATCATCTCTCTAGCCATTAAACTACCTACATTTTTAATCTACATATCTATTTTCTTAGTTATTATTTATTAGTTTTCTATGATATTCCAATAGTCTCAAAGTAGGAAATAACTTTATGAGCAAGATTGAAATTAAAATATAAATGAATATGAAATATTTTTAAGGTGAAATTTCAAGAAACAATATATTGTCTTTCTAAAAATTTCACATTTAACTTGATCATAGTTAATTTTGTTTACAGAAAGTTCCCAAGAAAAGATGCCAAATTTGGGGTTTATTCCAATGTCATGTGCTTTGGTTGATGAATTTACTGGTGACATTTTGAAAGACTTGCCTTTCCTAAAGAGGTAAGGACTCTTCTGTATGTATTAAATACTTGTTTGGAATGGTTAATAGTTGTTTATGAAATATTCTTTGAGAAGGCTTTTTTCTGAATAAACTACAGAAATATGACACATTTAAGATAGTAAATTACATTCAATATTTTTTGCAGCATATTGCCCATTACCAATCTTTATGACATCTGTGTGATTTTAATTGGAGAGCAAAACACTCTACGCCTATGTTTAAATTAATAGAACAAGGAATGTTTGAGAGTGTTGGAGACCTGAAGTGGTCCTGGCTTCTGAAGCTTCTCAGAAGATGCTCTTTGCATTCTACTACACACGTTGTATCCCAGGAAGAGGAGAAGGAACTATGGTTTTCACAGTTATAAAATGTATTGGATTTGGAGGCCTGGAACTTGATATATGCTTCTATTCTTTTTGTCTCTTAGTGATGACCCCATTGTTTCCTCGCTGGTTAAGCATAAGGAATTCGATGAGCTTGTGCACTGGCATTCCCATAGACCTCTGAGTGATGACTATGACAGGACAAAGGCCAATTTTAATGGTGAGCTTGCCGATTCTGGTAAACTAACTGAAATCTACATCACTCTGGCCTTTATTTCAAAGTGTAAATCACATTATGAACTCAAATCAAAAGTTTTGGGGAAGAACATTCAACAGTGCGTTCAGATGGACATCAGGAAGGATGTTAACAGAGAATTCTCCCTTTGTTTCCTGGTGGTTATTCATATGGGGTGTGTAGGTGGTTTAGTCAGGGGAGTGCATTTGTGATTTTCGTCTCCTGAGTTTGACACTGTGTTAAGGAAAGAAGGCTTGTAGTTTAGGAAATCTTGATGTCCTTTGAAGTATAATATATAGTGATGAAGTTTTCAGTTCCATAACTG
The DNA here is from genome assembly GCA_028555095.1 of Dicrostonyx torquatus. NCBI lineage: Eukaryota > Metazoa > Chordata > Mammalia > Rodentia > Cricetidae > Dicrostonyx > Dicrostonyx torquatus. The sequence continues at coordinate 2,598,111 of JAQHUG010000286.1, forward strand.
TGTCCCAGGATGAGGGCCTGATTTTTTTCCTATCTAGTAATTCAAGGAACCAGAATATCTCAGCTGGCTTTCTTCTTGATTTTGCCTACTGAAGCTCATTCACAGGGCACAAATAGGTAACAATTAGAATCTGTCTCTAAAACAAAACAACCGCCCCCCAAAAAACCCAAAACACCTGGAAAAAAGGGTACTTATGGACCCTTGCTCCTTACTGCTAATCCAGATGGATTCTGGAGGAGGGTCACCGTTACCTTCAGTTGTGTACCCAGTGCTGTGCTCACAGGGGTCCATCAGTAGTTGTACAAGCCCATGAACAAACCCCAGAGTCCTAATTAAAGTTAATGGGTCAGAATTCAAAACAAAAATGCAGGAGTTTGGGGAAAAGACTTGCATGGAGATGGGGGGAAATGATAGATTAAATTGGATATAAAAGAGAATGGGGGTAAGTAATTAGAATGCACTACATCCATTATCAAAGAACACATTTAATCAATAAAATTAAATAACATTCTTAGTATTTGTTTTTGGAAACAGATTGTGAAAAATTGTCTTGAAACTGTTTGAGCTGCTGTGAGTTATTGACCAGTGACAGAACCCTTAAGTTGCATTTGTATGCATGAAATCTTAGGTTCAATTCCATAGAAAACACACACACACATACACACACACATATAAATTTGAAAAATTGCCACCTTTGTAGACATTTTGATAGTTATTCTATAAATGGGATAGCCCAATTGAAGACAATTTTAGATAAGTTGTTGGGCAAACTGCTCAGACAAAACTGTTGTTCTCTACTAGAAAGAATAGCGCCTGTTTATGGAGTGGTGTGAGGAGTTAGAGATGCTGCTGAGAAAACGTAATCATTTTACATTTTAAGTTTCTTCTTCTTCAGAGCATTCAAGAGACCCCCGTTATCTTAGAAGTGTGCAGAAATATCATCTTTTTCAACGATTTTATGGGAGCTCTTTAGAATCAGTTTCTTCCAAGATCATCACAACTCAAGGTGCTAAGCAGAAGGATTGCAGTAAGTCCAGGAGCACAAAGACACGTGTAAGTTTCTGTAAATTTCATTATCATTAAAAGCTCTTGCTGCTATTCTGTTTTATTGATTTTATTGAGTTATGCATCTTTCTCTGCTCCCCTCCCTTCCTCTCTCCTCCCTTTCAACCATCTCTCATGGTCCCCATGCTCCCAATTTACTCAGGAGAGCTATTCCTTATCAAATTGGTGTTTTCTCGTCACTTTGATGGCTTCTTTCCATGAGGTACCATGTTTCTTCTTATTTGGGTGTAGTGGTTTGAATGCAATGTCTCCAATAGTCTCAGGTATTTGAATGTGTGGCTCCCAGTTGGTGGCACTGTCTGGGGAGGCTCAGGAGGTTGGCCTTGTTGGAGGAAGTGTGTCACTGGAGGCTGGTTTGGAGAGCTTAAAGCTTTGCCTTCCTGCTTACAGTTTAAGACACAAACTTTCAGCTTCTTGCTCTAGGTGCCATGCCTCTGTACCGCCATCACTGGTTCTTCACCCTCTGCAATCACAAGCTCAGATAAACTCTTTCTTCTATAAATTTTCTTGGCCATGGCATTTGACTACAGCACAGAAAAGTAACACAAAGAACAATCATATTTATTATGATAGCTGCTAGAAAGTCTAACTTCCATATAAATTATTATGTATGATCCTCTATGACATAACATATACTTATTTAGAGACTCAAATGAAGCATTTAGTCAATAAAGGTTTGGTTTAAAAATTTTCAATAATTTTAAATTGTAGTTTATTAGCTAATAACAATCAGAATGTTCTTTTACAAATCCAGCAAAAATAAGCATACAACACATGGATTTTTTGCCTGACTTATATAGATTTTCTATGCTTTCCTCTAAGTATTTATATAATTTGTTTTCACTTTTAAGGTATAAAGTTAAAGCTGTTCATTTTATCTTTCTGTACAGATTACTTCCCTTTAATTTTACTCTTTATCCTACCGGTATTGTCCTCTATCAATTCTACCCAAAAGTCATAATTAAGGATAAAATACAAGAGATGAAAGCTCAATTTATTTCTGGAGTAAAATGCTACTATCACTATGGGAGACTTGTATGTTAGTATTTCTGATAATATTGCCATGCAAGTATAGGTTATATTTTAATACTGAACTTACTAATTTGATGAAGGTAAAGGTCATACTTTAAACATCTGGCAATATCTTAGCATTTAGTGGGTTCCAGGGCTAAGGATATGAAGAGGGCATTTATTTCATGGAACTTCTCTGAATACCAATTTTCTTAATATGTTGTAGAGTGAAATAACTTAGCATACCCAATTGACAGAAATCATGGCAGGTTGGCCTTGTCAAAGAGAGTTAGCATGTCAAAGTTATCAGAAGTGAAGTCTGTGGAGATCCCTCACAAAACACAAAAAGATTTTTAAATTCTCCTTTCTGGATACTTATGTTTGGGAAAATATTAGCAAGATAAATATCCTCCTAATTAACAAGCAGGGAGTTCAAGTTTCACAACTTTTAAGGGCAGCTACCTGTTGGGGGATTGACAAATAGCTCTCTCATAGAATGATTCAACTAACATCATAGAGTACCTGATGTCCATGCTAGTGGGAATTCTCCTTGACTTGCTTCACAGGTCCCCTGAGGAATGGTGACTGGCTCATATTTTGCCTGACTCATTGAAAGAAAGCCACATAGCTCCCACTTATCATCACTGCCTCTGTCTTAGGAGGTCAGGACCTTTTCAATTTCATACCCAAATTGTTGAAGCCTTTCCTATTCATTTAGGAACATCAAGAGGAGGAGGAGGAAGAGGAGAAGGAAGAGAATAAGGAGCAGAAGAGGAGATTCTTTCTTCTTCCTCTTCCTCTTCCCCTCTTTCTCCTATTTCTCTTCCTCTTACCCTCTGACGTCTCCCTCATGTTAGAAAATAACAGACTGGCAAAAATTCTCACTGTACAGCACAAATAGACTAAAAAGAAATATAAGTTTTATCATCATCAATCCTAAAAATTAAATGACTCATCAAAGAAATTCACCACCATTAGTACTTTATAAATGTACTCTATGACCAATAGTGTATTAAGTCTTCATATTTGATATAATGGAATCAGTGTACTTGATCAAAGTCCCCATTGTCCTGTGTAGAAAAACTATGGCAAATGGACCAATAGGGGACACTTCCTTGAATGTTTAAATGATCAGAAACCTCAAAAGTTATTGGTTTGAATTACGTAGTTTGAGAATGTGACCTTTCTATATGTTAATGTTTACATATTAATCTGAGGCTAACTTGAAAAATGGGAAGTTTCTGTCAGAATCCTTTTGTTAACATAGTTTTCTAAATTGTCATTTAATTTTATTTATTTATTATTTCTGTGTGTTAGTGATGAGTATATATGGTGGGTGTCATGGTATGTATGTGGAGGTTAATGGGGGTGGTGTCTCAGTTTGTATATTGAGGTCAGAAGAAAGCTTTGTGGAGTCCTCTACTTGTACCTTTATAGGGCTTCTGGGGATTGAACTTGGGCATTAGGCTTGTAAGGCAAGCACCTTTACTGCTGAACCATGTCGTTGGCCCTGTAATTTGACCACGTAAAAAAAAATAAATGAGGTTGGTAAAATGTCGGGGACCGTCGCCCCAACATAGAAACTGGTGCTTTGCCCTAAATGTGTTCTCGGAGGAGCAAGGAAGAAATCAGACTCTTTCACACCATCATCATTCAAAGGCAGCTCAGGACTTCCTGTCCTTACAGCATGACCTGCATTTATTCTCTCTCCAAAGCTCTGAATGTCCTCTCAACCTGAATCCTCCTCCACCCTCAGGAATTCTCTATTCACATTCTTTTTCTGGGGACACCACACCTCTGAGCAACACACCTGCATACCTCACCAGCTTTGGAGCCAGCAATCTCTTCCTGGGCAATCTACAAGTCAAAGAAGGCCAGAGCCAAGCCTTTCACCTTTTATCTTTCTAAATTGCAAGCTTTCCAGCTACCAAGCTGTATTCA
>JAQHUG010000286.1:2631547-2644503 GCA_028555095.1 Dicrostonyx torquatus
TGCCACCCACTTTTGGTCTGGGGGTAGTGGGCAGAACCTCCCCCATATACACATAATTTTAAAAAATTATTTTTAAAAGAAATCATATCAATGCAATCTTTGCCATTTTTAACTTTTATTGATCAAAGAATTTCCTATAAATATTCACACTCTGTAGGTAAAAGAAAATATTAATAAGTTTGACTTTATTTTAATCATAGATTGAAAAGTATGGATTCCCTTCTGACCTTGCCTTTTCACCTCGAGAAAGCATCCAGCTATATGACACTATGCTGCAGGTCTGGAATGGCTGGCCCCAGGCCCAGGTAAAGAATCTTCATGGGATCCATGCTGTCATGGTTGAACCCTCATTGCTCTTCAGAAACACAGGGTCACCATTTCTACCACTTGCATTTGGTGATTTAAAATGATTAGCAGATTACCTTATACCTTCTCAATTAAATGGGCTAGAAATGGTGTTTTATGTCAATTCCTGAAAATGTCCCTTCTTTCTCCTTCCCAGACAGTGTGGTAGCTGGGTCTCCTTTCCTACTCTGGGTTTCTAGTCCTCAGACCCTTTTCTTCTCACATTGTTCTCTGTGTTCTGAACGCTGGTTGCTTTCGCTGGAAGCCTATTCCCTCTGTCTTCTTACCTTTGGAGAGTTCATACATAGTTCTATGTACTAGAAGGTACGGGGAGCTAAGAGAAGCCCAACTGCTTGTAGCCTAAGAGATCATAAAACTGCCAATGAAAAATAGGAGAAATGCCTTTAGGTTTTCTTGCATTATTTTTATAGAATTCTGTGGTCTTTCCTTCCCAGAACCTGTGTCCAGAGAACTTCACTCATTTAAAGAACAAAATAGTCATTAAAAAGTTGGATGCTAGAAAATATGAGGAGAGCTTAAAGGAAGAATTCACAAGCTGGATTAAAAATGGGAACGAGGAGCAGGTAACTTCACACATTTTGGACAAAGCACTCTGTTTTGTTTTCCTGAGTTGTGTCATTCAACCAATTATACCATTTCTTTCTATTTGTAGTTTTAAATGTTTAGTTTAGACTTTTAAGTTTGACTTGATATGTAGTGGTTCTGAGCTAGAACAAAAAGAGAAAGAACGTTGGTTTTTTTCTCTCCCTTCTCTAAAGTTCCCTAAAACTTGACAAGAGACGATGGGTTCCTCATGAATATAATGGCAGGTGAGGGGGAATACAGGGCTCGTGTTTGGGATTATTGATGGTTTTGGCAGCATAGAGCTGGGACTCAAGGAGCTGAAACACATTTTTACTTTTCTTCCTTTCTAAGTTTTGGAGTTTAATTCTCTTTAAAAATTATTGTTAGAGAATTTCATGTATATGTGTATAATGTTTTCAAATCCACTCTCCAACTCTCCCCTCCAAGTCCTTCCATAGCCTTCATACTATTTTCCCTTTAACTTCACATTTTCCTTCTTAAACTCAGTGCTTCCAGTGTGTGAGTGGGTGTGGGATCGTCCGCTGGAACGTGGGCAGCCTATCAGCTTATGTGAAGAACACTGACTGCCCCCCTCCCACAGCAGCCATATTTGGCAGTAGCTCCTCAACTAGGGTGAGACTGTGAGCCCCTCCTCAGTTTTGCTGAAATTACTTTGGGATTGATTTTTTGAGCTCTTTTGCAGGTATCCACACTGCTATGAGCTCATGTGTTTCATGTCCCTGTCATGTCCAGAGACACTGGTTTGCAGCTGTCCTTAGGGTTTTATTCTTTATGCTTTTTCTTTACATTTTAAGAACTATCAAGTACTTGAGTCTTACCCTGTAATGATATACTTACACATTTATTTTGTTTAAGCTTATAGTCTTATTTTATCTTCAAAAATTGAGTTTTCCATTTTTTTGGAATAGCATACATGATAGCTTTTTCATGTGATTGTCTCCCCACATCCGTACCTTGATTTGGTCTTTCCTTCATTTGGAAACATACTTTGGTTAGGTTACATTTCCCTGTGCTTATCTGGTCATCAAAACCTCTTAGTCAGGTTGGCTATGCAAGCTATGCAGCATGGAGGGGCTCCTCTCTCCTGCTACAGGAAACAGCACCACTAACTGAGCCATCCTTCTCCTCCTGCCAGATTTGGGTTGTTGCAAACAATTGCAGATGTGGTGTACAGTACATAGATGTTTGTTATTAAGTCTGTGGTTTGTGTGTGTCCTTGCTGTGGCTCGCCACACTCCTGTCATCTAGTCTCCTGGGTTTAGTTTGAAGAACAACAAAAATGAAGATTAAACAACAACAAAAAGAGTTTAGTCCGAGTTCCCATTCCTCTCTTTGCTATGCACGTTTTAATACAAACGTTTTCCCTTCACTGTCACAGGCCAGAATGGTGCTGCAGAAATTGAGTCCCGATTTCCATGACTACTCGGGACGGATGCTGGACTTCTTTCCACATCTTGTTGAGAAGCTCAGGGAAATGGAGAAGTTGCCTGCTCTGTTCTTTCTGTAAGTTATTTAACATTGGGACATAATTTGTTTTAGGCTCCTTCCTTTAAGGAAGGAAATTATATACATGTTACTGCTATGGTCTAGTATATATTACTACATGACGTGCTCATTCATTTGTCAAAATTGTATGACTTATTTAAAGATCACAAAATTTTCTTTTTCTACTTTTTGTTGTTCTGGCTCTGTTTGTTTGCTTGACACAGGATCTTGATATATATCAAGGCTGGTTTTCCTGCCTCAGCCTCCCGACTGCTGGAAGTATAGACATGAATTTACCATTATGCCCAGTTTTAGTTATGTTCTTAAAAATATTTTTAGTGTTCTTGTTGGGGAAAATGCCCCCTTGTTCATCCCTGCCACCTGGCTAGCTTAGCCCCAAAATAACCACACAGAAACTATATTAATTAAATTACTGTTTGGCCCAATTGCTCTAGTTTCTTATTGGTTAATTCTTACATCTTAATTTAATCCATTTCTACTAATCTGTGTATTGCCATATGGCAGTGGCTTACTGGGTAAAATTCCCAGTGTCTGTCTCCAGCGGATCCATGGCATCTCTCTGACTCTGCTTTCTTTCTCCCAGAATTCAGTTCTGTCTTCCCCACCTACCTAAGTTCTGACCTATCAACAGGCCAGGGCAGTTTCTTTATTCATTAACCAATGAAAGCAGCACATAGACAGAAGGACCTCCCACATCATTTCCTCTTTTCTGTTTAAACAAAAAGGAAGGCTTTAACATAGTAAAATTACATATATAACAAAAACAGTTATCAAGCAAGAATTGCAGTTACAATATTTATATCTACTTTATCTTTTATCTTAACTAAAGAAAACTATAACTATCTATCTATTCTTCAACTCCATCAAAGACTCCAGAAGGATATAATATTACTTAAATAAACAGTTTTTATGTGGATTTAGCTAGCACACGTTGGAGCTCCAATTATTGAGGGAAAGGCCTGCTTTTTTGTCCTGGCCTAATTTAGCCCCAATATAACCACATAGAAACTATATTAATTAAATTATTGCTTGGTGCATTAGCTCTAGTTTCTTTTTGGTTAATTCTTACAGCTTAATTTTACCCATGTCTATTCATCTGTGTATTACCACCTGGCAGCATCTGTCTCTGGTGAATTCATGATGTCTCTCCGACTCTGCTTTCATTCTCCCAGAATTCCATTCCATATTCCCCTCCTACCTAAATTCTGCCTCATCAACAGGCCAGGGCAGCTTCTTTATTCGTTAACCAATGGAAGCAGCACATAGACAAGAGGACCTCCCACACCATGTTCTATTAATTTTTCTTCATTAAATTTCACACCTAATTTTTTGTTTTTACGATAAACTATTGTTTTGTTTGTTATAGGTTTTACTAATAATTTTCAGTCTAGATCTTGGTTCTTCAAAGAACCCATTGAATATAGCCATCAGTATTGCTACCCCACACAAAATTTGTTTTTATAATGTGCTGCAATATAGATTGATGAAATATTTTGGTAATTTAAACTAATTGTAATGATAAGTATGACCTAGAGCCCATGATATCGTGCCAAATTTCATGTTATAGAATGCAATAACTTAAAATTGAACATACTAGCTTAATGGATCTAATAATAAAATGGCACCAAGAATAATTTAGTTAGTGGATAAAGGTATACAGATTAACCATTTTAACTGTATAACAATATGAGAATACTTTACTTACTGGAGACAATTTCAAATTATTCTCAAGCTACAGAATCATCAAATTAGTAAAACCATTGTATTATAAATTTTAATACTTATGAGCATGTATAGAAACATATAGTAATGAATCCTGATTAGTGATAGAAACTCAGAAACAATGGTAGCAGGTAATGCAAGGTTCTATTTGATTATTTTTGGAGACTTCAGTAAAATTGTTCCTTTTGCCTTTGTATGTAGGACAAGAGAAAACTCTTTTCTCTGCCATGAATAATTTATATAGCTTTTTTGCTTCACTTCCAAGTACAGCCATGGATATTAGAAGCAAGAGCCATTCTCTGTGTATACGTCTGAGAGCTTAACTGCAGTCTTGAAATCAGAAAACAGTATTTTATCATTTATATATTCATATGCATATGAGCATATGCAATTTTCCTCTATCTTGTTGAAAGAATTAAATTGGTCAATAGGTGAAAAGCATACACAGTGATTTAAAAAAAATAATACATGGCAAGGGAGCTTCATAAGGAAATGAAGACCAATGACATTATAAATGTACACTTCACCCTGGACTGAACAGTGCACAAGGTTGTAAAACTGTGACACAGTAAGTGGTCATGCACCATTGTAGGTAATGATAGAGGGGAATGACTGCATGACTTTTGTTATGCAAATGATTTGTACATATTTAACACAAAATTCAATCATCCCAAACTATCAAGATGCTGAATGTGGGAATTCCCTAACAAATGCACATGCACCCATATTGGCTATATTCTGGACATCAGGAAACTTTTATCTAGCATCTAAAACAGCTGATCATATCCTAGTGCTGACTTTGGGTCAGATTACCAACTTGTTATGGTCAACATTCAACTGAAACTTAGGAGAGGCTTGCCAGGCAAGATGAACAGGAAGATCAATTGTAAACAACTGATGAACCCAGCTGTCTGGAGAGAGAATAAGAGAACTGCTCAAAACAAGATGAGGGAAATCATTAAACAACCCTTTACAAATATAGAAAGCAAATGCGAGACCATCAAAAGAGCTATACAGGAGGTGTCAAAGGAGATAAGGATCACGCTAAAAGCACAACACCAGTAGAATGACTTTCTGCAGATACAATCAACCTGGAGGAAGAAAGAAGGAAACGAAAGAGCAAATGAAGAGACAATCCACAGGCAGCAGAGCACTACAACTATCTGTGCAGGGAAGTCAAAAGAAGAGCAAAAAAGGATAGAGAGCTGTATATATATATATATATATATATATATATGTATGTATATGTATACATATAGAAGGTATATGCAAAGAGGTCGAAGTGGCTAGACTACATAATAAAACACATCTTGTCAGACAGATAACTTCCAGATATGCTCCTCAGATTCAAGTGATTAAAGATGGGCAAGGTCATCTATTAACAGAACCAGGAGAGGTAAAACAAAGATGGAGACTACACTTTGACACCCTATACAATGACCCTAAAGCTGTCATGTAGACTACAATGAGAAAAACATTGGTAGCCATTTGAACATCAGAGACGATGAGGTAATATTTAACATTGATAGGAAAAAATAGAAAAAATCTATTAAGAGAGCAAAACGCAGAAAGGGCCCAAGAGTGGACTGGATGACATCACGGTAGAGAAGTTGGAAGTAGCTACAATAACCTCACATGCTGAGGCACTTCTCAGACTCTTCAGAGAGATGTGGGCACACGAAGTGATTCCCACAGAACGGAAGCACCCAGTCATAGTTCACATATAGGAGAAGAAGGACAAGCTGGACTGCTCAAATTACAGGAGCATTAGTTTGTCATGCCATAGCAGCAAGAGCCTCTCTGCCATTACCTTGCAAAGGATCAAGGGCAGAACAGAGAGGAAATCTTAGCAAAGACCCAAGGCACATTCAGAGCTAATAGGAGCACAATAGATCAGATTTTCATTTTGATGCAACTGGAAGAAAGATCTGAAGAATTTGGAAAAGACTTATATGTTGGTTACATTGACTTCAGTAAAACATTCAATAGCATTTGGAGGGAAGGACTTTGGGAAACAATGAGGTTCTAGAGGTACCCAGAGAAAATCATAAGAATACTAGTATTCATAAAGTATCAAAACATGACAGGTAAAATTCTATGTGTGGAGTTCTATCTTCACACCTCTTAAAGGAATAAAGGATTATTACATAAGACAAACTATGAAAATCCTTTCTTACATGCAGTGTGATAGTTAGTCTTCAGTGCCTTATCATATAGTGATAGCCCCAACATTCTGTACCTGTTGTCTGGAAGAAAGAGTGTGGACCGTGTTTAGAGGTTTGGAGGTTGCAAATGTTGATATGTACTTAAGGGCATACATTTCAAGGGCAGGCCTCAGCATAAATTCTACTGCTCTCCCCTTTAGCCATATCATTGACTGACAACTATTGCATGACTGCAACCGTACTGACAGTCTTGGTGAAACTAAAATCAAAACATCATGAATGTGTAGTTCAGTGATATAAAATATTAATCGCTGATGTGCAATTTTTAGGTCATTTTCATTCTATGTAATTCTGTATCAGAGAGACATAGGAGGCACTGTTGTTTTCAAGTAATATAGATTTTTGAAAAGAGATACACTATGACAGAAATGACTGGAACCTGTATGACATAAAAATAATAGCACAATAACAGCACCATAGACATGGATAAGAACACACACTCTGTTACATACATGCTGTGTATACTCAGGGGTAGAACCCTTAATCTATATTCCGTTTTCTCATCTGTGGTACAGAAATGACAAGAGTTGAAATGATGTTTGATATAGTTGTTGTTGTTTCAAATGATCTAGGAGATTATGTCATTAAAAGGAGGGTTCAGAGAGAGATAGCTAACTGGGATTGGCATGGGCTTTTGATGCTTCAAAGCCTGGTCCCAGTTGAACACCTCCCGCAACAAGGCTACACCTTCTAATCCTTCCCAACTACAGACTTTGTATTCAAATACATGAGCCTACGGGGACCATTCTCAAGTCAAACCACCAAAGGGCCACTGGTTTCAAGTCTGAAGTCTTGGAGCTAATCCTGCTTTCTGTTTGTGCTCTTCTTCCGACTATAGATACAATGTGACTAGCTACCTCTTACTTGTTGCCATGTTTACTCTTATCCCAGTATAAATATCTGTGTTCTTTCAAACTGTGAGCCCTTTTAAACCCTTCCATAACTACTTATTCTCAGCCATTGTTCATAGCCGTGAGAAATGTAACACAAAACCAGAAAAGATGGAGAGACTGAATCTTACGATAATATATCTTTAAATACATATTTGTTTGCTTCCAGATTTAAATTAAAATCTGTAGAAGGATGTGCTGAGGATGCTTGCGAATTCCTAGAGGTGAAAGAGGAAAAGAAGAGGCCTCCCAAAGCTGATAAGGAAGCTCATGTCATGGCTAACAGACTTCGAAAAGTTAAAAAGTCTTTGGAGAAACAACAAAAGATAGGGTAAGTATTTCACTAAGCAGTTTGTCACATGAGGGTTTGTAGAACCCAAATGTCCTAGTAGGAACATGCATTGAAACTGTTCTGTAATGAAGTTCTAATTCCTGCTTGGATTGTTTCTGTTTTTACATTTCAGAGGGATAATTGTTTGAAGATAGGTGAATTTCATCACATATTCCTTACTTGCATAGATCAGTTTAATTTATGTTTGTTCAGAGTGGGTCTAGATTCTACCAGTCTGGGTGTAGTATAGAACTTGATATGATTATCCCACATTGTCCGTGTAACTCTGTCTCGACTCATGGCACAGTACCACCGTGGGAGCAATAGAGTGAGTTTTATTTCCCCCTTATGATCACAGAGGTCTTTATGGACTTAAGATTCTCCAGATTCACTCTCCAACTTAGCTACCTGTGCTAAATGGACTTTCAAATTGGTTAAAATTCCCCATGTTTGGTATTTTTTTTTCTGTTGTCTATCTGATGGGGTCTAACTTTTGCTGTTGACTATTCAACACTTTTGGCTTATGTTTTTTTTTCTATTTTACATGTGTTTCCTGCCACTTCCTTTTAGGATATTATGGTTCTGTTCACTCCATTTTTTCTTATGTCTCTTTCTTTCCATGGGCACAAATATCTGCCTCTTCAGTGCCTCCCTGTAACATGAGGGCTGGCTTGTTGGAATTACTGTCCCGCCCAGTACCCCACAGCTGGCAAGCCCCAAAGAAAATCACACAGAGAGTCTACATTAGGTTATACACTGATTGGCCCATTAGCTCAGTCTTCCTACCAGCTCCCATAACTTATATTAACCCATTGTCAGCCACATGGCCAGTACCTTTTCTCAGCTGGGACAAGGACACATCCTGCTTCCTTGGTGGTCTGCACAGGAATGCCAAGGGAGCTTCCTGCTTCCCAGACGTTCTCCTTACCCTGCCTCTACTTCCTGTCTGGTTGACCCACCTATACTTCCTACCTGGCCAATCAGCATTTATTTAAAACATGATTGACAGAATACAGACAAGTCTCCTGCACCATCTCCCCATTATTGTTTGTGTCATCTGTTCTCATAAATTTGTTATCTGTGCTTTGAATCTTGTAATCATTCCTGAACTTAAACTTATACTTTTTAATAATCTATTTTCTTTATTAGGAGATAGATTATTCTGTATTTTAAAAATATATACACTGACCATTGGGAAACAATGGAGAACACTACAGAAAAAAAGTCACATTTATAATAGCTTCATCTTGAGGGATCCTAGGCCCCATGGGCTGCTGAGCAAACACACTGGGGGAAGGACTGAGATATGATAATATAAATGCATGAAGCGTGATTCTGGGATTCCTGTAGAGATTGGATGCAAATACTGATTCGTTGTAATGTTATTCTTGTAAAGAGATGAAAAAAGCCAAAAGCCTTCCAGAAGATTGGAACAAACCATCATGAATGAAGCTGAATGCTATTACCTCCTGAAGAGTCTGGAGAAGAATCTGGAGATTCCCCAGGACTGCACATATGCTGATCAGAAAGCGATAGATGATGAGGTGAGCACCCAGAAGGGACCAGTGCTCCCGGAGAGTAGACTACTTCATGTAGACAGTGTTGGCCATACTGCAGGCAATTGCTGCCATGAGGGAAGTCTCTATGAACTAGACATGTAGCAGACAGGAACTTTTGATGCACACAACATTCAAAAGCCTTCCAATCTATCCTTGGGATAGGATTAGAATTTCTAGACTGATTTTGTCTTGACAAATCAGTTAAGTATCTGTTTTTGCATGGTGTCTCCTATAAAAGTCTGTATAAAGTCAGAATTTGAACCCATACAGACTAATATATTTAAATTTTAACAGCACTTCTTAAAATTAGGGTCTTTCTATATTATAGCTAAAAAAATTCAAAAGTCATTGGGATATTTATAATTGGTTTAGCCTATCACCTTTAAACTATTACTGTTTATAGACAACATATATAACATTGCAAACAGTTTCAATACAAGCAATATCATCACCCACACACCACCCACACACATTCACATATCCATTTGTGTATTTTCTTTTTGTCATGAATCTTATTTTGCCAGCTTCATAATCTATCTAGTATGTACATCATTATTTTAACTGATCCTTGACATTATGTAAATCAAAATAACTAGAAAATATCCTTTTATATTTCGAGACTTAAACTTGTCTCTTTTCTCCAAGTGTTGATATTTTTATATATTATAACCCTGGGCACAACTGGATTTCCTCTTTGCTACTTGGAGACCCTTAGGTAATCACTCTGTATTCTCTGGGACCCCTGAATGCACCCGTCTTTTGTAATCACTTGGTCATGTACACTGATTTAACATCTGTATCTTAATTACACAAATAAGATATTTCTGAACAAGGGCAGTTGCATTCTACCACGTAGTGGGATGCATCACACATTGAAATGGAGGCAATGTGGATAAAGGCGTTTCTTGACCTTATAGTATAAAAGTTTTCTTTTCTTTCTGGGGAGAATGTCAGAAAAGATTTCACAGTCACTTGATCTTGTTCTGGTGGGAATTGGCCACAGTCTTGTATTTCCCTTGGGGTTGTCAACTACGCTGGTAGAGTTTTCTATTCCAGAGCTGAAGCGAGACTGCCAAGAATTGAGAAAATTTTTCTTGTAGTGACTGTTGCCATAAAACGTTCTTTTGTTGTTGTTATTGATGATGTGTGGATGTAGAGCAAAGTCTAAACAGTTGTATCATTTGGCCCAATTATTATGTAATAGGCATATTATTTTTATTGAACACATTTGAATGAGAATTAGATCAGTAATACTATAAACCTCTTGTTTTGCAGTCATTGCAGATGGTGTTTAGTCGAGTGAACAACCAAAGAAAAGGTGACACATTGAAGCAACTGGCAAGAAGGGGCATTGGCTTCCATCACAGCTCCATGAGCGCCAAGGAAAAGCAGTTAGTGGAGATTCTCTTTAGGAAAGGATTCATTAGGGTGGGTCAATTTTTCTTTGTAAAATTTGAAAATGTAAATAGATGAAGCAGAATGTTCATGAAATGAAGAACTATAGCCACCCTTTACTTTTTCCACTTAATATACCTATGTTATTGGGCTGTAGACTTTGTTTACCAGCTGTGGTACTTTGCATATGCTCTATGTCATTTAGCTGGGGAAGGAGGTTTGACTGGTGCCACTCACTGCATACCTTTGCATACAAAACGAAGCATCTCTATGTTGACCTCGGTGCATAACTTACTCTTTTGCTTTTATATGCAGGGTTTGTTGATGTGGTTTTGCTACAGATATTCTCTATAAGAACTTAGAGAGTATTTTTTATTTTAGTTTGGTGAAGATCTTTTTCTAATGTGGCAGCTGAAATCATAGCACAGGCATCTGCTTCCTTGGAGGTTCAACTTATCTCAAGAGAGCTTGTAAATATGTTTTACTGAAAGTCATTTCTACTGCTACTGATGTGGACAAGAGGAAGATTGCCATAAGTGACATTCAGGGCACATTCTTACTGTGTTTTCTTTAGTACATCCTGGTTAGTCTCATTGCAATAATCCAGGCAAGTATACAGAGGACCCTTAGATTGTTGCCGAGTAAATATGCATCTTGAGCAATATTTAAAAACTGACTCTGACTACTAAAAGTTATCAACCTTACAAGAAAGAGCAGATAGAGTGAAGAGAAAGAGATATAGTTAAAATAGTATCTGACAGCAATGTCTTAGTCACTAATAAAGTGAGAATAACTCAACTGATATAGAATAGCTACCAGGAAAACAGTAATGACTTCATCGGAGAATACATTTTAGGAAGGTATTTGCTCTATTCATTTTCTAAATGTAAAACTCCTACTTTCTCAACGTCTGTGCTTGTTAAAGAGATTTGAATAAAAATAATTTAATATAATTTAATAAGTAGCCTTTTTCATTTTGACAGAGGCATAAGCCTCAGTTACAAAACAATTAGAAAACATTACTTCACATCCTAAAACATCTTCACAGATCAGAACCATAAGCAGCATTGATCTAAAGAGTCAGTGAAGATGGACTTCTCTTCAGGCTGCCACAGCAAAAAAAAAAAAAAATACAGAGACATATTATTAATTCTGAAAGCTCTCAGCCTACAGATTAGGGTTGTACCAACTAGCTCTTAAACAAATCAACCCATTTATATTAATCTATGTTCTGCCGCATGGTGTTACCTTGCTTCTATCTTGCACCTCTTTTTTTCTCTTTTAATCTGGATGGCAACTTCTCCTTTCTTTTTCCCAGCATCTTCTCTGTCCCTGGAAGTCCTGCCTAATTAGTTATTGGCCATTAAGCTTTTTTTAAACCAATCAGAAGGTGCGTTTTCAAAGACACATCTTCTGAGAGTACAAAAAGACAATTCTACAAGACAGGACAAGTCAAGGTATAATAACTACATCAGAAAAAAATAGAACTAGAAGTTAGATTATGTAAGCAAACTTTACATTTTTTTTTCTGTTTCTGATTAGTGATCATGCAGATTCATGACAGAAAGATAAAATGTACTTTGTTCTTATGTCATTTCTCAATGAACTTTAGTAAATCAAGTAGTTATTAGGAAGTAGGCTTGTAAACATTTTATTGCCCTCTCACAGAGAAATTCATATCCTAATATTTTACTTATGATGTTTACTGTAATACTTATTCCATGCCAGATGTGATACTTGGCTCTTGAGATACAACAGTGAATGATTCTCAGACTTTACTATTTTAATAGTATGCAAAATAACAGTGATATTGAGGGACATTAAAGGAATAACACAAAGAACAGAGAGATAGATGGTTATGAGAGAATGTAGTTTACAAGTCATTTTAGATATGACTTGTAAGTTCCTCTGTGACATTTGTACTACACAATTAAGATTAAAGTATATATTCCTTGTAAAGAAACAGGAACAACAGATTTCATTAGAGAATGTGCTGTATGTTTGCAAAGTAAGAAGAAACATTATGTGTCTCGTCCCCTTTGTTTACCCACTGCAGTTTTATTGGGATTTAAATACAGTTTTTAGCAATTTCATGGAAATACTTGTATTCAACCAAAATGCCAGTGTGTGAAATCACTGTTCTATTCCTTGTAGGTGGTGACAGCTACGGGAACACTCGCTTTAGGAATCAACATGCCTTGTAAATCTGTGGTTTTTGCTCAAAACTCAGTCTATCTGGATGCTTTAAATTTCAGACAGGTAAATAAATATACGTTAACTTAATGTAATGTATTCATACAATGTAGCCATGAAATAGAAAAAAAATTACTTTAACTACTAATTTAGTAACATGTTTCAGTTCATGGCAGAACACTGT
>JAQHUG010000287.1:0-35735 GCA_028555095.1 Dicrostonyx torquatus
CTACATCGTTAGATCCAGTCTCAGCAAAGCAAACACACAAAGGAGTGTCAAGTGTCCCTTTATGTGACTTTTAACCTGAGAGATCTAAGAGCTGAAGGAAACATCAACAATGTGATAAAAGTTACCCACATGAAGCCTAGAACAAACACCAGAATTAGTGCTAGAGGATTAAAATGATCCTCCTAAACCAAAACCAAAACACACAAGAGTCATCTCCAATGCACAGAGCAGTGTAGGCATCTATTTGACCAGTTCTGTGGTGGGTGGAGGCAGAAGGATCATTGTAGCTTTCTAGGCACCAGCCTAGCTCCTTCTTCAGTGAAAGACCCTGTCGTGAAGGAACAAGGCAGGTGGAGAGTGACTCCATTGGTCTCTGCATGCCTATGCAAGTAGGAGGACATACATGCACACACACACATACACGGGGAGACAAAAACACACTCAATAATACAGCAATCAACACAAAAATAAATGTAAGCTGGTGATGAGCTGTTCTTACTCTTCAGATTTCCTCTGGAGTTCCTTAGATGCTCCTGCCTAGAGAGGACAGAATTCACAGCACAGTCCAACCTCAATGTGTCCCCAGTATGCACATGTTGGAAACTCACTCCCCAGCATGCCAGTGTTATGTGTTGGGGTGGAGAGAGGCTTCAGAAAGAACAGTTAGGTCTGAGGTTCTCCCTCATGAATGGACCAATTCCGTTATTACAGGTGTTGACTTGTTAAAAGAACACTTTTGGAAGCTGTAGAAATGATTTAGTGTTTAAGAGTGCTTGTTGCTCTTCTGAAGAACCTAGGTTTGGTCACCAGCACCCATATGCCTGTGTCTCCAGCTTCAAGGGATCCAATGCCTCAGGTATCCACACTCGCATAATTAAACATAAAATAACTAAATAAGGATACTTTGGCCCTCTCTGCATCCCCCTCCTCCTTTTCCCTTCCTACCCTCTCATCTTTTGTCTGTGATAGTAAAATTAGAAGTTATGAAAAGATCATGACAACATAAACAAATACCGATTGTATAATCAGTAATGAGGTCTTTTGGGACTTAACCTAGTGTGTAGAATTAAGAAACTGTGCAGCACAGTGAAGAACCATGTGGGCCTGTAATAGCACAGGCGTAGCAGAAGAAGGGTTTTGTATTTGCTCATAGACAAGCATTGTACCAAGTGTCCAAAATCATAAAAAGCAAGAGACATAATTTGTTCAACAAAGCTTATTTATGGACAAAACTTGGATTTCCCACTTTTTTTTAGATTTATTTATTTATTATATACACAGTGTTCAGCCTCCATGTATTCCTGCAGGCCAGAAGAGGGCACCAGATCTCATTACAGATGGTTGTGAGCCACCATGTGGGTGTTGGGAATTGAACTCAGGACCTCCGGAAGAGCAGTCAGTGCTCTTAACCTCTGAGCCATCTCTCCAGCCCACTTTTTAAGGAAGGTTTAAGGATTTCCCACTTTTTAAGGAAGGTTTATAGTCAATTCTGATGCAGTTAAATGAATAAAATGCCTTTGAGAAACAAGAGCTGGAGTCAGTCTTCAGGCTACAGTTTCCCTTTTCATAAAGTAGCAAGGATGTGTAGACTAATTCATCGAACTTGAAACTTAGTGTTGTCCAAGAAGCTCGACCTCTGTAGAGGAGGGCTAGCTGCAGCTGGGGTCACATGACCCGAGTCACAGAGGTGAAGTCTGAGCTATAGGAATCCATGGTGGATGTGGGCAGAAAGGAAGTCCAGAATGGAGTCTGAACTGGAAGTGCTTAGGGAAGGGGAGATAAAGAGAGAGCCCAGCTTCTAAGCTGTGAGATAAGAGGGTAGATTCAGACCCTGACAAGGGTCACAGCTGTGAATTCTGAAATGGAGCGGTCAGTGGTAGATCTTGATTTTAAGGAGACAGGTCTAGGGTCTCAGTGGCCCTGTGACCAATTCTGGATACTTGCAGGCTTCTCTCAGTGGGAGAGAAGAAAAGATGTTGAGGAGGAGTGCTGAGCAATGGAAGGCAATTCTTCCTGGCCTTGTCCATCTCTGCTTACATTCAGGGCTTTGTAGACAGGCGGTTGACTTGGCCTGAGCCCATCATGTAGATATTTGAGTGTTGGATGAGGAGGTGGAAGTGAGTCAGGTTGACATTTGGCACCTTGTGCAGACATTAAATAAAAGAAGTCAGGTAGATTTTCTGCCAACAGTCTGGTGGCTGCAACGGGAAGCTTTGCACATTTGCCAAAGAGTAAATCCAACAGGGAGACAGACTTCTACTTATGCCTGCACCAGTTTACACCACCTCAAAATGTATAAGGCAAACATCAGCAGAGATAGAAGGTCAGGTTGTAGATTTCAACATACATTTCTATGATGGAATGAAACAGAAAACTAATAAAGATGATACGTAGCATTTGAGCATCATATGAACAAAGAGATTAACCAAAAGAACTGTCTCAAAACAAAATAAATACAGAACTTTTACCATACAAACAGCAGTGATTGACTAGTTTGTCTTAGACAAAGATACAGTCATTCATATAAAAATCTGAACATGAATGCTTATGGTAGCAGCATCAGTAATCATCCCAAACTAGAAATGAGCTAGGTATCCTTTGGTGGATGAGTGAGTGACCAAAACAACTATAGCCCTCTTACACCATGGATAATTAGTCAACAGAGTGCAAATGACCCTTGCAAGCTTGCAATGGCCCTGCCAGCAGAAGCAAGAGGCCTCCTGGTTTCCCACCTTTTGTCACTGTACTAGTTCTGGGAGATGGCAGAAAAGCTAAGTAGTTAAGGCTTAAAGCACAAAGAAGGATGGTTAAAATCCCATGCATAGCACCACTTGCCTTCCCAAACTTCCTGCTCTTTCTTCTCTCTCTCTCTCTCTCTCTCTCTCTCTCTCTCTCTCTCTCTCTCTCTCTCTCATTCTTTTCCCTTCTGCTTCCCCTCAGAACTTTCCCTGCTTCTTCCCACCTCTCTATTTGCTTCTCTAAGCTGCAGCCCTGACAACAAGTCTTGAGTTTGAGGAGGCAGGACCTCAAACATACCATGAAGCTGAATCTAGAAACCCAAAGTTAGCTGGTCCTGGATCATGAAAGCCTGTTGTAAAACTTTCAAGAGATTTGATGAGCTTTCGTTAAATTCATCACTACTGAAAGTCAAACACCAAGTTGACTATATGCACACACACAAAGGGAATACTAAATCCTTAGCATTTCTGATGCCTTGCCTCCCTCACACTGTTAACTGTGCAACTAATGCTGTCTATGTCTAAGTTAATGAGCTGTGGGGCCTCTTCAATCCCATGTTCAGATACATGGCATAGTGGAAATATTTATACCTTGTGTGTGCTGGTTAGATTTCTGTCAACCGGACACAAACCAGAGTCGTCTGGGAAAGGGGAACCTTAATTGAGAAAATGCTTTCATCTGACTACCCTGTCTATGGGGTATTTATTTTCTTTTCTTTATGTTGGTTGATGACTGATGTGGGAGGGCTCAGTTCATTGTGGGCAGTGCCACTTCACCCTCCCCGCACAGATTGTCGTATTAGGTATAAAAAAGCAGGCTGAGCAAGCCATGAGGAGCAAGCCAGTAAGCAGCATTCCTCTATTGTCTCTGCTTCAATTTCTGCCTCCAAGTTCCTGCCTTGACTTCTTAGCCTGACTTTCTTTAATGAAGAATGGTGAGCCTTAGGATAAAGTCAACCCTTTCCCACACAAGCTGCTTTTAGTCATGATTTCTCTCATAGCAATAGAAATGAAGATGCTGCAGAAATAGGCAGGTGCTGAAATCAGGTCTTCACTGTTTTTTAATTGTCTAGACATAAGAAGGTGTTTGGGAGCTGGGGAGATGGCTCAATTCATAAAATGCCTGCAACACAGCCTGGGGACCTGAGTTTAGATGTCCAGCACCATTGCCCAAGCTGTGTTGGGTGCATATCTGTAACTCCCACATGGGTGGGATGGAGACTGGGAAATCCCAGGAGCTCATTGGTCAGACAGGCTATCTGAATCAGAGAGCTTTTGTTAGAGACTCTTTTTTAAATGTAAGGTAGAGGCGCTGGAGAGTCGGTGAGAGCACTTGCAGCTAATGCAAAAGATTGGCATTGGGCTCCCTGCATCCACATGACATAACAGATCACAGTTGTCTCTCACTTCAGCTCCAGCACCCTCTTGTACCAGGCATGCACATACATGTATGCAGGCAAAACTCATATACATAAAACTAATATAAACTAATATTAAAATATAAGGCATGCAGGAGAAAATGTAGCCATGACCTGGCCAGTCTACCTGGCACACTGAACTTCTAAATAAGAAGCATGGTACACCATGCCCCTGATGTCAGAACACTGAATACTGAAGTAGAATAAGTATCCAGTAGTTGGGCAGTAGCAGACAAGTCTGGACTCTCCACATTTCCTTTAAAGCATTTCCTCTGCATAGAGACCTGGTGGTCTGAGCCCTCACTGTTCAGTCTGAGGTAACATGCTAACGGATCACAGTCAATAGGTTTCCACTATATAAGCAGTGCGACAAAGTTAACATTATTCCCTAAAACATTTCCAGAGTGGGTTATCTCCTGACTCTTTATGGACCCAGGGGCATTTCTGTACTGGTAAGGAACACCCTGGTAACAGTGGCAAAGGCAGATCAAATGGCAAATGACCAAAAAAGACATCCAGTGCCAACCTGTAGTAATTAAATGTGAATACCCACATATACGTGTACACACACATACACACATACACACACACACACGTGTGTGTGGCAGAGAATATTAATAATGCAGAAATCCACGTTCTGGGCTGGCTACATTGTGAAGGCACACACTGCTCTTTCAGAGTTGTTCATCTCTGCAAAGAATTCACCTGGATCCCAGGATTCTCACAGGTGCTGTCTGTGTCTCCTCCCATCCAGAAATGCCAATTGCCATTTGTGTCCAAACAGATGGTTCCCTGTGGCTGTGAGAAACTTCAATGAGGTCTGGTGACCAGTCAGAGCTGTGTCATTTACAGCGCTGAGCCTTATGCATTTATCACACTTGGACATTGTGTATTCCAGGCAATAAATTTTATCTCAGAAGCATTTTCCTTTAAAGGGAAAATCTTTTGGCTCATGGTTCTTTGGTTCATGGGTGTGTCCCTAGCTTCTGGGCTGCTGTAATGAGGCCGCCTTCTGGTAGATAGCACGGGTAGGGTTATATACAGGAGAAAAGGATCACAGGGCCAGATAGGAAGCAGAGCAGTTTAGGGCCTAGCCTTGCTCTTCTACAGCAATCCACACTGTGAGAACTAAGTAGGCTATCAGGAGAACTGCTTTAATTTTTTTTAATTAAAATTTTTATTTATCTATTTTTTTATGTGTACAAATGTTTTTCTTGTATGTGTTTCTATGCACCATATGCATGCCTTGTGTCCTTGGAGGCCAGAAGAGGAGGTTGGATGCCCTGAATTTGGAGTTACAGATGATTGTGAGCCACCATGTGGGTGCTGGGACTTGAACCTGGGTTCTTTGGAAGAGCATCCAGTCTTCTTGATTGCTGAGCTATCTCACCAGCCTTTAATCCTTTTCAAAGGCAGTACTCATAATGATCTGCTTCCAGTGTCTAAGAGTCTACCATCTCTTTGTATCATGACTGTGATCTAGGCTTCTAGCACATGAGGCTTGGGGGACATACTCAATCCATATTTATATCATGGCACGGTGGTGCCTGGATCCTCCAGGCACACACAGAATCTGCCTCCCACCTGGAGACCTCTGGCAACTCCTGGAATGATCATTGTGTCTGCTTCTAGGCACGTATCTCCTGCCGACTCTGTAGGTGCTGAGTTAAGCTGACCATAACTGAAGGTGAGAGAACCAACAAGTGACTTATGCATGGACGTGTTCAAGGAAACAAGGAAGGAAATGCATTGTGGAGCAGGCCACCACTGTAGGCCTCGGGCCTCACAGCCCCGTGGAAACCTTGATCAGAAACACCCCTATTGAAAAAAAAAAAAAAGACGGGCCATGTCATTACTACAGTCACCACCTGGAGGTAGTTAGGGCCTCTTGGGACATCAGTTTCACCTGGCATGTCAAGTTTAGAGGAAATAGAATTCTGGCCAAGAGGAAGACCCCTGATAAACCACATGCAGGGATCAGGGTTGGGAATCAGGCACGGCCTCAGGGTGAGGGGCAAGGGTATAAATGGTGGTTTTTGGCATCATCTCTCTGGACTTGGAAAAACACATCTAAGGTTGGTCGCAATGAGCCCCTGTGGAAATCACGGAGATAAGTGGGATCTCCGAAGTCATCTGAGGTGCTCAAGGGGAACCCTCAGTGGGGGCTGATCCTTGGATGGCATTCACGTGAGGCCTGTCCTAGCCTCCCAAGTGTGCTGCTGCCCATGAGATGCCAGTCTTCTTCCCTGTGTGACAAATGGGTCTGAGGCAAGGCAGCTGAGCCTGCCAGCAGATCAGTGAGTGAGATGTATCCTTATGCAAAGTGTGCCTGATAAAATATGTTGGTATGGGTGTACATGTGAACATATGCGTGAATTCATGAGTATAGAGTGCACTTGTAAATATACACACGTTTTGTGAACAAATTACATGTGTCATGTGTGCATGAGCACATGTTGTTGACTATGAAAATCTATGTCAGCATATATGCATTGTGCAAGGGTGTGTGTATATGCGTGTATCTGTGTACGAGACTATATCTTGTATTTGCATATGTACACCTGTATAGATGCATCCCTGTGCAAATGTCTGAACATGAATGTATGACAGAGCATGTGCAACGTTTTGGGGTGTATTTGAGTGCCCAGATGTCTCAGTCCGAGTTCCTGTTGCTGTGAAGAGACACATGACACCACAGCTCTTATGAAGGAAAACATTCAGTTGACGCTGCCTTACAGTTTCAGAGATTTCATTCCTTATCATTGTGGCCGAGCATGGCAGCACACAGGCTGACATGGTGCTGGAGAAGGAGTGGAGAGTTCTACATCTTGATCTGCAGACAACAGGAAGTGAGCTGTCTCACTGGGTGTAGCTTAAGCATAGGAGACCTCAAAACCCACTCCCATGTTGACACACTTTCTCCAACAAGGCCATACCTATTCCAACAAAGTCACACCTCCCAATAGTGCCTTTCCCTTTGGTTTTTTGTTTAAACCACCACAATAGGTAACAATCAACTGTGTGTAAATAGGAGTATCCTAGTTTGTGTGCAGGTGTGACTGTGTGCATGTGTGACTGTGCACATGTGTGGATGTATTACATGTATAGGAGTTTTTAGATAGTTATTTATTTTTATGTGTATGTCTATGTACCACATGTGTGCCTTACTATGGATGTCAAAAGAAGCATCTGATTGCCTGCAACTGAAGAAACAGCTGCCATGTGGGTGCTGGGACCAAACCTGGGTCCTCTGGAAGAGCAGGCAGCACTCTTAACTGCTGAGACTGAGATATATCTCCAGTTGATGTGTAAGATTGTGTGTGTGTGTCTGTGCGTGTGTGCATGCGTGTGGTGTGGTGAACATGTCTGCATTTTGAGTGTGTGATCACGTGTGAATGAGTAATTGTCTGAAATGGAGACAAGAACTTTCCTCTATGTCCATGCGCAGAGTCCGAGGGGCAGAAGACAAGGTGGGCCTCTCCCTGCTTAGGGGCATGGATGTCTCTTTTATGTTGGCTCACACCCGAGTGCCAGGATTCAGCTGCAAGAGCATTTTGGGGAAATTCTTCTGAAAGTTGGGAAGGTGTGAGAGTGAGGTCTGCGGGGCCATGGTGGATACAAAAGAGAAGTCCCTGGAGAGCGGGACCATCTGAGATGTTGGACAGACCCCTGGGCTCTGGCCAGTTGTCCAGAGATGGCTGCATGGGGCAGTCATATGCTCAAAGTTTTGAAGGGACTGATATTGGTTGGATGCTAAGCACTCCTCAAAGGCTCACGTGTTAAAGGCTTGGTCCACGGCTAGTGGTTTGTGGACTGGACCATGAGGATGTCAGCTTCATCACTGATTGATCTGCTGATATGTTCACAGTTGAATGAACTGTTAGGAGGTCACTGAGGCCTTTTGAGGGGTCCCCAAGCCCTTTTCTCATATGTCCTCCTATTTTCCTTGTCTCCAATAGGTGGGTGGTCTTCATCCACCATGCCTTTCTGCCATGATTTTATCTTGCCACAGACCTAACCCCTGTGTTGCCATGTGGCCAAGTGACCAATAACTCTGAGATGGTAATCCAAAACAACCCTTTGCTCTCCTGAGTGGTTCGTTTTGGAGGTTTTGCCACAGTGATGGAAAGTCAGTGAACACAGCCCTTGGGGGCACCAAAGGGGCAGTGGCTGGGACGTTTGTCCACACCAGAAGCTTGAAGGGGCCGTAGTTGCCCAGTTAGGGTTCTGGTGGCCAAGCTCTAGATTTAGCCCTTCACCCAGCCTTTGGGCTTGTTTCAGGCAACACTTCTACAAGTCATGCTTCTGCTCGGCCAGCAGGGGGTGCTAGAGGGAGCCTGTACTCTGGTGGCGCCACCTGCCCCTCAGTCTTGCTCTAAGCAGGAAAACCTGGCACCCTGCCCAGAAGGTGCCAACATTTTTATCTGGCAGTGGGGAAAGAACCATGGTGGGAACCATGACCTGAGAAAGGAACTCAGGCAAATGTCCCCTAAGACACAACTTCACTCACCAAATTCTCTACCCTGAAGGAACGGCCTGTGTATCAGGCAACTGTCAGGTCACCCCAAAAAGCGCTGGAAACTGGGAGGGCAGGCAGATTGCCCTTGTTTGCATAGCTGTCTCCTGCAAAAAATACCAGCTACTTTCCAGTCAGGAACAAGACTGGTACAGCCAGTCGCCCCAGGCACCCGAAAGGAATTATCTGTGTTCTTGCCTCCCCGCCCCGTCTCCCCACCAGGAGCCAGCAATACTCAGGGAGTGGGTAGCAAACAAGCCTGGGCAGGCAGGAGCCAGTGCAGCAACTGTAGCATTGAGTAAACCTGGAACCAAGGCAGGATCCCCCAAGATGGGCTGGGGGAACCTGGCGTGCACCCTTACAAGAAGACAGAAGGCAACCAAGATACAATGTATGGGAAGGAGAGGAGGGGGTGGAACAAGGTTGGCCAGGATACCCTTGACTGCCTAACTTTCAACCAAACTCACAATCTAAATCACGGCTGTTTTTTAGTCTTTTGTGGGGTACCATACACTTTCTTAGCCTTTTGTGGGGTACTTAATACACTTTCGCTTCCCCCAAGCTCTGTTCTCAGATCTGAGATAACATCTCTTAATATCCATGACCTAGGCCAGGGCTCTGTGGGACAAGGATCAGGGCCAGTAGGTGACCAGGAAAAGAACTCAGCATCTGACCAAGGTCAGAGCTCAGTTGTGACCAGGATAGGAGTTTAGGGTGTGACCAAGGTCAGGGCCAGTGTGACCAAGTCCCAGGTTCAAGCATCCCTGGAAGTCAGGATATTCATTATGGATTAATGAGTGGTGACCTGAATTGTGGCCTTTGCTTCATTATCTCAGCATCTTATCTGCTAAAACAAACAATTTCTTTGCCTTCTTCAGCTTGCTGGAGAGATCCTATCGCTGCCTGCAAAACAAAACCACTCCCCAGGCATCTTTTGGCAGCCAGGGCCGCAACTGCTCCCAATCTGACCTGTTGGACTATGGGAAGGGTGGAGGTTGCCCCATAGCTCACTTGAGGACACAACACACCTTGAGTCCCTGGCCTTCCATATGCATTGAAATATTTTAATGTCAACTTTCCCTTTGGTAATGGTTGTCAATTCACAAAGACAGTGTAACTACATGGTTCCCACGTTCCCCACCCTCAGCTTTCCCTCCCCACATGTCTTAGATTTCTGTGGTCTTCATTAAGGTTAATGAATTAGTATTGGCCTATGTTTTTCTTTGGTTTTTCCTAAATGTCCCTTTTCTGCTCCGGAATACTATTGAGGGCCCCTAACAGTCATCAGGACAGAGGTGCCTGGAGATGTTGCTTGGCTTCCTAGGATCTGGTCCACTGCCAGAACTGACAAATAGTGAACTGTCCCTCAGGGTGGTGGGATGGTCAGAAGAAGCAGAAGAAATGATGGCTTCTAACTTGCAAGGCTTTCCACAGTGGAGTTGATCTAGGTCCTCAGATACCAGCAGTCCCCAGGTGCTGCCCTACAGTTTTCCACGGCAATGCAGCTGCCACTGAGATGCCACCTGAGCTCTGCTCTTTCCAGGACAGGATGCCACATAACCAGGTAACTCATGTGGGATTCTCATATGTAGCTGTGTCTCCCCCTCCTCTGTTTGTTTGTTGTTTGTCATTGTGTACAGTACAGGGAATTGGCTCTTGGGCCTTGTACATGCTAAAAAAATGATCTGCCACTGAGCTATACCCTAGGATTAGAAACGGAGCCTCCCAAGTGCTGAGAGTATCCGAAGAGGCCACCACACCAAGCATTTAAAAAAAAAAACATTTTCTTAATTTCTGGTCCATCATGATGCTGCATAACTTTTTGTTCACCAGCTGGCTCATGGTGTGCACAGTGTGGCCCAGTTCCCTGAGGGAAGATTACTCTGTTACAAAAAGGACTGGTGTATTAACACTTGTTGAAACATGGCTGAAAGGACTGGTATGTTAACACTTGTTGAAACACAGCTGAACCAAGATTCATGTGTTGCTTAGTTCCAACATCCGGAAGAGGCACATTCTGAGGGATGCAAAGTAGGCCATGGGTTTGCTTCCAGGGGCTGAGGTGGAGGGCTGTTGATGGGACAGGATGTGTTTCCAGGGCAGACACAGATGTTGAAGAGAGCTGTGGCTACCCGAGAGACTGAAGGGGTAAATCATGGGCAGGTGAATTACATCTGAAAACAGATGTCCGAATCAAAGTGCCCTGCGCATATCACAGTCTGCCCTGTCTGACCTCTAGATCAGCCATTCCTCCCAGAAATCTCACTTCTCACACCTCAGAGCAGGATTGGGAGTCAAGAGCACCGGGAGGGCCTGTTGCCTGTTTGCCCAGGGGTCAGTCTCACTGTCAAGCCTGCGCACTCTCTGTTTGCCGTCAGTATTATTATTGATCTTGATCTTTCAGAATACAAAGAAGGTTTGGGCAAACTGGTGACAGACCTAACACCCCACAGTGTGGGTACATATGAGCTCAGGTGTCTGACCGTAGGTATCTCCCAAGACCCTGTCTCTCCCATGAGGAAAAGCCTAGAGCTCCTGAACTCTGACTGATCCCAGGATAGGCCCTGCCTTCCCAAGCTGTCCTACTTTCCTGAGAACAAGGGTCCTCCGTGGTGTACCTTAACACAGGAACCTCCCCACTAAGCCCACCTCCTCAAGTCCCTATCCCTGGACCTCCCTGCTACCTGAAGACCCTGACTCCCTCAGGCTCCTCGGGGAGGAGCGGGAATTTTGTGCTGACTGGTTTCCAGATCTTTGACTAGCTAGACGAGGTCCCTCTGCTCAGGTGCCCACTTTCTCCTGCCAACTACACCTGAGAAGGGCCCCAGCAGGTCCAAAGGGTACAGAGAGATCTGGGGGTGTGTTTGGGGCTCAACAGGTGGCAGGCAGAAGACCTGTGGGCACACAAGAGCCTGTGCTGTGGTTTATAAAGTGCATGCGGCCCTCACTATCGGTGTCCACAGGCTTTACCTCCATGCATCCAACTCACCTGGACCAAAACTCTTGCGGGGGGGGGGGGAGTGTGCCTGGGGGAGGGGTATCTGTCTGAACAACCAGACCTCCTTCTTTGTTGCTGTTCCCTTAACAAGGTAAAGCAATTTTCACAGCATTTACTCTGGATGGGACATTCAAAGCAACTGGGGAATGATTTATTCTGAATCAGTGGGCAGACACGGGCCATACACAAACACCATGTTATCTTACATAAGGGCTTTAAGCCTTTGAAACTAGCATATGGAATGAAGCTCTGCGGGGCTGTGCCAGGTCTCCAGCCTGGTTCTCATGGAGTGAGTTCAGACACTGTGAGTCGGCTACTCTACCAAGCCCTCAGCACGGGTAGGAAAAGCAATGTGGAAGAGAAGGAAGCCAGGGTCCCCAGAGGATACAAAAACAGACTTAGGTCCTTGATTCACAGGGAGGTCTTAGGCTCTTGTCAGGGACCCAGAATTCTTATGAAGTGGACTTAAGCTCCTCGGGACTGGCAGAGACGGTTGGCCCATGCCAGGTTCTTTCATCTTCCCTGTACTTCCCAGGAGTGGAATCCCTGTCCCCTGTTGGCATCTGGGAGTGGAGGCTAATGCCAGGCTAGAAAGATAAGTGTTAATTATGGACCAGCTAGGAGAGCCTAAGCTATAACTAGCACCCACCCAGCTGCATGAGAGTGGGATTCAGGGGGCTCATTAGCTTAACAAGAGGCCATCACAGACAGCCACAGCCTCTGCGTACTCCAGCTCAACCCCAGCAGCTCCTACCCTATGGCTCTCCTCTTCCCACTGGTGGACAGTGTGGCACCTCACCCCATGGAGGCTACAGAACCTTTACCCTTTAAAAGCCCTTTGAGGATGGTTGGGGTCAGCATTCATCAGTTCCCTCTTAGCAGACACCCTGTACCCGCAGATCTCCAAATCAGCGGCCCTGACTTAAGAGCCAACCCGTTCAAACCAGCTGACATTGCCAGCACAGAGCTCTTGGAAGCCATGAGATCCTGGTCGCTTTCTGGGTCACACTGGCTAGTTTTCTACTTTCAAGATTCCATTCACACTTTGGAGGGCATATGCCTTGCAGCTTCTCCAGGAAGGGCCACTGGCCCCTGACTCAGCTGCCATCTGACCATGATCACTTCTGTTAATGTGGGTCCCACCACACATGCGCACACAGACACCATCCCAAGCCCCGTGCCTGCATTCTGCATTAAGGGTTCCCAGCCTGGTGCTGAGAAGCTGACTCATTGTCTAGAGCAGGGGTGTCAGTTTTGCCCACTTCTGATGCCTCTGCTGCTCAAGCTCCTTTTTTCCCTCTCTTTCACACAGAGCCCCATAGCCTCATGGGTACAGGGATGGAGAGAGGCTAAGAAGCAGGTCTGTCAAGGTTGGGAGGAGAGAGAACAGGGTTGTCCTATCAAATCACTTGAGGTATCCATGGCAACTTACATATTTCTGGAAGTAATTTGTCTCCTGCATGGAGGTGCCCATCTGGGGTCCCCCCATAGGAACTGTTAAGCCTGTGGGTACAGCCTTGGGCCTACCTCTTTTTCTCTAGGGCGAGGACTGGGGTCCATACCCTGCTGGCTAGCATCAGGTGTGGTCCATCACACCACTCCTAATTGCCTGGTTAGCAGAGCAAGGAGACCCCCAGACTTGGTGGATAGCTTGATGGCATCCCAGGAGGTTGGGTCCCAGCTCCATACCGGGGAGGGCTGAGGCTGCTATGTGCACCTGGGCCCTGAAAGCTCACTCACAGTCCTTTCCATACCTGTGAAGTCCCAGGCTCAGAGGCTACATGAGTTGATGGTGTCGGTAGGCAGAACGGTGGCTGGGGGACACCAGGGTCACAGCCAACACCACCTTTGATGTGTGGTCCATCAAGGACTTTGCGACAGTGAGCTGGTCAGAGACGAGACCCCCCCTCACAGGGCACTTTGTAGGCTCCTGACAGAGGTCAGTTCCTTTTTGCCATTTGGAGGCTGAGTAGAAAGGAGCATCCCCAAACCACAAGAGTTTGAAAGAATCTGAGAAACCATTCAGATAAGACTGTGAAACTGACCATAGTACATGGTGTAAGGTCAGGTTCTGACTCTACCGCCCTGGTGCTGGGGAGAGAGTCCCTTCCCTGCTCCCAGGAGCAGTCTCCCTTTCCTGGGTATGCAGCCTCATCTCCTCCCTCTGCTTGACCACTACCCTTTGTCACTCACTGTCCAGTGAGGCCCCCAGGATCTTTATCCAGACTCAAGGGAGACAGAAAAGAGGCCCTTGGGATTCTAGACCTCTAGAAAGGGTTCCGGAGCTATGTGGGCACCTCCTAGACACAGGTCAGGGCAGGGGCTAAGAAGAATGCTTTGAAAGGTGATTTGTCTGAAGGGGTGTGTTCTGGGCACAAGGCTAGGCCTGGATGAGGGTCTGAAGGTAGAGGCATGGCCCATACTACAGGCTAAGGGATTCAGAATCCACTTGGACAGGTACATAAAGTCAGGAGGTACCAAGAGGTCTGGGCAAGGGGAGGCCTGGGCAGGGCATCCATAGGATGGTTCAGGAGAGCTAGTAGGAGATGTGAGCCCCCATCTCTCAGACTCCAGCAAGACCCCATAATAGAAGTACAAGTCATTTCCTTCTCTCCTGGGAACCCTGGGCATTGCACAGCTCCCAAGGTGGGAGCCAGATTCAGGGATGGGATCTGCACCAGGCTGTCAGCACACCTAATCTTTGCCCTGATGACGTTCCCTGACCTAGATCAGTCTCTAAGTGGCAGAGCCTTAGTCCTGACCTCCAAGTTAGAATTAACCTTTTGAGCTGGTCCTCAGGAACTATGCACACATACTGAGATTGTGAAGGGGCTGGATTCATCCCAGGATTCTCCAGTTTCTTCCATTACATTGGGTCTGGCATCTCTCTGACTGCCTGATGTGAGGGAGAAGACAGAAGGGAGGGGCTAGGATACTCAGAGAAGCCGCATTCTTCTCAGACTACAAGACATGACTGCCACTGTAGACCCCCTTTACCCTGGTGTGACTGGGGTCTCCTGGTAATTGCTGGAAGAGGAGGCTTCCGGCTCAGGACCAAAGTGGCAGGTCAAGGGGCACCTTGGAGGTGGGGTTGCGGGAGCCTGGGGGCCATGAGTCAGGCCAGTCCTGCCACCCCAAGCTCATCCTCCAGCCAAATTAGCAGGTTCCCCTAGACACCCACCGGACTTATAAAGGCGCCCTCTCCCTGGTGGCTGCCAGTTGCTGGCGGACCAAGATGAGGACCTTCCTGGTGCTGCTGCTGCTGGCTGTTGTGTGTGCATCTCTGGGTAAGGCACTGGCTGCATCCAGTTTGAAGGGAGACAGGCAGCTTCTGGGAAGCATTCAGGAGCATGGGACGAGGGAGCCTTCTGAGCTGGGGCATTAGGCTGGTAAGGAGGCTGCAGGAAATGTGGAAGAGGCTTCTATGGTGGCTTCCTGCCCAGTCAGACTCAGAAACCTCTTCCCTTTAGATATTATGCGGTACCTTCCTGGCTCCTTGTGTGTGGCAGGGAGGGGTATAAAAATTATGGAGAGAAGCCAGAGATGCAAGAAGGGGAGGTACCCTGGGTACCACTTGTGAGTACTGAAACCTGGGATTTAGCGAGAATGGCCAACTATCCTCCCTCTTTCCAGGATGAGGTGCTCGGGAATGCGGGATTCTTGGTGAAAAAAAAAAAAAAAAAGGAAGGAAGGAAGGACATGGGCAAGATAGATTGCATGGCATGGGTCAACCCCTCCAACACACTCTTCCTTGACCCTGATGACCTGGTTTAGGGACAGAAATGAAGCCGGGGGTGGGAGGAATGTACTTCAGCCTATGATTATCAGTGGAATAATTATTATCTCCAGGATAATTAACCCCATCAGCTTCCCCTGAGCGTGGGGAGGGGGCGGAGGGAAAAGGAAAGGGGCCTTGTACAACAGACTAGCCTTCATCAGGTGCCCATGTAGGGAGGTGGAAAGGCAGGTGGAGGGCAGTGGGCGAAAGCTGGAGGATGGCCTGGAGAACACGAAGGCGGTCAGGGTCAGGTTAGGGGATCACTTAGAATGCACAGAGATGAAAATGTAAAGAGACCCCAGATCAGGGACACCAATCAGGAACTACAGCCCTGGAGGCAGGAAGCAGCTAGAAGGCAGGAGGGTGGGAGGACTGAGTCAGAAGGTGGGGACACTGACTGGCTGGGTCACTTTTGTCCTCAAGGCTCAGCTTTCCTGGGAGGTTGACCTTATAGCATTCTTGCAGGATCTTTCTTCTTCCTCCTCCTCCTCCTCCTCCTCCTCCTCCTCCTCCTCCTCCTCCTCCTTCTTCTTCTTCTTCTTCAATGGTCTAGTCCAAATTCTTGCAGGATCTTGCCTGCTGGAAACTTATTGGGGCTCTGAAGGCTTAAGGAGAACAACCTGGGAACTCTCCTCAGCTCCTAGGGAAGAGGGTTTCTAGGGACCACAATGAGGAAATAGAGGTACTATGAGGTCCTTATCTAGAATAACTTAGGAGATTGTCCCCAGCCAAACAGGACTGAGGACTAGTATGCAGATGTACTGTCTGGGGTGGGAGAGGATAACTGGGAGATGTTGTCAATGAGGAAGCTATTTTTTTTCCTTGAGAGTTCCAGAGTCCCTAACCTGAGAAATGTGTATCTCTTATCCAAGAAAGGAGTATTGCAGACACCTCCCAACCCTCAATACAGGGCCACCACAGCTTCAACACTGATGATTCTTATGTGGGAGGTGTGATCATCTAACTCCCTCTAAGCAGGTGTGCATTGCCAAGGACACCTGTTGCTCGACACCCTTACAGGGAAGCCCCCTGAGACCACTCCACTGTAAGACACTTTTACCAAACACATCTGCTATTTCATACTCTTAAGTGAAACCCCTAAAGGACACTCCTTGCAGGACACCGCTCCCAAGGTCTGACCACAAAGACATCTCCCGTAGCCTCACCTCTGCACCAGAATCCCTAGCATGTCTTGTTGCAGCTAAAGGATCCTTGCAACCCTTCAAGCTGGCCTTGTCTCTGCAGTCCCACACCTTTGACCAAAGCAACTGTCCCCAAACACATCTAGAAATCCACCTATGTGGGCTCGGATGTGGAGCTCTGTCCTACCATCTCATAAACCATGGTGCTTCTTAGGAGTGACCATGGAGTAATCATTGTGCCTTCTGCCCCAGTTGCCCTTATAGGAGGCTCGCTGCTCACTGAGTCAGTCATGTCTAGGTAGCCTGTGTTCTCTCAAGTGTCTGTCAGTTTCTGTGGTTGGAAGCTGTGGCCAGTGACACCGCATCTGGGACCACCTATCTCTGGAGCCTGCCACTCCCTAGGATTGGCAGTCTTTTGCTGAAGCCTCTGCCTTCAGCCTGAAGGTGTGGGCTACCAGCAGGCCTTAGGCAGAATTGGGCAGGACCAGGATGTTCCTTCCCTCCAGAGGAACAGCATCTAAGTATCTACTGATGCTTAAAGACACAAAGTCATTACAGCCAGCCTGCCCTGGCGGGCAAGCCAGCTGTCAGTACCCTTGAAGTTCCCTTCAGTCATCTCCTAGGAACAAAGGGTTAGGGGCCATGTGCATTATAAATTCTGCCATTTTGTCATCTGAGAAAACCAAGAACACTATTATTCCCATGTTATAGGTGAGGACACCTATGGATCGCAGTAGGGATCGTGAGAATTAGACATTCTAAATTAGCCCTCTTTATATGGCTTCCTACTGCTCTATCCCCTATGCCATCCATCTTTGCTCCGTTCATGCACCTACTCATCAATCCACCTATGTATTTATCTAAACATCCATCTTCCCATGAACCCATCTACTCATCCATCCATGCACCCTTTCACCACCAACTGCTCATCCATCTGCTCATCCACTCACACATGGAACCACTCACTCATCTCTTCATCTAGCCATATAACCACACACCCTTCTGTTCATCCATTTGCCCATCTAGGTATCCATGCTTCAACCCACTCATCCTTCTACCCATCCATCTACTCATCCAATGATACAGCCATCCATCCTCCCATATATCCATCCATTCACCCCTCCCCCAACCCACCCATCCACACAGCCATCCATCCACCCACCCCCTCATATATCTATATATACATACATACACCCATTTACCTCCCCATCTGATCTCTCTCTGGTTTAGCTGCCAAGGCTCTTCAGTAATGTTCCCTGTCTCCTTAACAGAGCAATAAACACAGAGCAGGGGAGCAGATAAGTTGGGAGTTAGTAGTGCCAGGGAAGCTTTAGGCAGAAGACCTTTGAGTCTAGCCTGAGGGCAGCATGCCACCATACCTGACACCTGCCTGTCACTTGGGCTGTCACTTTGATCCAGACAAACACAGGGACAGAGGGGACAGAGGGAGGAGCATGTCAGAATCACTACCATGAAGTTCCTAGCTTCTCAGACTCTCCCAGAGGTACTGGGGTAACTCCTGGAGGGAGGGAAGGATCTGAGAATATGACCTCGTGTGGGCCACTAGGCAGGCAGCTGGGCACTTAGCCCCAGCCCCAGCCCAGACTGATGGCCTGTGCTTCCCCCCAGCCCGGGCTCTGCACTGCCATGTGTGCTGTGGGCACGAGAACTGCGAGTCTCTCGTGGAGTGCGCCTTGACGGACAAGTTCTGTGTGATCACTCGGGCCAGTGAGTACCCTGGGCCATGCAGGCCCCATCCCACCCCACCAGCACTGCACAAGCACTTTCTGGCCCCCTTTGACCTCTTTCCATCCTCTGCATCAGGAGCCCTTGTTATCCCCCCTGCAAACTCTAGGGACACCATCATTCTCTAGTTCACAGTTTAAACTAGGCTAAAGATGAGGTGAGAGGAGGGTTGGATAGAGGCTGACATGTTGAAAATACTGACATCACACCGTGCTATTCCAGGCCCCTCTGGACCTTTCCTACTCACCCAGATCTCTGTCTCCAATCAGCTGGCTATAATCTCTGCCCCTGGGTACCCTGCCATGACTAGAATTCTATCCTGCTGCTGACTCTCCTTTCCCAGGCCAGGCTCTCTCTTTTACATCCCACTATACATCTATCTGGTTCTCTTTTGAGCAGTGGGGCTGAGCTTGGGCCTAGAGCTTGTGTATTGGTCTGTGATGGTGGCTGTGATGGGGTTCAGGCTTGGTGCTGGCATATCTGGGGACAGGAAGTCACTTATCTGAAGTGGTCCCAGAAGAAAGCATGGACATATCAGAGAGGCTTTTAGACTCTGAGGGCCTGGTGGAGAGTGTCACCTCTAGGTCTAGAAGGGCTTGGGGGTACTCTCTTGGCTGCTGCCATTGGAATTGGGTCATGAGGCCACTGGCCCCGGTGATGGAAAGTTGCTATGGTCACTAGGCAGCTTCTTCCAAGATCCTGTGCTGGGAGGAGGGGAAGGAAACCAGGTGGTGGCTTCACAGTGACCCTGGTCTGTTTATCGGGACACAGATACCCACTAATCCCAGCGGTGACACAGGCACTTCTAGTACATACTTGGAGCTGTCCCTATTTTGATGAAGAGGCAGTGTCCTGTCTGGTAGTTATGCACTCACCCAGCACAGACCCTATGTGATACTCCTGTCCGTACCCTGGCTGGTTCTTGTGTCGACTAACTCAGGGGCTCTAGGAGGAAACACCGTATACTCCTCCACTGCCTCCAGGACTCTCCTCACTCTGCAGAGGAGCATCTTGCCCAGAGGCAGCTGCCCTTGTTTAAACCACAGTGGTGCTGCAAGAGGCGAACAGCTAGTGGGATGCAGGTCCAGCCATTGCCCAGGGCACAAGGCAAGAAAGAACAGTAAGGATGGGATCGTTGCCCAGCAACAGGTGAGTGTTGCATCAAGTACCAAAAGCCAACAAAGACCTAAGCAGAGGGGCCCTTCTGAAGCAGACAGAAAACAGTGAGTGCCTAGAGGTACCCAGAAATCGGAGCTCCCCAAAGCTCATCCTTGCACAGGAGCTTCTCTCAGGCACTCCTGGGATCCTGCCCTGCCCTTGCCCTTGCCAGCATTATCCCCTTACTAAGCATGTGTCTATCTGGCCTGTCGTCTGTCCATCCATCTCCCCAGGTGTCTGCCGAATGTAGGGACACTGAGATATGTGGAACCATTCCTGTATTCCAGGGCCTCAAAGGTCACAGTCAAGCCTAATTGAAAGATAGCCTTCAGAAGGCAGCAGAAAGTTCCCTGGAAAAGCAGCCTGGGTTGGGGACAAGAGCTCTGGGTAGGAGAGTCCACTGTGGGTGTAAAGAGGCATCTGTTCCTGCCCCTGTCCAGTGAAGTGACACGGGCAGGCCAAGGATCTGCCCGGCCCCAAGGTGAGGAGGTAAAGGGGTGCGACGACATTAGTGGCCTGTTGCTGGCCCTGTGTGTCAGCCCCTTGTAACTCTTCCCCGAGCTGCTGCATTTCCAGGGAGAGAGAACAGACTGATTCCTAGTGCCAGAACTATCTCTCTCTAAACCCTGGGAAGATGAGGGTGCCACGGTGTCCAGTCTCCCACATAGTGTTCACATACAGCCACCGAGGCTGCTTCTCTTCTGCTTTATCTGGGACAACAAAGGTCCCTGCTTTAGGACTGGGCATTTACTACAAGATATGAAGAAGACTAGTGTCCCTTTTACCCGAGCAGAAGGCTGGGTCTGCATAACACTTCCTGGGCCTAGACAAGTGGGAGCTACTAGCAGTACCAGGGGCTTGGGTTCTCTTTTGTCTAGGAGCAGCTACAATCTGAACCTCCATTCCCAGGAAAAGACTGCTCAGATGTGGCAGATGTGGTACCAGCTCGGCCACCAACTACTGCCAACTAATGATTCTCCGCACACCAGCACAGCTCTCAAACTTCCCGTGAATTCCTCATTATCCTAAAGAAGGGCTGAGGCAAAAGCTAATTCCACCTTTGGCCTGTGTTGTCTAGGTGGGGAAAGTGAAGCATAGAAAAATCAGGCATCTTGAGATAGTTATGCCACCTCAGTGTCTGGGCTAACTGCAGGCTAGAGGCCCCTGACCGCAGGTCTGGAGTCACAGTTCCCAGAACCTCTGAACAATGCAAATTAAGGGGAATTATTTAATTTTCCTAGGGCCTTGTGTTCTCAAGAGTCCTGCAGTCCCCACTGTGTGTGTGTGTAAACACAAAGCAACACATCCCCCTTATGGGCATTCAGACAGAGAGCAAGTCTCGCCCAGTCAGGTCAACTTCTCTCCCAGGGGCCATTGCAAGCCCTGCCTCTAATTTTCCAAAGGATTGTGAAACCTAGGGGATGCTGTACAGGCCAGGGAGCTGTGGTCACTCAGCCTTGTCTAGTCTATCCCAGTTCCAAAAGGTGTGAGAGTTAAGTGGGGCCCAAGCCTGTCTTCTAGTATCTGAAGTCCCAAAGGAAATGAGAAGAAAGGGGTGGGGAAAAGAGAAGAAGATTGTAAACCAGACATCTCTCAGGAAAGGGAAAATAGAGGGAGCTGAGGCACCCAGACTGAGGGAGGGAGGAGTCTTCAAATCAGTCCCTGACCTCAGATGTCACAAAATCCAGTCCATCATAAAGAAGACATGTTCCCCACAGTCACTGAGGAGGAACATCCATTCACAAGATTCTCTGGGACACCCCCAAGCTGCCACCTCAAACACTCAGAGTCTCAGGAATTACCTCAAAGCACGTGGCCCCAGGCTGCCTGTCCCCTGAGAACTGGTTGGGTAGTGACAGCTGTGGGGACTGTGGCCACAATACCCATGACCGTTCCTCCTGTTTCCACAGCCAACCCTGGTGGCATCCTGGTCATGAAGTCCTGCGCGCCAACCTGCCCCAACAGCACCGTGTCTTCCGATGGCCGTGCCTTGTCTGTCTTCTGTTGTGAGGGCAACCAGTGCAACCGCAGCGCTGCTTCAGGCCTGACCAGCAGCCTTGGGGCCCTATGGGCCAGTGCCTCTGTCAGCCTACTGTGGGCGCTGCTTCGAGCTGCCTGGTGAGGGCCTGGATGGCCTTTCCCTATCGTCAGGGGTCTGTTGGCAGCCTCCCTCAGCAGCATCCTACACCCACCCAGCCAGGCTGGAAATCTCTCTTCCCATTTCCCCCAAGACACACTCAATCTTCCCTTCTCACACAGAGAGGAAGTAGCAGCACCTGCCCCCAAAGGTTCCAGCTCTCCTCCTGACTCAGGGAATCCTCCAACAGGGCACAAGGGCACTCCTTCCCAAGACCCCCCACTTCTATGAGACCTCAGTCCTTTGCTGAGTCATGAGAGTACCTAGCAATCCTCAGTGGGTCTCCCCCAACGCTCTTCACCCTCATTTCAGAAGCATCCAACAGACATTAGGCTTAGCATTTGTATTACACTCTCCTTGACTGACAGGACCCTGTACATGGCCATCTGAACCCCTATGCCTCTTTTATGTGTGAAGTGACCCTGGCATGATATCATGATTGAAAGGCTTGTGCACTGGGTCCTTCTAGCTCTTTGTACTCTATGTCTACCAATATTCTCTCTGTCCACCCACCCATTTACTTGCCCATCCATCCATCCATCCATCCACACAAACATCCATGTATCTTGTTGCACAGATCCATCAAAGTCTGCCTAATAGGATCTTCTGGGGTTTCCATCTGTTAGCCAAGTTCTCCAGTCCAGGGACCCAACTAGTTCCTGCCCAACCAAACACAAGCTTTTAAAAGGTCCCTGACTGCCCACTGTGTGTGGAGGGGCAGGTGAGGCTGGTCACCTTTGGCTTAGTGTCAGGCATTAGGATGGGTGGCCATGCTCTGTGAGCATGGGGAAATTGCTTTGTCTCCCTGGAAGTGCCGTCTTGCCACCCCTTCCCTGATGCTGTCCTAAGAGAAAAGTAAATGTGCAAGTCACTTGGTCCAAGATGTTGGGTCTTGGGGATTCCTGGTCCTTGGTCAGCCTCAGCCTGAGAGGCAGGCAGGGGCGCTTGGGAGAGGGCCAGGTAGAATTTTTAACACAGAAGCCTGGATACCAGAATGGTGCCCCTGCTTTACGATCTTCTAGTGAGTCTCAATAGCCAAGACAGAGAAAACAGACTTCTACCACACCCCAAGTGGGGAGGAGACTCACAGGGGTCCCCTAAGAGCCATTCTGAGCTGTGATGTTGCAAGATGCTCACACCCTTCCCAGTAACCCCAGGAACCCACAAGTCCATACCCCTGGTTGGTCACCCAGGAAACCCTCATCCTATGGACAATCATCACAACTCTGAGGCCACCCAATACCACGTCTCACTAGGGGCTCTTCTTGAAGCCAGAGCCCTTCATCTCAGGAGAGTTTTGTTCCCCGCCCCTGCTGTTTTCTCCCATCACTGCAATAAACTGCCCTGACAAGAGAAGCCGGAGAAAGAATGTATTTTGGCTCGCAGCTCAAGGTCCAGCTCATCATGGTAAGGAGACTGAGGCAGCCACAGTGACATAGCACACTCAAGGCTTGGAAGTGTCTTGAGGGGCCTGCAGGAGCAGAGAAATTGGAGCCCCTGGAAAGGGCCAGTGGAAAGTGGAGTGAGCAGCCCAGGCGGTATTCTTGGGCAGGGTAAGGTCAGCAGGAGAGGAACTCCACCCAGCAATGCTAGGGCCAGGACCCATCTGATCACACTGCATCCATAATTCAGAAACAGAGCTCAGCCTCCCTTTCCTCGCCCGCTGCATCCCTAGGCCACCAGCAGGAACACATCCACCCCTTCCCTGCTTGTTACCTCCCGCTTACCCCCAGAGCCCCTCTGCCTCCCTGTGTGTCTTTACACGTCCCAGAAGGCACCTCCTAGCTTCATGGAGTCATAGTCCCCTAGTGTCTAGACTCAAGTGCCCTGCTTCACATGCCTTCAAAGACTGGCCACGTCAGAAGTGTGTGCTGGGCAATGTTTTGAAGAGCAGCAAGCTAGGGCAGTGGAGAGAGACCCCACCCCCACCTTATCACACACCTGATGCTGTGGAATACAGGGAAAGGTGGGGAAGGATGACATACTGGGTGAGCTGAGGATGCTGAGCAAGATCGCCCCGGAACCAGAACACACCTTATCCTCTGAACCTCTCAATGTGCCTTCCTTGTGAGGCCAGCCCACTTCTATGGAGTCTGAAGGTCTAGGGTTATGAGAGGCAGCCATAGAGAAGCATGGGGCTCTCTCCTATCTGACCAGATTTCCCACAGTCTAACTAGATGGGCCTCACCCTTCATGGCAGCCAGTTCCCGCTGTGTGGCTGTAAGTGCCTTATCCCAGGGTTCTGCTTTCAAAAGTTGGGCAGGGCAGGGGAACAGGTTATTACCAGCTAAGAACCCTTCTTGGTCTCAGAGGAGGAAGTGGTTGTGCACAGAACTTTCTGGAGTTCCCCAGCCAACATTTATGACTCCCAGGTAGGTAGATGGTGTAGACAATCGAGCTCTCTCCACTCCTCAGAGCGCCCATGGGTCTGGAACTAGCACACCTGGGGAGGCTCCTGAAAGCAGGCCCCCTGCTACATTTGGATCCCTTAGTGACAACAGACTCATCCCTGCCCCGTGGCAATAGATGGCATCTGACTGCCAGAACTACAAATCCATGTCAGGGGTTGCTAAAGCAGAGGGAGGAACAGGCCTGCAGGGACAGAGTGATCCAGACTGCTGTGGGAAAGCACTGGAGTTCCTGATCCACAGTGACGTGCAAGGCTTGGAAAAGGCTTGTGTGCAGGAGCAAAGAAGGTGAAGCCCCTGGAAAGGGTCAGTGGAAAGTGGAGTGAGCAGCCCAGGCGGTATTCATGGGCAGGTTAAGGGGGACTGGGCTTGACCCTAAGAGCACTAGGTCAGCAGGAGAGAGACTCCATCCAGCAATCTAAAGCCAGGACCGTGACTCTAGAAAAGAAGTGAGGGAATGATGGTGGAGCTGAGGATGTAGCCACACCCTCCAACTTAGGAGACATGGGCTTGGAGGGAAGGTAGAGACAGTCGAGTAGGGGTCCCAGGGTCTGGAGATGGTGTAGATGGAGGAGGAGGATGCACACAGGGAGTGTCCCTGTTGGCACTGTGGAAGTGTTGGCTCTCCAGTACAAAATAGGCTGGGGTGGAGAAGAAGCAATTAGAACTCCTCAGGGCTCACAGTAGAGCCAGAAATGGAAAGCCGGCTCTGGGGTTAAATCCATTGTGACATCTAATGGAGAGTTCTGGAATGAAGGCAGTGCTGTCTGTGTCCTTTGCATCTGTCTAGCTGGCCATATGACCTTGCATGATGCATCCTCTACTCTGGGCACTGGCATCTATGCACCCCAAGGACCTATCCATCCCTCGCTGTTAGGTAACTCTGGGTACAGACAACATGTCTCTTAATCTCTTAAGCAATTAGGATTGTAATAGTGCAGCTCCCCGGCAGGACAGCTTAGGACTCCCTTCCCTGCCCAGGGGCTGTCCCCACACCCAGAGAAGGCTATAGCACCATGTAAACTCCTCACAAGCAGCACATCCCTTGCCCTGGATCTGGCACTGAAGTGGAGTCCTTAAGGGCACATGGTTGAGCCTCCTGATCCAGCCTCAACCATCTGAGGATGAAGGAGTGGAGGCTAGCCTTCTACTCCAGTCATGCCGCATGAAGACATCTACCTGCTCCAAGGGTAGCACTGATGGCAGACAGGTCAATAGGTCAGCAGTGTGGTGAGGCATCCCTTTCCCTCTAGGGGAGGACCGGAGATTCTCTCCCCAAGTCCTCTGCCATTTCCCAAGTTACCTGTGTATCACAGGCCACTGAGCTGCCACCCTCAGCCTTGCCGGCTTAAACTCCCACCCTTGGCGATCTCAGCTTTCTCTTCTCAGGATCGCTCCTAGTCTCCCAACAGTAAAACACATCAATGGAGATCACAGGCTAGGGACAAGGTCTGGAGGGCCGAGATGCTGCAGATCAAGTAGCCCTTTCCTGGGACAGGTGGAGACCTCATTTCCAAGGTCCTTGTAGGACTCCTCTGGGAGTAAGTCTACACTGAGTCATAGGGGAGGGGTTTGTGGGTGAGGTAGGAACTCACTCAAAGGTTCTGGGAGTGTCCCAGGGATAATCAAGAGCTCACCCTGAGGTTGGGGTGCAGGTGAGAAACTGGCAAGCACTCAGTGTAAACACCCATCCTGGAGTTATGAGTAACTCCCTTAACCTACAGCTGAACTCATCACATCTCTTCCCCACTGTTAACAAAATCTGGCCCACTGGATCTTCCTGGACCACTCAGTCTAGCATAGCCTCCATCACTTGACCTGCTTCCCTGATCTATATGTCTTCATAGGCCTTGTTCACACTTGATGTCTCAAAATGTTCAGTGTCCTGAAAATCTGATCTCTGTCACATCAGAACTCTGCCTTGTATGCATGGCTGGTGCTCTGCAAATCATATTTGTGGGATGGATGGATGGATGGATGGATGGATGGATGGATGGATGGACAGATGGGTATATGGAAAATGGGTGGATGAGTGAATAGATGGATGGGTGAGTAGGTAAGTGGATGGATAGACAAGTAGATACATAGAAGAATAAGTAGATGGAAGGGTGGATAAAAGGGTAGCTTGATAGGTTGGTAAAAGATGGGTGGATGGATGAATGAGTGGATAGATGGATGGATGATAAGATGGGAGGATAAGTGGTTGCATATAGAATGGATGCATATGTGGATGGGTGTATACTAGGATGGATGGATGGATGGATGGATGGATGGATGGATGGATGGATGGATGAACAGGGTAGAAAAATGATAGAATGGTGAATGGATAGAAAATAAATAGAAAATAAATAAACAGGTAATGGACATATGGGTGGGTGAGTGAATGAGTACATAGATACATGAATGGGTCATGAGTGGATGCTTGAGAGATGGATGATGGGAGGAGCTTTTAGAGAATTGCTGCTGGTAGCCAGGGTCCCAGAGAATAATTTAAGGTGTGGCAGGGCTATGCCAGGTGTCAGACAGCAGATGAGCAATGCCCATGTCTATATTTGTGGCTCCATGTGCAAAGGTTACTCTTGTGCTAGAAGAAAGGGGTGTGGAGGAAGAGCCCCAGGCCCAGAGGCCAGACCCAGCCTCGGCTCCTCTTCCTGAGTGATGCTGACCAAGTTTCTACCCATCTCTGTGTCATCTGAGGCTCGACCTGTGTGATTAAAGACAGAACAGGCCCCAGGGAAACAACCCTCTCTCCATTGCCTGACTCACGGAGCATTTACTTGGCCTTGCAGAAAAGGAGATAGAACTAGGGTGTGGCATGGGAAGCCAAGGCTCTGTTGTCCTTGCCTGGTGTCTTCTCCACCAACTGATTGTTGCCTACCCTCAGGTCCCACCTTACACAGATCTACCTAGGTGCGTCATCCTATAGTGCCTCAGTGCCCCACAGCCTCCCTAGCTGTCACACTCATGCAGTGCATTGTCTGTGTCCCTCTTTCCTACCAGTCCGTGGCACAGGCCCTGTCTCTCCCCTCCCTCAATGTCCCTTATACCAATTGTGGCTGGAGTACAGTAGATCCTTAGAAAATATTACCAATGAGTGAAATGCTTAGAAGTACAGCGTGACTTTGGGGGGCTTGGGGTGTGCCTGTCCTTATACCTCAAGGTGTTTGGACACTTTCAGCCAAGGGCCCAGGGCTGTGGTATTACACTGTGCCTGTGCTCACCCATATGCCTTCTCTCTGGATTGCTCACACTCTCACCATCTCTGTATCACAGACATGAATACAATGGGGAGGACATGAGCAGCGAGGCCTCTGCTCCAGACAGAGGTCCAGGCTTGTCCCTCAACTTCCTGGCCAGCCTGCTGAGGTCAGTCAGGGAGCAGGCAGGCCAGAGAAACGAGTGCTAACATTCTCTGCCCTGTGCCCCCTCCATTCCACTTTCTGGGCAATATTCTTCTGCCAGCATCTCAAAGGTAGAGGTCATGTCAAGCACAGTCCCAGGAGCTATGAACAAGGACTGGGAGGGCCTGTGCTCGCTGGGCAGTGGCTATTCACATGAGAAGAGGTGCAAAAGGCAGATGGAAGGGACACAATAGCTCCTGAGCCCACTCCATCTTGAATTGCCTCCAAGTCCTAGCCTGGCCACCTCCAACAGGACCCTTGCTGACTGCCCCAGAAGACCCAAGAA
Source organism: Dicrostonyx torquatus (assembly GCA_028555095.1). Classification (NCBI taxonomy): domain Eukaryota; kingdom Metazoa; phylum Chordata; class Mammalia; order Rodentia; family Cricetidae; genus Dicrostonyx; species Dicrostonyx torquatus. The sequence continues at coordinate 27,727 of JAQHUG010000287.1, forward strand.
GTCCTGTCACCAGAATCACACACTCTTCTAAGGGTGTGACTTTTCTTTAGTGTATGGCTGTTTTACACTTCTGCTGGGACCCAGATGGGGTTAGGTAAAACACATCTTCCTAGGAATCCTGCCAAGGACAAAGGCCCTTCCCACCGTGGACCTCACCGACAGCCTCCAGCTCCAAGATCTATGGCCACCACGAAGCCTGAGGTCCCCAGGGGCATGCCAGCAGGCAGATGCCTCCTCCTACCCTGGGTGTGAGTGTGAAGCCTGGCGTTCTCTGCTCTCAGTCTCAGGCCCAGACCCCCACTTCTGTTCTGCCCAGACCCCACAATCCCATCAAGCCCATAAGAAGTTCTAAACCTGTTTTCCCAGTGGTTTCCATACCTTTCACAAATGAGTCATCTTTCTCCACCTGCCAGCTCCACCGTCACCACCCTGTCATGGAGACCTAAGTTCTGTTCTCAGGGCTTGAAATCACACTCCCTTCCCTCCACCCACCCATTCTCCCCGAGTCTGATGTATTCAGGGAGGCCCCAGAGCTGGGTGGGCCTTTTCTGTGACATTCCTGCTGCCCTAAGCAAATCCTAAGGAGCCAGGCACTACCTAGCAAAGCAGAGGACAGCACGGGCTAGAGACGGGCCTTCTTCAGGGGCTCCTACCCAAGGCCCTCCAAGGTTCCACATCCTGCCATGTATGATGTGCTGAATATGTTCTGACAAATAAAGCTTGCTTGGAGTCAGAGAGCAGGGCCAGCCACTAGCAGACCAAAAATTAACCACTGAGGCTTGGAGAACTGTAGACAGAGAAGAGACAGGAAGTGGTGCGGCAAAGCTGAGAAAGGATCTTGGCCCTCTTGGACATAGGAAGGAGAGTGGTAGGAAGCAAATGGCAGCTACTCTCTGTTCTCTGATCTTTCAGGTTCTTACCTCAATATTTGACTCCCGACTTTTTTATTGACAAAGATTAATTAGATCAACACAACACTGTCAAGTCCAAAAATCATTATGAGAAGAACCCCATGGAAGTCCCCAGGGCACTTGATTCGGTCCTAGCTTTACCCACCTTGATTCCGCTCAGGAGCAAGCTAGCCCAGGGAAAGAAGAGAGTGGGGCCCAAGGGTCTTGAGTCCAGATCTGACTGACCCAAGGTCTATAGGGCTCTGAGAACCTCAGCCTTGGCTCAGACCAACCCTCCCTGAAGCAGGCCCTGACCTGCTCATCCTTGTTGGTGCTTGTTCATCTGCTTTGCATGGACACAACTGGGACAGGCCCAGGCCTGATCTCTGTCTGTGCCTACCCCATTGCTGATAGCCTGGGCAGGACAGGAGCAGAGGGAGTACTCTATGGGACCCAAGCACACTAACTCCAGATGAGTAGACAGAGCCCGCAGTTAGAAGACGGTTACCTTTCTGCTAAGAACTAGAGTCACAGGGCCAAAAATGTCTCCTATGCATGCCAAGAGAGCAAAGGTGGGGCTCGGAGAGCATGACGGGGACCTTTATCAGCACCTGCCTAGGGCCTCAGGGTCAGCCCCGATGAGCTCTCAGCCACATGGGAGCAATAGTTACACAGTGGGATAATGACAGTGTACTCATCACCATTGTTTGAGGGATGGGGTTGGGAACTTGATGGGAATGGGACCTGAGCCCCAAGCAAAGGAAGAGGGAAGTGGAGGAAAACTCCTGTCTCTGCAGCAATGAGATGCCCCACAGCTTGCTGCTCCTCAGTTGATCCTGTCCTACCCTGTCCCTACCCAGTTTCCTGGATGGCCAAGCTTCCATGGTCTAGGGTCTTCATAGCCCTAACCTGGCCACACCTAGTACACACATAAACGCCCCCCTGCTTCCCTCTCCCTGCTGCAAGTTGCCTCCACATCTTCAGCAAGGACTATTTGTTTCCCTGGGGTTCCTTGCTCCAAGGTCCAACTGGGTCAACCCAGCACTGTGCTCAGAGCAGAGAGGAACATAAGCTCTGTGCCTTCTAACCTATGGGTATCCAGATAACCAGCAGGGCCTTAACTGGAGGAATTACCCAAGGGTAGATAGCAAGAATAACAGACAGAAGTGGAAAGTCCGCAACAACATGACCCAGGAAGAGGCAGATAATCAATAAGGAAACTGGGAGACAATATTGGGAGAGATGGAGACCCAACAAACATCTGGTGACTGGAGCAGGAACCAGACAGCCTACAGGCTTCTGTTCACAGCCAACCCTGCTCAAGGAGGCCCCAATGTGAGGGCTAGGAACCTCAGTCCCTCCAAGTGGCAGGAGCCAGGCCTGTTCTGGGCTCCTCTGCTGGGCTTGGGCCAGAAAGGGTGGGATGAACCCTGATTTGCATGCTGCTGTCTGGCCTGCCCTAAACTCCTCCCACAGCTCCTGCCCCATCTATAAGGTCTAGCAAGAGGAAGAACCCCCCACTGCTTCCTGACGATGCTTAGGATGAAGAGGGCTCTGCTACTCCTCCTTGCCATGGCTGTGGCCACTAGCCCAGGTGAGAGACTGGACCTGGGAACTGAGAAGGGTTGGGTGCCTGACAGGAGGTCATCAAATACTACAAATTAGAATTTAGTCTTAGAGAACACTGACGTTGAGGGATGTTTGTCTCTTTAAAACAAATGGCTTTAATACCTTAACTCAATAAAATCAAAAATGCGATCTTTCAGAATCAGGGAATTTTAGCACCGACCCTAAGAACTGGGTGTGTTTGGAGAGGGAGGGGGGCTGGAACTGTTTAAGAGGCTTTCCCTACCACCATCCCCACCTCACATCTGTCCTGGACAGCCCTGGGGTGGCCAAGTCCCTCTTCCTCCAGGCTCTTCAGGAATTCGGATCATTGGGATGGGGACAGATGCATCGTTAGCAAAGACCAGGAACATCCCAAGGTCCTCAGAGAAGGGCCCCCTCCACTCTGCACCCCCTCTGCTTCTTCGCCTCTTTCCAGAGGTGGCATGGGATAGAACACCCTCTCTAGGGCTCTGAGGCATATCCAGACACTCTCTGAGCTAAACACAAGACGTGAGCCCTGTGGGTTCTAGGGCAGGAGCTAGGGTGACAAATGACAGAAGGCTCCACCATAGCACAGGCCTTTACTTGACGCTCTGACCTTTCATTCTCCAGCCTGGGCACTCCAATGCCACGTGTGCAGCAACAGTGCCAACTGTGTGAAGCCTCAGACGTGCCCAGCCAGCTCCCAGTTTTGTAAGACTGCTACCACAGGTGAGTCGTGGTCCAGGGCTCTCAGGGCCAAGAGAGCAGCCTTTGATACTGGGAATGAGCAGCAGGCTTGATCCTGGGAATGGGTCAATCACGCTGATGATGGCGGTGTTTAGCGGAGGATGTTCTGTGGGAGCCAGGTTGTATGGTAAGCCAGGCTGATGCCTTTTCCCCTCCTGTGTGCAGTGAACGCTCTGTCTGGGAATCTGGTGAAGAAAGAATGTGCAGACTCGTGCGTTTCCAACAACAGCCAGCAGGGCCAGATCAGCAGCGGTTCCTGGGTCATACATTGCTGCCAGGGCGACCTGTGCAATGGGAAGCTGTACAGCGCTGCATCTGTACGTGCCCCATTCAGCAGTGCCACCCTGGGCCTGGCAATGAGCCTGGGCCTTCTCGTTCTTATGGTTCTCAGCCTGTAACGTGCGGCTTGGCATTTTCCTTGCCTCTTCTTTTCTGGTTCCCAGGGTTCCCATGCCTTGCTTCCTCCTTGGCCATGATGGAGGAACCAGATGCTAAGGCTGGGGACTGCCCTTAAAGACTGGGTGGGGGCTGGGTCCTGGAGGGCACCAAGAGCTGATGACCTAACACAGTGCCTGCCCCAGAACAGGAAGATTTGCCCTGCTCCCCAGCATGGGAGATGGGAGACACACATGACACCATCCCCTCTGATTTTGTACTCGTTCCATTTATTTTTCTACTTGAACCTCTACATGGGAATAAATGACCTAAAAATATTGTGGCTGTGTGGAGTGGTAAGTGAGACAGTGGAGCCTCTGGCACATGGCTCCCTGGATGAGCCTCGGCAGCTTGGAATAGTGCCTAGGACCTGACCTGAACGACACCTCCATCCTGGAAGGGACAGACTCCCCCCAAGTCCTATGTGGGGAGGAAGGACACTGTGCCCAGGCCCCAACCCTGAGATTCTACTTCCCCAAGGCTGTAAAGAGACCCCAGTCTTCAAGTTATGAGAGCACTGCACACAGCCATGGCCCAAGGTGAGTCTAGCTACCAGGATGACCTCATTCCTTAGGAGTGCTCTGTTGCAACCCATCCAGATGTCTATGCTGGGGCGGGAGGTGTGACTCAGTACAAGCTGATGAGAGGCCATCTCAGAGGGGCCTAAGCAGAGCACAGCCCTAGGGACCCTAGGAAAGCTCACTGGCTGCTTTCCCATCCTGTGCAATGGGTTCCTGCTGCTGCCTAGGCTCCTGTGTGCTACTTAGATTTGGGCAATTCCTGAGTGTGGTGAGGCTGAGGTTGAATGAGGGAGAGGTATTTAGCAGATACCCACACATGCAGTCCTCCTTGTTGGCAAGCAGGCTAATCTACTCTACTGCAACCACTACCCTGCAAGCCCACATCGGGGAGTGGGGGAGGATACAGGGTTAACACCCTGGCAGGTCTGTGTGGCAAACCCTGCCCTTTGCAGATGGCAGAGGGATGGCGAGGGCCCCTCTTCCCTTCATGCACCTACACCCTGAACCTTAAAGTATCCTCGCCAACCTGCTTCTGAGAGAGGGCTGTGAGAGGGGGAGTGTGACACTGTAAGGCCATGGGAATTTTTAGAAAGCTCTGCTTGGTTAGGAGCTGGTTAGGACACGTGCTTTGAGCTCTTCACAGCATCATAGGAATTAGCTGGAAAAAGCAACTGTTCCTGGCAGCTAGCTGCCTACCTTTGTGGTCTAGAGAGGAGCAGAAATCACTGCTTGGGGGGAGGGGGGCATGCACAGAAGCAGAAGTAGCCACTTAAAGGAGGCAGAGGGTATAAAGAAATAGTCCATACCCTATACTCAGCAAAATCAATCCCCTTGACTCTGAGTAAACCTGGCTTGCGATTTTTGCCTATATTTGTCAACCCCAAATGTGGTGTGGGAGCTCTCCCTACTGCACTGCATCGCATGTAGTGGACAGCTCCCAGCTAGCTGGCAAAAGAAATAAACCTTGCTTTCGCGTTCTGGACTTGCCTGGATTCCGGTGGTCTCTCTGGGGTTCTCAACTTGGGCACAACAATGCAGGCTCCCTAAACCAAGCCTCAATATCTGGGAAGGTGCTGGTTGGTCTGGGGTGAGCTCTGTTACTTCCGGGTCCCCACTTGGAACAAGGTGCTGGACCTGCTGAGCCTGTGTTTTTTACACAGACTCCCACATCCAGTCACCGCCGCTTGTAATGGAGGCAGGTTTGCTGGAACCACGACCCTGTCTACCAGACATTGCAGGACATTCATCCACCGTGAGGAAGAGAGATGGAGGGAAAGGCAAAAAGGAACATCCTCCAACCCCAGAAATCAGGAAGCTTTCCTGGAACCACGGCTGATACCCTGAGATGGCTGCTGGGTAGGATGCTGTTCCCTACCCAGCCGCATTTCATGGAGCTGAGCGCCAGGCCTGGTGCCGGCGCGCCTCCTAGTGGTCAGTAAGTCAGGCAGCGGAAGACACCTGTCAGGAGGGAATTCTTTGCCCAGGCTATTCATGTTCCATCTGCAACACTTCCTGCCTCCATCTCTACAGGTGTCCCGAAGTGCCCTGGGCATAGAAAGCCACCTGTATGTGGGAGTCAGACAGAGAAGAAGGCTAGGAGAACTTAAGCCGAAACCCTAGCCGCTTCCAAGTGTAGAAATAGTCTGGGAGCAGGAAAGTGACTAAGTACTCCCCATCAGGCCAGGCATAGGAAGGCTACTGGTGGAGACCTGTTGTATGTAGGAGGAGAGGTGTGTGTTGTGTTCCCCAGCCGCCAGCCGCTGGCCCGCTCAGCCGCTGGTTGCTTGCTTCTGCCTGAAATAATCACATGAGAATTACATTCATTTAAACTCTGCCTGGTCCATCATCACCAGTCTCTTCTTGGCTAGCCCTCACCTCATAAACCAACCCATTATAAAAGTCTGTAAGTCACCACGTGGTGGGCGACTTACAGGAAAGGTCTAACCTGCATCCATCTGCGATGGGAGCCTCCTGGCAACTGGCTCTGACCCAGTCTTCTTCCCAGCGTCCTCTTTTCTTTTCCCCACCTATCTAAGTCCTGCCCTATCAAATGGCCCAGGCAGCTTTTTTATTTAACCAATCAAAGCACAGAAATACAGATGAACCCTCCTACAGAGACCTCTGACATCCCTGGAGGTACCTTGAGGAAGGGGAAAGGACAAAGCCCTGCCTGGAGTCAGGAAGGGATGCGACCCCACCGGAGAAATCAGGAAGTCCCAGGGATCACCTAGCCTTGGGATAGAAAGAGGAGAGACAGTCTCACCAACTGGGTTGACAAGTAAAGGGCAGCTGTTGCATGTCCTTTCCTGGTGAGACAGTGAGACACGAACCCCAGACATGGCACTGGTGGCCAAACGACAATTGTACCCAAGTCCAGCGAGTTTACTGAGGCTGCTTACAGGAGGGTGTGTGAAGGGTGCCTCAAAACAGCATAGTGACTCCAAGGCAGTCACATCACTAAAACGCCCACCCCAACCTGGGTGACAGCTCCTAAAAGCTGCATCCTTAGGGTACACTTACAGGCAGTTCAACAGGAGAGAGAGTCTCCTATCTCCAGCCTGTAGAAGCTTGGCGGGAGTCGGAGGAGGGCTGATGAATCTTAATGAGCTTTCAGGGACTTCCTGAGACTAAGAAGTTTTATTTACTTCCTGTATGTCTCAACAAGCCTCCCTCTTCCATGTTTCGTTTTGGGGGAAGAGGCTACAAAACCACTGTCAAAGAGCAGAGTGAAATGTGTACAGGCTCTGGGAAACCGCTGGGAAGCGAGGCAGCCTGCACATATCAGGGACTTCAGGCTTTCTGTGGAACACAGCAGCGTCTGAGACTGGCAAGATGCCGCAGAAGCTGACAACAGCTGAGTCTCCGAGCCCAGCTGTCTTCTAACCGGCCGTCTATAGGGATCTCAAACCCAGCTCTCGGGCTGCCCCTGTATCATCTTTCTGGACAGCTTCTCTGTTACTCCTAGACCTAACCCAGCTTCACCCCCACTGACCAGGACCCACCTGGTCACAGCCCTTGGCTGTGCATGTGAACAGACTTCCAAGGGCCAATGTTAAGACAGCAAAACTGCTCCTCATTCCTGGGGTTCCTTCTGCAGAAGCCCAGTCCCAAGACCTGCACAACAATGTGGTACGGTAGTGACAACGCAATAGCAGGGGTTAGAGGGGCCCCCGTGGTGACCTGGCTGGAGGCAGCAGTAAAACAGTGCCTAGGAGCAGCGAGTCTGATTACTCTGTCTGCAATCGGATATGCAAAACAACAACCCCATGAAAAGCTCTGGGCCTATCCCTGACCTATCTAGGACAGAGAGAGACACTATTCCCTTTACTTTAGCCAAAGACACACCATGTGTGGTAGTTTAAACGGAACTGCCCCCATAAGCTCATAGTGAGTGGCACTATTAGGAAGTGTGGCCTTGTTGGAAGAGGTGTGTCACTGTGAAGGTAGGCTTTGAGATCTCATATATGCTCAAGACATACCCAGTGTCTCCATGCACTTCCTGTTGCCTTTGGATCAACATTCTCCATTCTTCAGCCTCTTCTCCAACTCCATGTCTGCCTGCATGCTGCCATGTTCTGCCATGACGATAACTGACTAAATCTCTGAAACTGTAAACCATCCAATTAAATGTTTTCCTTTATAAGAACTGCCGTTGTCCATGTAGAAAAATAAAAATAGACCCATATCTATCACCATGCACAAAAATCAAATCCAAATGGATCAAAGACCTCAACTTAAAGCCAGCCACACTGAACCTTACAGAAGAAAAAGTGGGAAGTACACGAACGCATTGGCACAGGGAACCACTTCCTAAATAGAAACCCAG
>JAQHUG010000287.1:36521-132467 GCA_028555095.1 Dicrostonyx torquatus
CAATGAGGACACTAAGAGAGACTTACATAGACCTAATATACATGAGAAAGTATAAAAAGACAAGATCTCCTGAGTAAATTGGGAGCATAGGGACATTGGGGGAGGGTTGTAAGGGGGAGTGGAGGGGGGAGAGGCAGGGAGGGGAGCATAAAAAATGTAGAGCCCAATAAATATCAATAAAGAAAAAAAAACTGCCGTTGTCATAGTGTCTCTTCACAGCAATAGAAACCCTAACTAAGGCAACATGCAACCAAGCACAACTTCCAAAGAGTGGTTAGGGGACTTCAAAAAACAGCTGGCCATGTCTTCTGAGAGGGCCAGCCTACCCAGAACACCTATTGTCCTCGCTGTCCCAAAGAGTGTGACCTATAGCCTTGCTGGTAGCTCAGCCTAATTGCCCATTTCTTACAGAGGACGTAGAGCTGCCTATTGCCCATTCCACTAGTCAGTCACCTCACCTGGGTCTGGCTTCTGACAAGTTTTCTCTGGTCTGGCCATGGACCACAAGGGGCTGATATGGCGCCCCTCCTGGCGCCTCATAGAACTGATCAATTCTCTTACTGTTTCGATTTTTCTATTTCATTGATATCTTCCCTTTTTGGCTTTTATTGTGTATGCATAAGTGTGTTTGTGTGTGTGTGTGTGTGCATGTGTTTTTGTGTATAGACATGTATGTTTGTGTGTGGTTTTTATGTGTGTATGTTTGTGTATGTATGTGTGTTTGTGTGCATGTGTGTTTGTATGCATGCGTGTTCGTGTGTAGATGTGTGTGTTTGTGTGTAAATATGTATGTTTGTGTGTGGGTGTGTGTATTTGTGTGTGTTTGTGTGTGGACATGTGTGTTTGTGTATGCGTGTGTGTGTTTGTGTGTGCATGTGTGCTTGTGTGTGTGTTTGTGTGTGCATATGCAGACCAGATGCTGATGCTGAGTGTCTTTCCCATTACTCTCTACCTTGTTTTTCTTTTCTTTTCTTTTCTTTTCTTTTCTTTATTTTTTGACACAAGATCTCTCACCGGAAAGTAGAGCTCACAGATTCGGCCAGACTGGCTGGCCAGGGAATGCCAATGTTCTCCAGCCTTCACCTCTCCAGCACTGTGATCTCAAGCAGACACCACCTAGTCCAGCTTTTATGCACTTATTTTCTGGGCAACAGATCCCAGAAAATCATCATCAAATACTGAAGTTTGTGCCTCTCCAAGCATCTCCTCAGAGTAGCATTTCTTCACAGTGCCTTCTGCTCTAATAGTGTGCCAGCGCAGATCAGCATCCACAGTGTTTAGCCTGACTTTTCCAGGATTCTGGGGATCTGAAGTCAGGTCCTCAGGCTTGCACAGTGAGCACTTCACCCATTGAGCTGCCTCTCCAGCTCTGCTCCTGTTTTTACTGTATTTTGCCTCCTTTAGGTCTGATTTTCTCTTTTTGTTCTTGTTTCTGAAGATGGAAATTCAGTTCCTCTTTAGGGACCTTTCTCCTAAAACAGCACTTCTGTGGAATCTCCCTCCTGATCTGGCTGTAACTGCATCAGTTGCTTTTAAGCTCCATGTCTTCATCTGCCAGGAATAGTTTCTGACTCCCTGATTGATGGCACCTTTGTCTATAGGTTATTTAAAATTGTGTTGTTATCCAGCCTCTGTACATTTGTAAATATTTTGCTGATTACTTTTAAACATTATTATTATTGTTGTTGTTGTTATTGTTGTTGTTATATTGGGGGTAGTGCAAGCACACACACACTACAGCAGAAGTATCAAAGGACAGCTTTCAGGAGTTGGTTCTCTCCTTCCACAGTGGGTTCCAGGAATCAAACTCGGGCATCAGGCTTGCATATCACTGAATCTGGATAGCCCCGCCATGCTACAGATTTCCAAGTTCATTGCCATCCAAGAAAAGTACCGTTTGGTTTCAATCCTTGCACATGTATGTATTAGGATTTATTGGATGGCTCAGAATATGGTCTGTCTTAGTTACTGTTTTATTGTTGCAACAAAACACCATGACCAAGGCAGCTTACAAAAGAAAGTATTTAATTTGTCTTACAGTTTCAGAAGGTTAGAGACCGTGAGTGATGGAGCACAGCATAGCTCCATGAACAGCTCCACCTTGATCTCCAAGCATGAAGCAGAGAGAGCTAACTGGGAAAGGTGGATGTGAGTTTTTCGAAACCTCAGAGTTTCCCCAAGTGGCACACCTCCTCCAATAGGAGCACACCTTCTAGCCCTCCCCAGACATTTCCACCAACTGGGGCCAAATATCCAAACAGAAGAGTCTATGGGGGGTCATTCTCATTCAACCGCCACGTGGTCTTTTATTGATGAAGGTTTGGGGAAACAGGTGTGTTTTCCTGTCTCAGCTTTTTGTTTTAGTTTTAGGTTTTTTTTGGGGGGGGGTTGTTTGATTGATTGTTTGATTTTGGAGACAGTTTCACTGTGTAACAGCCCCAGCTATCCTGGAACCGACTTTGTAAACCAGGCTGACCTCGAACTCAAAGAGCTCCTCTTGCCTCTGCCTCCCTAAGGCTGGGGTTAAAACCTCTTGTTTGTCTCAGCTGTAAGGCCTGCGATTGTGCATGCATGGGAATCTACTAGTAGAGTGACATGTGCACTCCTGCCTGTCGCCTTTATTGCCTTCCTCTCAAAACGGGGACGGGGGAAAGAAGTAGGGTTTGTGAAAACCTTTTAAATTTTGGCTGCTTGAAACAGAACGAAAATAAAACAAGTTTTAGCCACATAAAGTACTTATTTAGTGGTGGACTTTTGATGGTGAGAGCAGCCTGTGAGCCATGGGAAACATCTGCGACTTGCTCTCAAATGTTGCTAGTGGATCCCATGTAAGGACAGAGGTGCGGTGAGGTCCCTGCCCAGGACAGAGGTGCAGTGAGGTCTCTTCCCAGAGACAGCAGTTTGGTCTGTGGGAGCAGGGCAGTTGGAGTGGGAAGAGTTTCGATGAAACCTGAGAAGAATGTGCAGGAAGTGTACACTCACCTCAGGAACTCTACTGTGTCCTTGTGAATCTGTGCCTGAGTGGGAGCATTCTGTTTCTCGGGGGCTGCCCAGACTTTGCTCACTAGGGCCTTTACTAAAGAACTCACGACTGAGCCCATACCAGTTAGCTTGGGGTTTGGGCGGCCTCGGGGGCGGAGCGTGTGTCCTAGGGGCGGGGTGGGGCGGGGCCAGTAATGAGCTGGCACTGCGGATCGGTTGCGGCTGCGAGCCTACCCGGTCTGAGATGCGGTGCAAACGCCTGGCGAAGTGTGTACAGATTCACCGTCAGACTGCAGGAGGGACCTGGGAGCGGCCACGGGTGAGTTCCCATGGTGACAGGGATTGTAGTGGTGAAGGGCAAGGGCGAGGTCATCCGGCACCCAGCCCGCCTCCCCAAGCAAGACTGCAATCTTTCGGGCGGAGCTCCCCGAGAGGGGGCAGGAGGCACCTGAGCCTCAGGCCTGCCTGATTCAGGACTTCAGAATCCTGGACTGGCACCAGGAAAATGGGTCATGAAAGGTTGGTTGTCTTCCGGGGAGTGTATTTTAGTACCCCCAACAGGGATCAGATCGCGCCGTAGGCAGGGAGGAGAATATTGGTCCACATTACCCCAACAGTCCCAAACACCAGACTCAGCCTGTGGAACTCTTGTCTTGGGCAAGCATCGTCGTCTGGCCTGCATCTGAAGAGTCTTTAGGTAGGAGTTGAGCACTCATCATGGCCCCTTCCGCTGTGGCGGAGGACTCTCACAGCAGAGTCTTACTTTCCTGGGGTGGGGGTGGGAGGACTCCACGCAGGGAAGCAAATGCAAGAGGGACCTCTGCTCCAAGAAGAAACCAAACCTGGATTCCAGTCCTCCTGCATTCTGGGCTTTGCCAGGAAGAGACTGCTTGCCAAGTTTCCATAAGCCCCCGACCCAAAAAAAAAAAAAAAACTCCCTTAGGTTTCACATTCAAGGACCCTAGGGCCTCCCAATTTTCTTTGATGTTGTCCGTTCCTCCCCTTTTTTAGCTCCCTCCACCCTCACCTTTTGCTTGCTTTTGGTCTTCTATTGGAATGCCCCATATCCTGCTCCCTCCTCCCATCTCCAGGTAAATGGAAATCAATAACACCCACTGAGCTGGGAGGCTCTTGTGCCTGCCCCAGACCAGCCTTGATTACAGGTCTCTGTCATTGTCCCTGCAGGGTTGCTTTATCCCTAGGAGACCAAGAGCTCAAGCCAGGGCAAGAGCCTGCCCTGTGCCTTCCTGCCCTGTGCCTCCCTGCCCTGCTTCATCCCAGGCCTGAGTTGGATCCAGGACCAGCTGTTCACTCCCACACTGTCCTCACATCTCCATCATGACATCCCTGCTCACGATGCTCCTGGTGGTTCTAGTGGGCCTGCCTATGGGTAAGGTGGACAGAAGCTAGAGGGACCCACTTGTGGGACAGGCAGGTGGGAAGTCGGCAGGCTGGCCAGAGTTCTCCTGCCTTCTGACTGTCCTGACCTGGTGCCTAGTGGGAGTGGGAGGTTGGCTGGAGACAGCTGGGGTCTGACTGGCAGGAAAGGGATGTCTTCCTGTTCTCTGAACCCCGTCACGACCCACAGCCCAGGCTCTGGAGTGCCATGTTTGTGCCTACAACGGAGACAACTGCTTCAAACCCATGCGCTGCCCAGCCATGGCCACCTACTGCATGACCACTCGTACTTGTAAGTCTGGAGCTTAGGGAGGGAGGCCCTCAGCTGCCCTGGTGGTCCTCCAAGCTGAGACTGAGCCATCCAAGGTCCTGATTCTCTCCCTGCAACCTTGTGTCCTGTCCCCTCTAGATTTCACTCCATACCGGATGAAAGTGAGGAAGTCCTGTGTACCCAGCTGCTTTGAGACTGTGTATGATGGCTACTCCAAGCATGCATCTGCCACCTCCTGCTGCCAGTACTACCTCTGCAATGGGGCTGGCTTTCCTACCCCAGTGACCTTGGCCCTGGTCCCGCTACTCCTGGCCACCTTCTGGAGCTTACTGTGAAGCTCTGTTCCCTCAGGCAGACCCACTGAAACGCAAAGCTCTTAAAAAGACACAATGGTCCCCTCTCACCCCCCTCGCTCTCCCCAACTCTCTTTCCTTCAGCCACAGTGAGGGCCCATGGCTACCTACAAAACAACTGATGACGTCCAGATACCTCACCCTGAGGCCATAACCTTTCATTTTCAGAAGGCTGATATATGGATCTAAATCTCTCTGCCCAGGATCAGAGGCATCTGGGAGAGTGCTGTTTGGTGGGGGTGGGGGTGGGGTGTCAGTCACACTGATTTGAATTGGCCAAATTCCACCTTCAAGCATCAGGACCCTGCTTCAGTCTATCCAGTAGAGGATAGGCCTGCTAGAGGGGGACAGAAGATAACATACTGGCTAGAAGCAAAGAGAGACTCAGCGGAGCAGTCTCCTACTGAGTTCAGCTGCTGCCCAGGGGGAGATGGAAGCCTTTGTCATTTCCAGCTCTCTCAGGAATTCTGCCAGACCTGGTGTCAGGACAGCTCTTGGCTGAGGGTGGCTAGCAATGGCTTCATTTCCACAGGCCACTAAGTTCCCTCCAGCCTCAGCAGCTCAGCAGGCCCTGTGACCTCACACAGGCTGCTGGGCCTTGAGGCTGGCAGGGGACATGGGGACAGGCTGCCCATGCTATATTTTGTCTGGCCTGCACACCGGTCATAGCTATTCTGAGTGTGGCAGGAAGGGAACAAAGGCAGGTCAGAGACAGCTGGTGGAGCGACCAGGACAGCAAAGCAGACTTCAGCTGGCTTCCCAGGTCCTGTAGGCAGCTTCTGTATCCTCTCAGCTCTCGGTAAATTACGGGGAGACAAATGCACAGGGAGCCAACCCAAGTACCGGCTGACTGTCCATGAAGTCAGCTGTGACTGAAGACTTCTGGGTATCAAGATCCCGAAGAACCCAACCCTGATTTAGGAGACACCGATTTGTTTTTCATGCCAGTGTAGTTGACCCAGGGAGCCTTACCCTCTTCTCTGACTAGTACCCCAGCTCATGTGCCACTGAGGAGACCCCTGAAGCTGGCCCAGCCCAGGGGTCAGGATGCTGGTCAGTGTCCATGTAGTGAGATTACCCATGGCTGGCTAGAGAGTCATACTGATCCCCAGATCCTCCTGGTCACACATCCTGAATGCTATTCTCACACCACCAGCTGTAGGATCAGGACCCAGAGGCCCATCCTGGGGACCTTCCTCCCTGTTCTGAGGCAGACCTGAGCTCTGCTGCTGAAAGTGATGTAGTTTTCTGCCTCAGTTTCCTCCTCTGGGGACAGGCCACTGGGGGATGGGAGATAGAATTGTTGACGGGCCTACCCACATCCTCAGGAATAGCAACTGTGCAGCTTTATTACAAAGGTGTACGGGTGGGAAATGACCCAGAAATGAGGAGGCACTGATTACCCAGAGAAAATGAGAGTCTCATGGGAGGTCAGGAAGAGGGGAGGGAGGCCTGCACGTGCATATGTGAACACTGGCTGCAAAGCCCAGAAGGCAGCACTGGCTGGGGTGTCCCCTGAGGTCCAGGCAGGATGCTGAGAAGAAGCCAGTGCTGCCCCCTCCTGAGCTTTCATAGAACACACACACACACACACACACACACAGAGGGAAGGAGAGAGAGAGCAGCATTGAGACTGACCAATGGAAGCCACAGGCCCTTGGTAAGGAGGGTCAGAGGCGGGCCCCTAACTCAGTGGGTGAGGCCTGGGAAACATTACCCGGCTTGTGCAAGTCCATTGTCCCCAGTCAAGGTGGCATCCTGGGCTAGAACTGGGAGGAGGCCCAAGACCAGGTCCTCCTTCAAACCACGAGGGGTTGATGTGGAACAGATCCTTGATTACCTATTGCTGAGAGTGTGGCAGGGTTTGGGGGCAGTTTCTTTCCCATGTCTCATGACAGCATCTAGACAGGCCCCACAGTGTCCACACTGCCACCCACCCCTACAGGAAGCGTTGTACCTACCTAACGTGTCCTTGGTGTTTAGCACAGAGCCCAAGAAGGTGCTCAATTAACACAGGACCAAGCCTGCCAGTGGGACAGCACCAGATGGCTTGTCCTGAATCCTGTCTGGGGTGGTGTGATATTGCAGGTGGCTCTGCACACGCCACAACAGTTATGCAAAATGTGTGTGTTTGGGGTTCACTACTGCTCCCCTTTGACAGGTAGAGAAACTGAGGCACAGAGGAGTGAAGCACTTAGTTTTCCCAGGTCATCTGCCTAGTACCAACCTATTCTACTGTGGGAACTCTTCCAACAACTGGGGGTCTCTGAGGCTGCACACCATCAGGATGCCCGTGGCTTCATAAACCAGAGACTCCCAGAATGCAAAGTTGTAAACGTTTACAAAACTGAGGCCTTAGAAGGGAACATCAGAACTGTAAGTTCGAGAGGCTGATGGGTAGGCCAGGGGTGCCCAGCCCTGTGTGTGGATACAGAGAGAAGGAACACAGGATGGAGTGACAGACAGAAAAACAAAGTCACATCAGCTGTACAAGCTGACTGCCTTTGTCAGGGATAGGGCTCAAGGCAGTGGGTGTGCTCACACTAGGGTAAGCAGTAGCCCTCAACATGGATGGTGTCCAGGAAGGCTGGCCATGATTCTCTAAGCATTGCTTTCTAGAAGCATTGCATTGGAAGTCACTGGAGAGAGGCTGCTGGGCGGAATGATGATGTCACAGAGTGTATGTACCTCTGTGGGGTTTGCTGAAGCGGGGTCAGCACATGAAGCTAAAGTATGCCGAAGAACAGGGTGAGGTGTCCAGTCTAGCCCACCAGAAAGACGCTGCCATGAGGGTTACGTTCTGCCTCTGGGTCTGTGTTGGCATCCCCAAAGCAGATAAGGGGAAAGGGATCAGGACCGCCTCCATCTTCATCTTCTGCAGCAAGCATGCAAGTTCACATTCTGAAACTCCAGAATGATTTCTGGGAATAGGGCAGCCCCTTGCTTCGGTGTGTGGTTACTTTTCAGCAAGTACCATGGCATCTGGCAGCACTGCCTGCCCTGGGTTCCTCATGCACAGGCTCATACTCCAGCCATCTCACTAGTGAAATGACAGTGACAGCAGACACTCTGCTAGCTCTTGGGGGTCTGGCCTGCATAGAGGTGACCCCAAAGGATGCATGGATACATGCTCCCTGGCAAGTCCCTGGGTTGTGTCTCTGCCACCCCTAAGCTCTCACCCAGCAAGGACACGAAATCAACTTTTAGGTCCCTTCCCCTAGCAAGCCCCACATACCTAAACTTCCGATTGATCCGTGTCAATGTCCCCCGCTGAATGAATAAACAAATGAAGGACACATGTCTGTTTTGCTCTCCTGCCTGAAAATGAGTTCAGACCTCACCCACCCAGACTGGCTTACTCAGGTAGACCTCCTGACCCAGAAGGTTCCTGGTTCCTGTCCTGATATCAGAGCCAACCAAGGCAAGAGTGGTGTTCATGGGATTCCAAGGGCTTGCTGAAAGTCATCCCTGTTCTGTGGAAAGAGGCAAACCCACCAATTCCCACTGATGGACCAACAAACCCAGGGGTAGACTGAGGAACTGAATAGGAAAAGACAGGACACCACACACACACACACACACACACACACACACACACATACACACGCGCGCGCGCGCTACTTCTGCCTTCTTCTGGCTTTTTTGCTTTCTGATCCCACTTCCTTGCTACCTACCTCTCAGGAAGAGAGTCTGACTCTGTCGTCCCCCCTTCTCAGGATCTCTGGCCCTTTGCTCTGCCCAACCACCAGGTTTGGGGGCCCCATAAAGAACAGAAGTACATAAAGTCATCTGGACAGCCAGAGTAGACACATGGGATCTCCTGCCTGTCCTGAGTGACTGTACCCCAGTCTATTAGCAGGATGACCCCTGCCCTGCTATCTGTCACTTGTGTCTCTTACCCCAAATGGAACCTTTTTTAACACCAAAGGCTTTGCTTCCCCCTCCTGCTTGTCACTGGGCATACACTACAGGACTTAGTTTCCTTGGTGCCATGCCAGCACCATCCCTTGATAGGTAACACTCACCCCTTGTCCCCAGGACCATGTGTATAACCATGCTTCTCCTGAGTTTCTTAGTCCTGGAAGGGACAGGACAGGACTGAATCCTGACTTGGCTGATAGGAAACTCAAAATCCTGGCCACCATGTTCCACGCAGAGTGAGCGGCTGAGGAAGACATTGTAGTTTCACCAGGACCCAGTTCCATTCACACTTGTGAGGACAAGGGAGGGCTGCTTGCTTATGCCCTCTGTGCAGCTCCAGGCTGTGCTGAGCATCCAGCCTGCACAAGGCCTTTCTCGAGAGCCTTGGGTCTGATGGTTGGGACATCCCTGCTCCACAGAGGAGGGAAGAAGGCTTGCGAAATTGTACCAAGGCTCCCTGAGGTCACACAGCAGCAAGCTCTGCCAGCTCCCAATCTGAGCCAGGTTGCAAGTGACTCAGGGCTGGGAACCAGCAGCTATGGGAGCCAAGGGTGGAGTAGGATCCACAAGCAGGTATAAGGGGTGGCTAAGGAGTAAACCTCGTCCTTAACACGGAGAACATGAGGCTTCTCTTCTGCTTCCTTCTGGCCGTGGTCTTGAGCCTAGAAGTAGGTGAGTTGGGGGTGTGGCCGCTTTCCCTACTGCACTGATTTATCACTGTCCTTCCATCCTGGGCCACCACTCACCCTTGGGTTTACCCTTACGTCTTTCCTCTCCCTATGCTGGACACCAAGACCCTCCCTGCCCACCAGCCTCTGTCCTCTGCCACTGGTCTTCCCAGATTCCTTCCTAAGCCCTTTTCTCTGGACTTCACAGCACCAATTGCAGTCCTCAGCTCTCTCCAGTTCCATAGCAGCACCATTGCATCCACACAGACATGGCACACCTCTGCCACTTTTCCCTCCTCCAGCCCTAGAGTTCCAGCTGGTCTGTCGCCACTCTCTCCTGATGCCCCTCCCCACCCCTTTGCTTAGATTCTCTGTTCCACCTTCCTTGGGCAACTTCATCCCCTCAGACTTCTATACCCTAGTTTCATTTGCTTTCATAATAGAGGCTTTGACCCCTAGTGCTTGCTGATGGCTTCCTAGGGATACCCCCAAATATCACTGCCTATGCCTAGTCTTGACATCATTTAGGGGAGCCTAAGTGGTTCCTATATCCAACCACAACCAATGCCTGAGCAAAGAAACAGTTGGCCCTGTTGTCCAGCAGCAACCTGTGTTCTAAACTCAGCCAGCCTCAGCTCCCACTGGCCTCACCTAGAAAAATCTCGGTTTCCATCCTTGGGTGGGAACACTCCAGGACTTGGGGTACACCTGAGGTGGGGTGGGAGATCCATGTGTACATATCTGGCTGTAGTTCACCTTTCTGGACGGGGCTTCATGGGGATTCTCTGACCTTAGAAAGCCTGAAC
This sequence comes from Dicrostonyx torquatus, assembly GCA_028555095.1. NCBI lineage: Eukaryota > Metazoa > Chordata > Mammalia > Rodentia > Cricetidae > Dicrostonyx > Dicrostonyx torquatus. The sequence goes on from JAQHUG010000287.1 coordinate 46,921, forward strand.
TATTGACCCCCAAGTGTTCCCTCAACCCCTTCAGGAGAGATCAGATCTACTTTGATAGTCCTGAGCTCAAAGTTGAGGGATTTTTGTCACCATCAGGGCTAAGGTTTCAGGGGAAGTGCTCAGTCACGGGCCAGTCACCCTCTCTGTTTTAAGCAAGGCCTGAATACCTCAGAAGTGTCTGTGAGCCTGAGACCACTTTCTACACTGGGACCTCCCTGTCCCTTCCTCCATGGAAATCATACCTACCCACTCAAGACAAAATTCTCCAGCGTGGACAGTTAGAAGTTGGAGGGAGCCGGGCTCCACGTACCTCTCTCAGCATACTCCACGTCCTACATCTTTTCTGGTACCTGCTCTGTCACCCAGGAGTAATGCCATCTCCCCAGGGCTGGAAGCAGCCTGAGAAGGGCGAGCTGCATCCTAAACTGATCTTAGAGTGAGCAAATAGCATGGGAGGGAGTCAGCTGCACTGGCAACATCGCAGCGGGACTGAACATGGTGGAGTCTGCTCTCCCAAGGCTCACCCCATCCTCCCTCTCATCCTCTTCTCCAAAGCCCTCTTATTTCTTTTCTTTATTGTTTGTTTGCTTTTGTTTTTGTTTTGTTTGAGACCAGATTTCTCTGTGTCACTTTGGAGCCTGTCCTGGAACTCACTCTGTAGACCAGGCTGATCTCGAACTCACAGAGATTCGTTTGTCTCTGTCTCCCTGGTTCTGGGATGCAAGTACCTGCCTTGGGTCTGTCCCCATGACCTATCACGGCACCCAGAACCAATTTCTTTCTGAGAGCTAAACCTTCCTGGCCTCCTTGACGAAAAAAAAAAAAAACAAAAAAAAAAACAAGAGGGGCAGTTATTCTTTCTCTTAATGACCCAGCTCCTGCTCCAACTCCTAGAGACATTCACTTACTCCTGAGATTCATCAGTGCAGGAGGATGCATTGTGATGGATACTTGGGGGCACCGGGAATGGGAAAGAATCCCATTCCTCTCCAGAACCCTAGTGAATAGGAGTGTGGAGACAGTGTTAATCATGAAAATAACAAGGCCAGCCCGTACATCAAAGGAGGATTTCTGCCCCAGAGCTGAGAGGCTCCCTGGGATGGCCTCTGAGCTAGCTTGTGCTACATGGATGATGGAAAGATGAGCTTGGATAAAGTTAGGAGGCATGGAGAGGAAGAAGGAGAGGCAGTACCAGTCCTATTCTCCCCAGCAACTTGCCTGTTCCTTTTGGTGCCCCAGTCAGCTGCTGTCTAAGCCCCTCCCTATCTGGTGAACAGTATGTTCATAGTGTCTTTAACATCCACGGGACAGTAACAGGCTTGGGGGATTTTGTTGCTACCTTTTGTATTCCTGACAGGGTCTCAGCTTGTTCTGCAGGGGTGGTGAACAGTCAAGGCAAGTGGTGGGGACCTTGCTATGGTATGGACTTCCTGTCTGTCACCTGCTCCATAGTGTATACAATAAAGGACTTTGAGAGCGGCCGGAAGTGACCAGCATACTTCCATGTAAGGTCTGGTAGAGGTGCGGCTGTAGGAGTCCCAGGGGGAGCTCTACTCTCCTGTGCTACTCGGTGGCCCAGGTAGGATGGGGCAAGACCAGGAAATTTCCTCACTCAGCCTTAGCTCTGGACTCTCCCAGGGCAACCATGCAGTAGCACGACTGGTGCTGGAGAGTACCCAGGGCTGGGAATCCAGAGAAGGGTGCAGAGAGGCAGGGAAGAGACAGATGAGGGAATCCAAAGGAAGCATGAGAGCGTGGTAGGCCACTTGCCTGACAGGCACCCCCTGGGCTGGATGCAAGACTAGAGATGCACCATTTGTCAGGGTGGCAAACAGAGCTCAGTGGACTCCCACCTTCCTTCTGCCTAGCCGTGCCATAGATTCCCTACTAACTGGGTAAAGCCCCCACCAACTCAGCCCACAGAACACTTATACCAACAGGTATAAATGATCCTTCTCAGGTCCCTGGAGGGGAGTATGGTTAAAGTCTCAGATCTCCACTCCTCCCTCACCCCGGTCTTCAGCAGCCTGGACCTGCACTCCTCTCCCCTAGGAGCTCTCACCTCTGCTCCATCCAGCCCTTGGTCCCCTGAGCAGAGGGACACAGGCCAGCTGGTTCCAATATGATCACTGTATCTCTCACTAATAGGCTGAGCACCAGGGTCTCACTTCTCCCTCCCTCCAAGGCCTAGAGGGGCTTTGCACCACAGATGAGGGCTGGGAAGCTGAGCGACAGAGCCATGGGGCTGGTGGAGGATGGAAGCAGGGTGTTGGGTACAAGAGCGGGTTTCACCCTCTGCGGGAGTTGCTCACTGGCTGCCCCTGTCTCTGTCTGCCTATAGCAATAGTACAGGGCCTGCAGTGTCACATCTGCAAGGGGTTTGGAGGATGTTCCCACCCATCCAGATGCCCAAGGAGCTCCAGCCACTGTGTCATCATCGGCACCCGTGAGTGTGGTGGGAGGGGTGGGCTGGACACGCCCTTCTTGCACAGAGAGATGGCTCACTGGGCAGGCAGAGTCCAAAGTCAATGTGGTGGTCAACCAACCAAAAAACAGAGTGGAAAGATGTCTGGCTGTCCCTGAGTGGGGCAGGGACCAGGCAGGGAATCTTGGTGCCTGGGGATGATGCTCAGCACAACAGCGAAAGTGGCAGAGGTTTGGGCAGCTCGGGGGTTCAGGAAGCATCACGGTTTCTCTCTTATCCCATAGGAGCTCCCATCAGCTTTACAGACTTGCCTCTGGTGACGAAGATGTGCTACAATGGCTGCCCTGATGTTCCCAGCTTGGGCTTGGGTCCTCACGTATCCATCGTTTGCTGCCAGTCAAATCTCTGCAACAGGGACTGACCACACTCTGTCACTGCCAGCTGGCCCCACAGAACCATGCCTAGGCCTGGTCCTTGGAGATCATTCCAGCCTGGCCAGTCCAAAGTCCCACAACTCAGACTTCCTCAGGAAGTTCTGAGTGAAATCCTGCGTAAATCCACTGTGGTACAAACTTAAGGCCCTAATCCACTGTGGGCCACCCTCAGTGTCAACAAATCTTCCAATAAAAGCAGCTGGAGCACACGGTGTGAGTTATCCAATGGAAGCAGTGTATCAGGCACCGGATTCAGGCAATCTTTTAACCCTATCCCGTCTCTTACCAGTTATGGCCTCCTGGGCCCAGGCTGTCTGTTGCAACCCCCACTGACCTCTCTTCTACTAAGAGCCTACCTATATCTAGGCAGATGCAGGGTCTGAAAGGCGCAGGGGCTGCAGATGGTGGCACTGCTCTTGAGCAGGCTGTGAGGAGGAGCCGAGAATGTAGGCACTTCAGAAGCACAGCAACTTGAGTCTGGGGCACCTAAGTATCACCCTGACCTAGGGCTGACATACAGAGAAGTACACCAGGTGGGACTGGGGAGTGGGGGAGTCAAGAAGGACCCAGAAAAGGGCTGGGGGCTGAGGAGCACTCCAACTTGGAGGTGAGAGTACCCTCGATCTGGAGTTTGAGACACTTGAGGAGCACCTTGACCTGGTCTTAAAGGCTGGAAGGATCTCTGACCCAGACCCAATGAGCACCTTTACTCTGAATAAGACTCCAGAAGCCTCCTATGGACCCACAGTTGAGCAGGTGGAGGAGGAGGCTCTGCAGAAGAGGAGTGGTATTCACTAACCACAGCCCTTTGGGGATCATCTGCCTCTGTTGTCAGTAGCTCTCGGGGAACCCTACTACCTTCTTGGCCTTATGTCTCTCGCACCTTGTCCTGTTCTATCTTTCCTACCACATCCTTGCCTGGTTCACCTTGCCTATGTATCCCAAAAGGCTGCTCATGTATCAGACCCTGTGTGTCCCTGGGTTTGGAGAGAGCCACCCAGACAGTATAACCACTCACTCACCTTAGTATGGACACAGCAGTTAGACACCCAGAATTTGTGGAAGTTACCCACCGGCTCCCAGCCATGCCTGGAGATAAGTTTCGGCCTCTTGGTTTCGGGACCACAGAGGGAAGTCACAGTTGGTACCTGGCAGGAAACACAGAGGCAGACCCTGACCTCAACTTGCTTGTTCTCAGTTTGGCAAATTTTTCACGAAAATAAACCCTTGTAAAAAGGCGACACCCATGAGGAGGACAATGGCCAAGCAAAGAGTAACCGACAGAAAGCTGGGGCCTCAGCATCAGCCAAAACCCAGAAAAGAGGAAGCTCATGCTCTCAGTGCCTGAATGAGCAACAGTGCTGCTCAGGGCATTGTGAGAGACATAAGGCCAAGAAGGTAGAAGGGTTCCCCGAGAGCTACTGACAACAGAGCTGCATATTGGTACCCAGATGTAAAGCCAAGTAGAGATGGGTCCAGTCCTCTCTCACCAGTGCAAAAGACTCTTTAATGGAATCAGAGACTTCAAAGTAAAAACAAAGACCTTCTTTGTTTTGGGAACTGAACTCACTGTATAGCCCAGGCCGCCAGCTTTCTGCACAGCTGAAAAGAAATTCTTTAAGTGCTAGCCCGTTCAGAAGAGAAAAGGCCTCAAACAGGACTCTTGGCTTACAAATAATTAATTGAACGATTAAACCCAGGTTCTGGTATGACCCAGAAGGGGTGCCCCTGGACTTACACACAGAAGTAGAAACATGTCCCCGGAAACTGTTCCACAATTGCTCAGAGGAGAGCTATTCACACCCAGCAACCACAGGGTGGAAACCCACATAGCCATCACTGTGAATGCATGTATACAATGTGACATCTCTCAGGCCACACAATACTCGTCACCAGCCTATAGGAGTAAGGCACTGAGCCATACTCCTGCAGAGCTGGCCCTTGAAAACACTGCCGAACACTGCATTCTCCAGGACTCTGCATGAAATGGCAGGATTTAAGGCAGACTGGAAACAGACGGAGGCAGGTGTACAGGGCAGGAGGAGACTTCCAAAGCATTTCCTTCTGCCGCACCATTAAGCATCTCTGATCACCAAGATGCTTGTACATTTCTTTGGTCACTCTAAATATCAGAAAGGTTCTCCAAGCTCTAGGATGGGAACACATGGCATAGTGACAGAGGCTGTGGCAGAGACGAAGGCGAGAGGGATAAGCGTGCCTAAGCTGCTTGGGTAGCAGTCTGTTGGCCTTGAAAATGTGGGGAGGGGCTTGACCACTCTGGTCAGAGGTGACTCTGCTGTGACGCCTAAGGTACCTTGTCTGATTGCTGCAGTTACAGAAGTTGGAGTGTCTTGTGTTAGGCCTGCAAAGAACAGGGTGCGTGCTGAGCAAGAAACCTTTGGCAGGGCTCAGACAGGACAGGACCATTCCCGTCACAACTTCCTGCCTGTGCCTAGGTTTATGGGGTTTGACAAGAAAGTTCTCATCCTGGGCTTTTTGCCAGCCATCAATCCTGCAGTGGGCTTTAGTTAACCATTCCCCAATACAATTCAGATACCAACTACATATAGGCCACATCAGATCCTACAGGTCGAAGCTCTGCCCCCAAGGCTACACCCATCTCACATCCTCCACTCTCTGTGTCTCTCCATACAGTATTTTTGGCATCTTTGGTCGTGTCCTTGATTTTAAGATTGTGTAAAAGTGTCGCCTGAATTCTCGGGTTTCACTAAGGAACGTCAGAGCCTCCCTACGTTTCCAGGCACAAGTACTTTCTCATTATCTTCCTCAGAGGCCCAGATTCTCCTGTGTTAAGCAACCCAGAGGCTGAGAGTCCTGTGCCTTTGGTTTTATGGAGGTTTCATCATGTGGGCATCATTGATTACATCATTGGCCACTGGTGATCGGTTCACCTTTCAGTTCCTCTCCTGCCTCCAGAGGAGACTTGGGGTCCCCACCCCAAGTCCCCACCCTCTAATTGTGCAGGTGTCTCTTAGGTGGCCAGCCCCATCCTGGAACTAACAAGGGGCATCCCTCCACTTGTCATTCATCAACTTTTAAAAGACACTCTAATTGCTACAGAGTTTCCAAGAGTTTTAAGAAGCTGTGTGCCAAGAAACTTGGCTGAAGACCAAGGGTACTTTCACAATGCTGCGGAAATGGAGGGATGGTTCAATAGCTATGAGCATGGGCTTCCTTTCTGAGATAATGGAACATGCCAACACAACTAGTGGTGTTTGCAGATGTCTGTGGCTATGCCAAAGCTACTGAGCTCAGTAGTGGGATCTCCCCCAAATGTATCCCAGGCTGGCCTTGAACCCATGGCAATCATTTATCAGCTACCCAAATGCAGAGATTACAGGTGGGCATCAGCACACTCAGAAACTGATATCATTTGAAATGTGTGAGTTGCCAGGTATATGAGGTAAAGCCAATAAAGCCACTGGAAATTAAAAAGAAAAAGATAATCAGGCAGTGATGGCACACATCTTTAATCCCAAACTCAGGCAGAGGCAGGTGGATCTCTGTGAGTTCGGGGTCAGCTTGGTCTACAGAGTTCCAGGACAGCCAGGACTACCCAACGAAACCCTGTCTCGAAAAACAAAAACAAACAAGCAAAAATAAAACAAAAAAGAAAAAAAGATAAACAAGATGCAAAATCTAAATTGAGAGTCATAAATTATTGTATAAGAATCTGTAAAATAATACATATGGAAGCTTCCTAGTACTTGGGAGACTGGGACTAAAGGTTCAGGCCAGCTGGGTTATATGCGAAGACTTGGGAGAGGAGGCTGCAGCAAAATTGAAAGGCAGAAGATCAAGAAGGAAATATTTGCCTCACATGCCAAGAAACACACTACCCTCCACGTGTGCCCACAGGGCAGTGCCACAGGAAGTGATCAGAGGCCAAGCAAAGAGGAGTGCTGAGGTGGGGTGAGAGAAGAGAGCTCGTCACTGTCACCCTCATTATCAAGGCCATGACAATGAGAGAGGCGCAGTGGGTGAGGCCTGCCGGAGAAGAGGCCTCCAGTACTGCTCCTTGGAAGGACATTGGTAGACTCTAAGCCTGGAGTTTGCCGGATGCTGCTTCTGGAGATGCCTGTGTCTCTTGTCTAATCCCGCTAACTTCTGCACATCTGTGCCCACTGCTGGGTAGCCATGGCCATGCTCAGTGACAGATTTGCAAAATCAGAGACTTCGAGGCTGACTTTCAGGAGAGGAGCTGGCTAGCAGGCTAAAGTGCAGTTTAAGAGTCTGAGGCCAGATGTCAGAATGTGGGGTGATCTTTAATGGTTTCTTCTGAGGACCTCCTAGGCCCTTTGGGAAGGGCTACCACCAAGTTTACCTTCCTGGACGCCTCCTGGAACGGTTTGCTACAGCCATGAGGACGAAGGTGGTTTATGTTTCCAGGGACAGTGAGCCTGTGGAGAAGTGGTTCTAGCTCCCCTGAGACCAAACTCTGTCCTTCTAGAGACATTCCTCTGACGTCTGGCTGGTGGGTGGAAAGGGTAGGTACGGAGATGTCTACTGCCCCGCTTTCAGGATGAAACTGTGACTGTCTCATGATCCACAGAACAGAGGTGCTTACGGGGTTTATGGATGTCCCCTGGGAGATGTGTGAGAGGATAAAGGAAGAGCTACGACATTGAGTGCGGACAGGAAAGGCAGAGGCAGGTCTTTATGAACTCGAGAGAGCATCTGTTCAGACAGACCTCCCTCCATCGCTTGTCCTGGGCTCGGGGTGGTAACCAGTGCGCCCTTTCCCAGACCTCCGGAGCCAGATCTCTGCTGCTGCTCTCCACTGACAAAGGTGCTCTCAGAGTCCCTGTTCAAGTTTCTTCCCATCCACCACACCAGGGCATTTCCTTAATGCTGCAGCTGGAGGGAGGTGGTCCAGATAAGGTCTGGAGAGAGTTGCTGCTGCAGAGTCTGGGTATGCCCAGAAAACTAGTTGGCTGTGCAGTGTGAGAGGGACAGAAAGGTGAGATCTGACTGACTCAGCTCCAGCATGACTCCTCAATGCCAGTAGCCCCAGGAGAGCCCCACAATGTCCTAGCATAGTAGCAGTGCTGCGGAGGTCCTCCACTGTTACCCTTTGAGCTCGAAGTCTAGACACACGTAAGTCCTGGCCCCAGTCATACTCTGACCTGATCCTGGTTATATACTAACCCCTGATCCTAATCACCATGCCTTATTCCTGGTTACACTCGGAGAAATGATCTTGTGACCATGGTCACATACTGAGCCCTGATCCTGATCCTGGCCATACTCTTAGTTTTTACTCCAATCACATTCTGAGCCCTGACCCTGGTCACAGGCTCTGAGCCCTGATCCCTTTATACTCTGAGTCTTGATCAGATTATGCTCTGAGCCTTGATCCTAGTCACGCATTAAGCTTATCCAAAGGTTCCTGGAATTGAGAATGGAAGGGTGTGGCCCTCTCAGAACAAAGGCCTCCCAGAGACAGCCCAGACCCTGGCTAGCTACATTCTTCCCTGCCCCCTGGTAGAAACTTCCCAGGTACAGCACAGAGGGTGGAAACTCTAAGGGCAGAGACACCTAGAGGACAGGTATATTCTAGGGGTTAAGGCAGAGGTGGGGCCCCTGGGCCTGAGGACAGGTAGGAGCTTGAGCTGAGCTGGGTGTGCTGGAGGAACTAGGTTCAGTCTAAGGACACATGGGTGTTGTAGAGTGGACTGTCTAATCCAGTTAACTTCAGCACATCCATGCCCACTGTTCTGTGGTATGGCCATGCGTGGTGAATGATTTGCAAAGTCAGATAGGCTTGGGATGCTGCCTGTCTTGCTAGGTGACCTGGTCTTAGCCAATTAGCTTCTCAGAGCCTAGTTTCTTTATCCACAGTAAAATTAATTAGTACTCTGTCCCTCCAGAACTGTCAAGAGGAAAAATACAGTTGGGAGGCTAAGTCTCTGACTCATGCTAGGCTAGGAAAGCACCGTGGTTGGTCCAGTGCCTTGGTAAATGGGGATCTCTCAGGCAAAGTGAAGCCAGACCCCAGTGGAGCTCCTTAGCAGAAATCCCTGGGACTGTAAATGGACCATGATGGAGACTCACAGAGATCGCTTCAACTGGAAGGGCAGGACAGAAGCAAGAATAGACACCCATTGCTGTGGGGCAGCACGAGCAGAACCAGGACAGAAGTAAGGTTTGGATACCCCACAAAAAGCCTCACAGGAGGCCCAGCAACAATGTGGTCTCAACCACTAACAAAGTATCTGGCAGCTGTGCCCCCACCCCTACACTTCTCAACTGCAATGAGATCCTCTAGGGTGATGTCTGTGGAGAATCAGGGAGCTGGTAGCTGCCAGGTCATGGAGATCCCTGTTACAGCTTCCTGTCTGTAGCAAGGGCACCACATAGACACACACACACACACACACACACACACACACACACACACACACACAGAGAGGGGGGGGGAGAGTACTTCCTTTCCTCCAACCCAGTGGTTCTTAGCCTTCCTAATGCTATGACCCTTTAATACAGTTCCTCATGCTGTATTAATTAATAACCATAAAGTTATTTTCATTACTACTTCATACTGTAAGTTTGCTATTATCACGACTCATAATGTAAGCATTTTTGGAGATAGAGGTTTGCCAAAGGGGTGGTTAGCCCCAGGTTGAGAACCACTGCTCCAACCCCTTGACCCTCAGTGGAGGGAGCTAGAGGGAGGTATATGGGCCCATGGAAGTCCTGCCTGAGATCAGCCCATGGGCCATATAAGATCAAGGTGCACAGAGTGGATGGCCTTCCAGACAACATGGAATAGTGGCCCCTAAAGCAACCCTGGACCCTCCCCATCTCACCCTTCTGTCACAAACCTTCCTGTTGATCAAGCAAGTTCTATCTTTGTTCCTTAGGCCTTTGAGCAAACTCTAGATTTATTGTCAGTGGCAATTCAGCACACCCCACCTCCCACTGCCTACTTCAGACAAGCTGGGAAGGCTACGTTCACCTTGGAAAGGAGAGCGTCCAGGCCATTGCTCTGCTCTGCAGACAGTAGCTGGCCACAAGGTAAAGGGTCTTTAAGATAGCCGGAAGTGGGCAGGAGAGCCCAAACCCCACCGCCCCATCCTGTGCAGCCTGGAGACCCCTAACCTGTCCCAGAAGGAGGAATCTGGATGATTCCCTTGGCTAGGAGTTTCCAGGAGTGGTGGGGAAGGGTGCCCTGTGGGAGAGGAAAGCAGCCCCAGGGCCAGGGAGGGATAGAATGACTGCTTTGGGTGGTGGAGCTGGAAGAAAGGTCTTGGGGCAGCGGTGGGGGTGGGTGGGAGGGGTAGGGTGAGGAAGGAGTGTAAGGAGTGCCCTGGAGAAAGGGGTGTTGGTGAGGAGGCAGGGCAGGCCCCGCAGAAATCTGATCTCCTTCTAATCTGGTTTGCCAACCGGTCAGACCACCACTGTAGGCATTTGAGCAACCCCACCTGGCAGGCCGGAGTGAGCACTGGGACTATGCAGGGGACCTGGATGGTGCTGTTGGTACTGGTATTGGCCACTTGCGGGGAGCTTGGTGAGCATGGGGGACTATGGGGGTGGCAGGTTTTGTGCTTCCTGGGACTGTCCTCAGAGAGAGTACCTAATAGGGGGGTTAAAGGGGAAGAAGGCAGAGCTAGGACTGATCAGGTGGGCAGAAGCCAGTAGCAAAGTCCTAGGTGCCAGCTGAGAGCTACAGAATATTAGCATGTTTTCTAGGGAAAGCCTTTGAGATGGAGGAGAGGGGAAATCTGGGACATTGGGGCAGACTGTCTGGCACTCTGGGTATGTAGAGGGGCAAAGTGGATCCGGAAATATCCAGAGATGGGGTGACCATGAGTTGAGGAGAGGGGAGACCTGGGACACTGGGACAGATTGCTTGGGACTCTGGGTACAACAGAGATGTAGAGGAAGAAAGTGGACCCAGAAATATCCAGAGATGGAGTGACCACTGGACTCAGGGTTTAAGAGAACACAAGATGTCTATATAATGCTGGCACTCAACTAGTTAGGTGCTCCATAGTGTGGATTTAAGCCAGGTGGTCCCACATCTCTAGAGATTGAATTGGCCAGAGGCAGAAGCCCTACCAGGTCTGGGGGAGAGGGGCAATAACTTCCCTATGAATCTGAATTGCTTGGACCAGTTGGAAGCAGTCAAGTATACTGGGGCTCCTGGGATTGGTGCTGGAATGCTGGCAAAACGATGTGCAGTACCTTTCAGCCAGGCTCTAGACCTACACTCTCCCCCATCAGTGGGGACACCTTTGCCAAGCTGGCACTGTGAGCTCCTAGGTGCAGCTTCCACACAGTGCTCCAAGGGTCTGCTTGCCTGATCCCAGGACAGGCAGCCCTTCAGCAGGACAGTTCGTGATGAGAAAGTGGAATGGCAGCTGCCTTAACAATGTCTGCTTAAAACTGGCCTGTGGCTGTGATGCGTGTGTGTGTGTGTGCACGCATGCGCGTGCACGTGTGTTGATGATCATTCCAAAGTAGCTGTCCTCATTCTGGCCTCAAACTGAGCCCATTGTTCCGAGGCATATTCTGAAAGACCCTAGTTCAATGGTCATGGTATCATCCCTGAGCTTGGTTAGCAGGCAGTTGGCCCCTGGCTAGTGCCCTGGTCTCCTTATACCAAGCCTCCATGGCAGAGCTGGGCATTACCCACAGGCGGTTTCTGGAGTTTTGGAATAGTGAGGCCTGTTCACTGTCCTGCTGCCTCTCTCCCAGCTATGGCCTTGCAATGCTATACCTGCCAGGATCCTGTGAGTGTATCCAACTGTGTCACCATCACCACCTGCCACATCAACGAAACCATGTGCAAGACCACGCTCTACTCCCGGGAGATTGGTCAGTAGGTTCTGGGTGAGACAGAACTGGGGTCCAATGTCACAGCCCCTCCAGACCAGCAATCTTGGCCAGCTGGGATCCCACCATTACACCAGAAGACTTTCTGTCCCAGCCATCAGGCCTCCCTCTTTTCCCTTCATGATGGGATGCACTTGCTATTGGTTGGAAGCCCGTGGGAAGGTCTGGCTGTCTTACAGCTTGGGTTTTACATTCTGTATTACATACAAGCCACCCTACAGACCAATGCAAGATGCCACAGGTGTCCTTTGTATGTCCCAGGCACTCAGTGGTCCTGGTGAAAAGAGGAGTCTAGGTCAGTAGGGTGGATGAACCTAGAGCAGGTGACCCCTGGGCTTGGGGCATGGAGGCAGTACAGGACTGACCCTTCTGGTTGACGCTTTCTGCATCCTACAGTGTTCCCTTTCTTGGGAGACTCCACAGTGACCAAGTCCTGTGCCATCAAGTGTGAACCCTCAGACGTGGATGGCATTGGCCTAACCCGGCCAGTGTCCTGCTGCAATTCCGATCTATGCAACGTGGATGGAGCACCCACCCTGTGCAGTCCTGGTGGCCTTGTCCTTGCCCTGACACTTATCTTTCCCTTGGAACTCCTGCTGTAAAACCATGGCCATCTTACTCTTCCCCAATATCCCTGACAGCCCCGTTCCCTGAAGCCTTGAAGAAGTACAATGGCCAATCGCATCAGTCTCTTGAGTCTCCTTTCTGGGTACCAACCTGCCTTCCTACGTCTGACACCATCTCTATCCCTGTCGTTTTCTCCTGTCTCCGAAAGTTTAAAATCATAAGCAAAGACAGTCATCACGCCTGGAGCACCCATGCAGACCAGGTGATTGCTATCTTCTAGGTCTTGGGGCCTGTGGGGACCTTGATAAGTGGGCAGAGGCTGGGCTAGAGAAGCTCGCCAGCAAGACTCCTCTTCTCCCGCTGGGGCCCACCTCTCTCCTCCCTGACCTGCAGATGGCTCTGTTGCCCCTCACAAGCATCCCTTACCTTCCCTGCCCTAGGCCTCTAGAATCAGCCCCTCACTCAGCTGGCAGCATCTTCAGCTAGGCTAATGTGGGTGTCACTGTTTTGCTTCCATCATTGCCCCAACCTTTCACTTGGTCATAACCTCCATGGGTAGCTCTGGTCCCAGGCTAGGGTCCCCTGACCCAAGTGCCATTGAAGACACTCCATACTTGGAGAAGAGGCTCCCTGCTCTTGTGACTTGGGGGGTCCCCATCCTTGTCTCATGTGGAGCTTTTCAGTCCTGGGCCAGTTCCCAAGGTCAGGGCTCCGATAGTCTAATGAGACCCACCCCAAGTCTTGGGGTACAACCAATCCCAAACATCATGGCTTTCTGTCTGGAGGCCTCTGAAAGGAAAACGGGGGTAAGACTTCTAGAGTGTGGATAATGAAAACCTACGATTATTGTCTAGCAACACAGATGGGTGATTCTGACAATGTCAACGGGGGTGGGGGGCATGATCCTGTCATCACATGACACTTTCTCACCTGACTTTTTTGCTTACCATGAGCCTTTACAAATGTATAGACACTCCACAGACCACCACAGAGACTGAGGACAAGGCCCATCTGTGATGAGAGATCTTGGCTATGACCAGAGAACAAGGCTCAGTTAATGGCCAGAGAGCAAGGTTCAGTCTATGACCAAAGATTAAGTTCCTGTTTATAACCAGGGATCTTTCTAAAACTAGGGTCAGTTTTATCTTTGGCCAGGACAGGACCCAGTGTACAGCCCTGAAAGCGGTTCAGTTGGCCACTTTTGCCCAGGTATAGGTCATGTGGAACCTATAATGTTCTTTGACCTCAACCTCATTAGCTGTGACCCTCTCTTCCAGAGACTTGTCCCTGTCTTTGGACTAGCTAAATCTGAGTCTGTCAGCCGGTCCCCTCTCTACTTCGCTGGTCAGAAGTGAAGTACTTCAGCAGGACCCCATCCCGGCCAAGGGCGTGACCAATGTGGAAACCCAGGAAGTTTAAGAGCCAGTAGGAAGCAGATAGGGCACTATGGCCTGATGGCCTCTGACTTTAGCTGGAAGAAGATTCAGCTCTAGGCAGAGAAGGGAAAAGTGGCCCACACCAACCCAGGGCTGGTAGTACGGGAAGTTCCAACCCTTTCCTGGAGCCTGACAGCTCCAGCACACACCCCAACCCCATCCCTCTGGTCTTAAAATCAGAAGGAAGCAGACCAGCACTTTACATTTCCAGTCTTGCTCTTGCCCTGAGCAGGGAGCCACATTTAAGTTCCTCAGCAACATGATCAGAGACAGATGGCTTTCAGGGAGCAGGGGTGGTCCTGAAAGGAGGTGAGCTCTTCATCCCGGGGGTTTCCAGCCCTGTGACAACTGAGTTCTGCAAAAGGCTACAAGAAAAGCCATTTGTACCTTGGGGAGAGGCCAGTCTGAGGTCTAGGCTGGGATATAGATGGCACTATCCTAGATGTCTTTGGAAGAAATAACAAACCTCGGACTTCAACTGTCCACAAACCCTACCACTCATCCATCCACCCTTTCGTCCCTCTATCTACCACCCCATCCATCCATCCTCCCATCCATTTGTTCTATTATTCATTAATTTCCATACATCTTATAGTTTCTCATTCAACCATCATCCCATCTGTCTATCCATCTTCTATTTCATACATTCACCCATCCATCATCTTGTATACCCCTATCCATACGCTTAACCACAACAAAGCCTCCATCCATCTCTCCTATCATTTATCCATCATCTTCTCATCCATACACCCATCCATTCTCCATTCTTTCACCTAACCATCATTTCATCTCTAAATCCAATTTTTGAGACAAAGTTTCATGCAGACCAGAATGGTTTCAAACTCATTTTGTAGCTCAAGATGACCTTGAACTCTTGATTCCCCTGCCTCCATTTTCCAAGTACACTGTGCCTGGTGGCCACCCATCCTTTTATCTATTCATCTACTTGCCCATCCCATTCATCTTATCTACCATCTGTCCACCATCCACCCATCCATTTACCCATCCATCCTGTCTTTCTAAATATCCATTCATTTACCCACCCACCCACCATCTATCTACCTACCATTTTCTTCATCTTCCACTCATCCATCTATCTTCTCATACCATCCATCTATCCTATCATTCATCTATCCATTCATCCTCTTTCAATCCCTCCTTTCCTCCTCCAGCAAATGCTCTCAACAGGTCTGGGTTGGGAGAGGGAAGGGACTTAGAGCAATGGAAAAATGGTCCTCCATGTGCAACGCCCATACTCCAGCAAGAGGCAGGAAGGGCAAGCATCACGTACCAAGGGGTGGAGCACTCTGTCCTGAAGGCAGCAGAAATCCAGAAGTTCCTAAGAAGAGTAGCAAGTGGTGTGATTTGCATTTTAGCAAGCACCTTTCTGTGGAAGGCAGAGGGTATGGCCAAGGAGGAGGAGCCAGGCTCCCAGAAACAGACAGGGTGATCTGGCAGACAGCTAGGACTGGACAGTGGCCAGCTGAATTGGAGAGAACAGGCACAGGCCATGGTTCCAGCTTGCATAAAAGCTGGGGATTGCCTCAGGTGCCTGGAAAGACCTGGAGAAGGACCTAGGGGTCCCTGTCAGGGTAGGTGCAAGAGAGGTAATTTGGGGGAATCTTGTCAGAGCCTCTGTTGATTTCTGCAGCCAGTCTTGCTTGGCCTAGGCAGGTTTTACACACATTCCCTCATTTCAGCATCCCAGCAACCCCAGGGGCTAGGACCGTCATCATTCCAATTTAAAGATTAGAACGGCTCAGAGAAATGACTGGCCCAGGGCCACATCACAGCATCTGCAGCACTCAGGTCCATGGAGAAGCTCTGTCCCAGGCTGGGAAAGGTGAGCCAACCTTCTAAGTCACACACTATCCTGTACTGGGCTCAAACATGGTCTCCAGGTTCTACACCCGGGACCAGTGGTGAGGGTGTGGACTCATGCAAAGAAGCTACAGAGCAAGGACATAAATTCTGCCCTGCCCAGCAGTGTTGACCTAGACACAATGCTACCTTCCCAACCCTACCAATGGGGGAGCGGGGCTAGAGGAGCAGCATGGTACCCCACAAAAATGCTATATGCCTTCTCCTGGTTGCTGCTCTACCCAGCACCTCCCCTGCCATCACTGACCCGTGAGGTCAGCCCTCCTTTCCAAAGCCAGGACAAGCAAGCCATTCAGGCAGCCTTGGATCAGCGTCATGGCAGTATCTCCTGTCCTCAGTACACAAGCCTGCACTGCTCATCAACACTGTCTCCCCAGCCCCGGGCTCCAAGTTCACCAGCACTGTGGTACGAGGGGCCTTACAGGGCCATAAGGACCCACTTTTGCTGAGCATGGTACAGCAGATGCTCATCTTCCCAATTTACAGATTAAAAAAAAAAGGGAGACCAGAGTGGGTGCCTGGTGAGCAGGCCTGGGTCACCCAGCAGGCCAGCTCTAGACTCAGTCTCCCAGGCTTCAGACCAGACATTCCCTGGCTCTTCTCCCAACCTCTAGGTGCGGTCTGTGGACAGAGCCCCAGGGATGAATAGCCCCACTATTTAACTTGTAGGAACTACAGTCCCTCCCTCCATAAGCCACACCTTCTCTTTACTTTCATGCAAACCTTGTACAACAGCCTCACCCTACAGTGCCAGGTCACTTCTGCCCTAGCAACCCAGGAAAACCAAGGGAAACCAAGGTCTGGAAGGACAAGGGGGTCACCCCAAGGCTACACATAGAAAGACCTGAAAGGCCAAAAGAAAAACTCATGCTTCCTAGGTGCCTGGCCGAGTTCCTTCTTGATTCCCATTTTGTCACAAGGTCAGGTTCTAACTCTGCTGTGACAGTCTGTAACAGCTGGCCCACTCACCAGCCCCTGACAGAGGCACACATGTAGGCTGTCAACCTACCTATGCAGTCACCCATCTACCATCACCTATTTTAGGATAATATTATCCATTCATCCACCCACCCATCCATCCACCCATCCACCCAACCACCCACCCATCCATCCATCCATCCATCCATCCATCCATCCATCCATGCAATTAGTCATCCATTCATTGTGTGCACCCATCCATCTACTTGTCCATCCATCACCCATCTTCCACTCATCCACCCACCTATCCATCAATCTACCTGTCTTTTCACTTTTTTCCTTCCTTCATCTGCCTACCCCCTATCCACCCACATTAGAACCTTGAAGAACATAGAAAACACAAAGAGACCTCAACTGGGGAGGGCTGTGGAGGATGAGGCCTAGATGGCATGAGTCAGTGTGTCCATGATGTGACAGGCCCAGCACAAGAAAAGATATAGAAAGTCAGAAGAGAATGTTAGTTGGGAGGGGGTGGGGGAGAGGAGGAGTCCTGTTGTCAGGACTAAAGACAAGAAGCTTGTCTTTCATTAATGGCCAGGGGTCTGGCCACTGTGGTTAGTCCAATGCCTCATACCCACTTATTCCTCACCAGCCACTCCCTGCTTTCCACATTGGCTCAGCCTCTACTTTGTGGGTACATAGCAGATCAGTCTTGAGCACCGACTAGGTAGATGGGGATACAGCTCCTGTGAGGCTTTCTGCATCAGGCAGATCTGAGGCAGACTTGCACAGGGGTCCTCAGGACTGGATCTATCTGGCCTACTGGGTTCACTCAGACATAGTTGAGGCAAGAGGCTCATCAGAGAGCCAATTGAGCCAAGCTCTAAATGGCTTCCTCATTTGGAGTTGTCCCAGGACAGCAGGGCAGGGTGTCGAGTACTGGAGGTGTGCCAGCAGAAGTAGGACCAGGGCTCCCAGACAGGGGCTCCCAAGAAGTCCATAGAGGCACTCCACCCCAGGGTGGTAAGTGATGATGGCTCCCATCCACCACCCACATCCCCAGCCCTGTGCCGCCCTACTGACTCATGCTGGCCCTGACAACACCCAGGAGCCGAAGCCGGAGGCTGAGTATAAATCCTCAAACTTGAGGCCAGCCAGGGTTCCCAGCTACTGAGCACTGAAGAATGGCCTTTCACTGGGCCACAAGGCTGCTGCTCTTGGTAGCCTGGAGCATGGGCTCTGGTGAGTGGCTGGGAGTGAGGTTAGCATGAAGAGTCTGCTGTGGGTCTCAGTTTACCCCCATCTCCTAATGAGAGAGGTGCTGGGAGGCTTTATGGCTAAGGCATCCTCTGGACCCCTCATGAGCCTCCTGGGTCTTAGATCTCAACTTTGCCCTGGGACAGGAGTCATGAGTATGGCCTGTTCTCCAGGGAGGGAGGGAGACTTGGATGGTGGACGTGATGTTCGAGTCTGTCAGTCAGTCATCTGGGTCTTGAAGAATCTCAGGTCACTTTCATCCACATCTACCTGGCTCCAATATGGGCTCCTGGAGCTAGGTGGTGAGACTGTGCCCGCCCCTAACCCTTGATAGGTGAAGCCTTCAAGTGCTATACCTGTGAGCAGCCCACGGCCATTAACTCCTGCAAGAATATTGCTCAGTGCAAGCTGGAAGACACAGCCTGTAAGACCATATTGGAGAAAGTGGACTCGGGTAAGGCTGGGTTCAGGCAAGGGTTGGGGATCTGCCTAGGGTCAGGTTTACCTCCCCCTCCCTCAATGCTCTTTTTCATCCACCATTGTTCTGCTCCACCTAGGAGGCAGAGGGGTAGAATGATGTGTGTGTGCGCGTGCATGCGTGCACATAGAGGGACAACCCCTTAAGTACTGGCACTGAGATAGTAGCATGGGGGATAAGGGCGATGGCTCTGACAGGGTTTGCTACTGTGACTTGGGCTAGAGCCCCCACTCAGGACCTTTGAGTGTATATGCTCCACAGAGGCTGGTGCTAATATGCCACAGCTGGGGGTTGGGCAGATCTGGGATGCGGGTTGCAGGAGGAGTTTGAGAAGGCAGAACGATATGGAAGGGTTCACAAAGTGAGACGGAGCTGTAGTGGCTTCATGCTCTGACATCTGCCCATCCTGCAGAGTTCCCCTTCAACCACAGTCCTATGGTGACCCGCTCCTGCTCCAGTTCCTGCCTGGCCACCGACCCTGATGGCATCGGGGTTGCTCACCCTGTCTTCTGTTGCTTCCGTGACCTCTGCAATTCAGGGGAGGCAGGCTTGGTAACAGGCCTCTAGCCACACAGGCAGCCTTGTTCCTCTTATATCTATTCTCCTGGCAGGGCCTGGTGCCTACTGCAGTCATCTCTGCCTGCACGGCTCTGTGAGCAGAGCTCACTGGGCCTCAGGTCACTCACTATGTCCCCCAAAATTGTGGAAAATAAAATAAGCCAAGGATAAAGGGGTGTCTGTCCTTGCTGGGCACTGGGAATCCAAAGAGTTAGCCTGCAGGCAAGACAAGCTGTATGTTGAAATGTTCCAGGCCCCTGACTCTCATTCTTATGCAGGACTTTTTTTTTCATATCTCAGATGAAGAGACACAGACCCAGAAGAAGAAAGGCCTCTTGGGTCATCCTTTCTGCACACTAGCCCCTCTCTGTCCATGGCAGGTTCCTCAGCTCTCCCTGCACCCTGAACGTCATCCTGTCCCAGGAAGGAAGCTTGAAGTTTGTATTTCATTGCTTCCAGGAATTTGTGATCTGTCCAAATTGCCAGGAACACGACAGGAGGACACAGAGGGAGATAGGCAGATGCTAAGCAGCCTCTCTACCTAGTCTTCTTGGGGTGTCCATCTCCACAAATCTGCCACACACACATGCACGCACACCCTTATAATGGCCTCCCCATTATATAATGTTCTTGAGACAGCCAGAGAATCAAAGCAAAATCAATGTTTACCGATCTCCGGACTCAATGCCAGGCTGGATCCAGAGCACCCCCAGGGGCAGTGGCCAGGACTGCTCCTAAGGGCAGAGGATGGAGGGGACACTGCATACTCAGGGTCTGACTCTCCAGCCAAGAGCTCACACTCCTTAGCACCCAAGAGCCCTTGTCTGTGATGCTGCTTCCCCTCACCAGTGCAGCCTCTGGCTGTCCCTTCCACCATGTTCTGCCATCTGTGAGGCAGCCGTGGGGCCTGAATGACTCAGGCGCTAACGCTGCATCGCTGAGTACTCCCTGGATTCATTCTCCCAGCTTGGTGGCCCATGGTCCTGGAGTCCCATTAGCAACCAGGACTGCTGGGAAGAAGGTACCAGGCAGTTCAACAGACTACCAGAGCAGAAGAGAACATTCTCTGCTGCCAACCTGCCCCGCTGAATCACCAGCTAACACCATTTCAATGGCCAGCTCCATACCTGCAGTTCCCCCGTGGGGTGATTCCCCTGCACTGCAGCTTAATTTCAGAAAGCCTCTTGAGCTCTTGATTTGGAGGCGAGAAGCCAGGACTATGGGTGCACTGTGGAGACTGGGCAGATGTCACCCCCTAGTGGAGTAACTGGGGTACTGCCTCAGCCCTCCTCAGAGATGCAGAGGTGGGAATGGAAGAACCTTAGTCAAGCCTAATTCTGGTCCTGAGTCCATAGGGAGGCAGGAGAGCTGTGGCTTAGCACCTGAGGCACCAGCTCGCTGAGCCACAAGCTCAGTTCAGTTACCCGGTCGCCAATGACAACAGAGAACTTCAAAAGCCCTTGCCTCATGGTTGACCTTGAAGCTACACAACTATGAATACACCCTGACACATGACTACACATCTAGATCATTAAGCAGGGAACCCCACATCCAGGCTATGTGCCCCCTCCAGCCCTGGAGGCAGAGACACACGAACCCCACCTTGCTCCTACCACTTCCCATCTTGAGTCCCCGTGGGCCTGTCTGGCAGCACTCAAGATACCTGATACAATCCAGCCATACATCCATTCACCCAAGGATCCCTACCTCTAGATTGCACTTGGCCCTTTCTTCTCTGCCCATCTCCTGCCCTCTAACTCCACTAAGGGCAAAGCCTTCTTCAAAGCCCCTGAAATCAAGGCAATGAGTAGCCACCCACGTGCCTGCGGGTTCAGGGCAGGTGGTATAGAAGGCAGAGGTGCAGTACAGGTCTTCCCAGCTGCAGACTACTGACACAACCTCCACCCCTCCCCACCACTGAGTGCTCATTTAAAATTAACCCACTCCTTTCCAGGCCCTCAGGCCTCTGGACTGTGCAGGGTAGAGCAAAGACCTCCCCCTACCCCGCCCCCATAAAATACCTGCTCTAAGTCCTGAGGATCCTACTCACCCTACCCACAAAGGGCATGAAGAATACAGTGCGGCCTGCACCCTACTTTCCTCCTGACTTCCTGGGACTCTAAGGAAGGAAACAGAAGAGCTGGGCCGGGTACACATAATGGGGGCTGCAATATTCACAGGCTGGGGCTAGACAAGGAGGGGCTCAGGGTAGGAAGGGCAGCTGGGGTTCTAGCCTGCTCACTCTTGGCCTCAATCCAATGATTCATCATGCTTAGCCCGACATTCAGAGGCACCCTATACCATCCGTGTTCCTCCAGAAAAGGGAGCGGGTAGGTCTGTTCAGGGGTGGCAAGGATGCAGAAATAAGACCCCCCCAGTATACATGCCTTTTAAATGTTTTAATCTTGTGCTTTCTTTAAATAAAACAGACTGCAGCTTCCCCTTGATAGCACTAAGGCAAGCATAGTAGCATGGGGGTGGGTAGGGGATGTGGGTGAGGGTCCTGGCATCACTGAAGCTCTTGGCTCTGGCTCTAGGTATGGTTCCCAGAGAGGTAGCAAGGACGCAGTGCCTAGCTTCAAGCAGCTGCCCCCTCCCCTGAGCTGACAGGGCAGGTACTCAGCATAGTCATGGGATGCCCCCTACACCAGGGCTCCTGGCCCCGGTGACCTGGCTAGACAGAGTACATCCTCTTAGAGTGGTGGGTATCACCAGAATCATAGCCAAGAATCTGCTTCCACTTGCCCTTCTATGTTCTAAGGGGCCCTTGGGCTGGTCCTGGCCTATCTTCCCTGCTATAAGGTGACCCTCCAGAGGGATCACTGTCCCTGAGTAAGCTGCAGGCCCCAGCCACATCCAAGACTACCGTGGCCTGCCTGATTACAAGCATCCCTGACTTTGGGGTCTGTGCTGGCCCTTCTGCTCCACACTAGAACAGTCAGGCTATAGGGACCCAGATCTGGAGGCAGATCTGGGCCAGGACAACAATGTCCATCCCAACAGCTGCCCAAGAGGAGGAAGCACAGAGGAGTTGAGTCAAGCAGGTAAAAGGAGCCAGGCTTGTCCAAGGCCACTCTGGCCAGGAGTGCAACCCAGGCGGCCCATTCTATGGAATGGACTGGTTGACAGGCAGGGCAGGGAGGGCGCAGGTGTGGCAGTCACTGGTCCTTTTTGGTGTCACTGAGCCCACTCTCAGCACGGAGCAGCTGGCTGCTGGTCTCATTGTAGGCGATCCAATGCTTCAAGTCTTCTGGTAGCTCAGGGGGCTCCACCTGTAGGGGGACAGGAAGCTAAGTCTCCAGAGAGCCACCTGCTGCTGTATGTTGAGAGAGAGACACAACTGAGGGGCAGCCAATCAGGCTGCTGCCCTCCTGTCTCTGGACCTCTGCTTATTTCATGTTCCAGCCTGTGACCCTGCAGGAACCACGCCCCGTCATGACACCTGCCCAGTACCTCCCAAATTCCCTCTAACCTATTTTCTCCTTCCTAGTTCTTTCTATCCCATGCTCTTTGGCTAGGGCCTCATCAGCAGGGCCATGCTTGAGGCTTGTCTCCAGAGCCAGGCAAAAGCCTATGAGGCTGGTTGGTTGACAAACTACTACCTACCTGGGGAAAAGCAGAATGAGGGGGAAGGCGTAGGTAGGCACACTCCTTCAGGAGTGCCAGACAAGGCTGCTTCCCATGAGTCCTTGCAGATGGGTGCTGAGGGCTAAGGGTTGAGGGGAAAAGCTGAGCAAAGGTTCTTACCTCTCATGGTAAGTGCCACACAGCAGGTGAGAACTGCTGACCCACAGCCTGGGTCCTTTCTGAGTATAATCTGCCCTCGATCTATAGTCGGGGCTACTCCTTCGTAGCCTGTGGCCCCCAGACTAGCCCAAACATAGACTCAGCCTGTCTTGAACCACATCTGCCTCTCCCTGTGACCCAGCCCAACCCCAGATACAGTCCTGTAACCAGGGAAACTCCCATCCAACCCCAGGCCTTCACTGGGTGCATTGGTTCTGCCTCCTCCACACTGTCACTGCTTACTGTGACTGCACCTCCAGTCCCCTCACCCCTCACATACATTGTACCAACCAGTACCAACCAGCCCCGGAGGAGTTCGTGACTCAACAAAGACAGGAGGAAGCCAGGGAGCCTTGTCTACCACCAGTCGCTGAACAGACTGGGCAAACTGCCCACCATCTCTCTGAGTGTTCCCCTGCAGATATAGCTCCTAAGCACTGATATAAGGCCAGAGAGGGTACAATAGGGTGGAGCATGCCCTGGCACCTTTCAGGAGCCTGCCCTGGCAACTATCACTACCCTGGTTGTCTCCAGGGTCACAGTTGCCATACTGAAGGAGCTGACTCTGCCACCATGCTGGAGACCAGGGTCCCCATGGGGAAGGGCTTTGGGTCCCAGGAGGTATAGGGCTCTCCCACATCAAATCTTGTAAAACCACAAGGCTTGTGTTCTCCTGAGGTCAATACAAACCCGGGCTTCTCAGCTGCAAGTTGTACAAAAGAGGGTCTCAGGTCCACTGGAATTCCAAGCAACTGCCTTTAACTGACCATACTTTTATCCTATGCTCAAAAAGAGGCACCTGTCAGAGACTAGAGAAGGTGACTCAGCACTCTAGATAACACAGAACTGGGACTCAGACTCCAAGTAAAGAGACGTGGGCTGGGCATCTCAGTTCTAGAAGAGAGGAAGGGAGGAGAAACCCTGGGGTGGGGGACAGGTTCAAAACTGGCTACGCCTGACTGTAAAGTCTTAATTCATAGATGGTGAAAACTCCAAGAGGGGCACCAGCGTGGACCTAGAGGAAAAGTGCAAAAGTGTTCCTATACAAGACCAGTCCCAGAACTTCAAAGAGGTCTTCCTCGAGGGAGGGAGGCTGGGAGTTGCACAGGGCAGGGGCATCGGGGTGGGGCTGCTCACCCTGCGCTTGCACAAGTGCTGTACTACACGATCCGGCGTGGTGCCCAGCACGTGCTGCCGGGAGCGCAGCAAGGCACACAAGAAGCTGTCGCGAAGGCTGACAAAGCGCGCCTCCAGGTAGAAGGCGCGGTCGTCCCAGCCTAGCAGGCGAGTGCGCACCTCGAATGGCTCAAATAGGCGCAGCGAGCGACGATAGCGCGCGCACGAGGCGGCCAGCACCGTGTGCGCGCCCAGGTCGCGCAGCGCCTCCAGCACACCGCAGCGGGTCAGGTGCGCGGCGCGCGCCACGTCGGCTTCGCGCAGGTAGCGCGCATTGTTCATGTGCAGTAGCAGGTCCAGATCCGACGGCAGTACCCGGGCGGCGTACCGTTGCTCGGCCAGCAAGTCCCGGACGCGCGGCTGCAGCAGGCGTGCGCGCAAAACCGCACACGGCACGCGCACCAGGTACCAGCCGTCCAGCAGCGCGAAGAAGGCAAGCGCCAGGGCTAAGAATGCCACCAGCAGCTCTAGCATCTTGGCAGTGGGCACCTGATACCCAGAAACCCCTGTAAGCAGGTGCCTGCAGTGGGCCTGCCCGGGAGCTTGGGAGCTCCGGGAACCGCTTGGAGCGCACCACCTCTTCCAGCGGTTGGAGGGGGAGGCGCGACGGAGGCATCAGCGCCGCCGGCTGGAGTCGCGAGCTCGCTTGGTCATACCCACCCGGCGCGCGCCCTTGGTGGTGTGTTCCGCGTCCTCCGCCAGAGCCGCTTTCGTTTTTCCCGGGGGCGGGGCGCAGCTGGACGCGCGGAGCAGTACAGCGCCACCTCGCCGCCACGCTCGGAGCTGCAGGTGCAGGAACGACAGGGAAGCCTGCTCTCTTCCGTGATCCAGTCGCTCAGATGAGCGTAGCCAAAGATTTCCAGAACTTCCTCGGAGCAGCTGAGAAATTTTGTAAGGAAAATGGACAATGCATCGCTGAAGATGCTGCTTCTACGAGGCTGCTCGTGACCCACAAGCCTGTCCAGGCATCCCGCTTCCGCAAGGCCCCTGGGGCATTCGCTCTGGTTTAGAGAGAATTAGACACCATCTCTCGAGTGCTTTCAGTCCCAGTCTGCAGCCACATTACTTGTCCCACTGTACTCGGCCCGTGTCCACCAAAAATCTTAATCATCCTAAGTGAACCCCCAGTAATTCCCTCTTTACCCCTTTTTAATGCAAATAACATCCAAGATAGAGGAGAAACAGGGGCATGGAAAGGAGTGGCATGAATGTATTAAGCTAAAGATTCCAGGTATGGTTTGTGAAATGTCAGTCCCTTTCCTTCAGAGTAGGGGAAGATTTTGAGGTCTGGCCGGCTCTCCTGGATAGCCTCCAGTACTTCGATAATCCTGTGTGCAAATGACTACAGGGAGTTCAAGGGTGGGTGGACTGGTGGAGTTCCAGATCTGCTGGGCAGCGTTACTCCGACTGTCTCATAGTGGCCTGCATGGGTCTGCTGTGGTCTCTGTCCATCGTGTCTCATGCCTCCAGGAAAGAGACCCGCCACGGTTAGCCAGACAGGGAAAGAGGTGAATGAGCACCCACCCATCTTCGGGGCCTTCTCTGCTCCTGTCACCTTGCTAGGTTTTGAGCCTCTCTGAACACTATTTGCTCTGCTTCCATTTTCTCTCCCCCACCCTAGCCTAGACCACGTTGCCAGGGTCCTCTCGAAGGGATCTATCTGAGCACACCTCGCTGTAGTTTTACGTATAAGTAATGCATGTCTGTCTCACGACTGAACACTGGAGGAGGGCCTGCTCATCCTAACAGATCTTGGTGTCTACAGGATTGCTTAATTCACACCTTTCTCTCTCTGCCAGCACTAGGCAAATAGGGGTGCTGGGTACAGAACCTTTGCTCAGGGACTTTTGGCTCTTCAAAGATTCCTGTTTGCCCTAGAGCCCGGCATCATCTCCAGAGACAGGTTGACAACCCATTTTGGCCACCAGGGGGAAATACCAGGCACGAGGTGGCAGGGGAAGCAGGATGACTTTGCCCTAGACCTCGCCCCGCCCAATTCTGATCCCGCCCCATCCTCCCCCCGACTGGGCCCTGCCAAGTGAGCGGTGCCACACTGGAGGCAACTATGAGGGAGTTAGAGACCCATGCTGGGTCATTGGTTTGGTCTTGGCACCCAGGGGTACCCTCTACTCCTCAGGGCACCTTCTGCCTTTTGCATCTCTCACCCTAACTCTAATAATTCATTGCAAAGAAGTCTCCAGGATGGAGTATGAAGGCCCTTTGTCCCTCTGCCCCTGGGCACTCTTGGCCTGCAGAACCTTGTGGCCACCAACCACAGGGAGAAAAGGACTAGGCTAAGGGGCAGCTGATGTTGTGGTCCCTAGTGGGCTGAGTCTACCCAGTGAGGATGGTCATTCTGCATGAGCCACCTCTGGCATCCTCTGCCCTTTGTTCTCCCAGCTCTGTGTTAAGGAAACAAATACTTCCCTATTTCTCTTGTTTATGGGTCGCCGACCAGCAGGCTCCATTCCATAGGTTGGTTTTAGGGTACCCAGATGTGCCAAGGAGAATCCAGCCAAGCCCAGGTAACAGCCAGATGTGGTGTGCTAGGAACAGCCTTCGGGACCAAGCAGATGTCCCATAACTGCTGAGCGGATGGAGCTGCGTGGGATCCTGCAAACTGTGTCTTTTCCTCCACTATCTCCAGGGAAGACAGCAAGCCTCAGCCAGAAGGTTGGCTCCCAAGAAAATGCTGCCAGAAAGTACCACCCTGCGTACCACCCTCTGTGGCAGCTGTTGGGCCCAGGTCCTACACTATGTTCCTAGTATATGTGAGATCCTGCTGAAAGACCTCCAGTTCTTCAGTGTCCTCCTGAACACAGGGCCTTCTAGAGCCTGGACTCAGCCTTGGATTCTCATTGTTTCCCAGGGTGAGAGGAATGTCTCCTACTTGAGGTCATACACAAAGGCTGAGGGCATCAGCTTCAAAGAGAGTCCTGGAGCCTCTGGCCAGGTTCACCCTCAGCACGACCCCTGTCCCACTGGCCCCTGGGCTCCCACTACCACTACCGAATGCTGAGACTCAAGTTCCGACACCCAGCTCAGTACACACCTGAGCCCTTCACTGATCTTCTATGATCCCCATGTGGGTACCCAAAGCCTGCAGTCTGTGCTGTTACTCACTATTCAGGAATTTAAAGCTTTATTAGATGCCCATAATCCCTGAGAGAGGGATGTGAGGCCCCAGTGACTGGTCACACCTGGAAAAAGCCCCGCTGGGCACTAGGTGGAGGGAGGTGCAGAGCGACACTTTCTTGACTTCCTCATGCTATCTCAACACTTGCACAGGGGCGGGGGGCATCAGCCGTAGAAACAGGTTCCCCATGCAGATCCCCACCTAGGGTCCAGGCTATTCCCAGGAATAAGACAGGCTTCCTTCAGAAGGGTTTTCCCAGGAGTGGGAGGGATGGACATGTCCTCCTGTAGACAGCCCCCCACCCCGAAAGCTTTTAATGGCATGGACACAGAGTCAGCAGAAGGAACTTGGGAGTGTGGGCTGGACACACTCCTGTGTGGTGTGGGGTGGGGGCAACTGGCTGCCTGCTCCGAGACTCTTGTGCTTGTATTTCCTATGTGCCAGAAGCACGCAACTCTAAGAACAAAGGTTTGTTTGTTTGTTTGAGACAGGGTCTTGCTATGTAGCCCTGGCTGGCCTGGAACTGCTATGTAGACTGAGCTGGCCTCAGATGCACAGAGATCTGCCTGCCTCTGCATCTTGAGCTCTGGGATTAAAGTGGGGGCCTCCATGTCCAACTAGAACAAAGTTTGGCACAGTAGATTCGCTGAGGCTGGAGGGAGCTCTCCTTCCCAGGGGTTCCTCTTATCCGTGAAAACTCAGGGCTTCCTTCCACTGGGAGGGTAGTAGAGGAACACACAGGGCTCTGAAAAGCTTGGCTATGTGCTGGAGTCCATACAGCAAGGGCAGGTATCCTGAGATATGCAGTCCTACCTCCTGCCAGGTGCTACCACATATGTGTTCCTACCAAGACCAGGCCTCTAACCCCTAAGGCCAATGGTATGTTCATGACTCTTGATAGACATTACCCAGATGGCAGCCAGGCTCATCATGGACTGCTTAAGGATAGAAGCTCTCTCAGACTTAAACCCAACAGGTATTTATTACAGGCCTACTGTGTTCTGGGCTCTATAAACATGGGGCAGGTCCCCACACCGGACTCTTCTCCTAGGACTCCCAGTCCCTCACACCCACCTCCCAGCTTCTTTTCTACCCAGTCTAGCTCATTTCAGGCTTCACCAGGCCCTTCCCAAGTGCTGCCATGAAGATTGGCTCAGCTCCCGGAGAGTGGGGGTGGTGAGGGAGTCCTGCAGCAAAAGTACCCGAGCAGAACTGGTGGGTGTGGTGCTGGTGGGGGCAAGGAGGGGTGGGCAAGGTGCCAGCTGCAGAAACAAAAGCCGCAGAGACAAGGGAGCTCCAGGAGGGGTGGCAGGGTATCCCTGTCTAGTAGAGGCTGTAGTGGGGCCCTCCAAGAGCCTATAGATGGCTGGAGCTCCACAGCCACAGGCCACAGAGCACAGTGAGCAGCCCCAGGGTGGTGGCCGCTGGCTTCAGGGCATGGGCCCCACTGACATTGCACAGGTCGGAGTAGCAGCACGTGATGTTCTTCTTGCCCACGTAGTAGTTCTCCGCGTCATCCACACAGTTTGAGCTGCAGCCCTTACTGATAACTGTCACAAGTCCAATGGCCCCTGGGAAGACAAGAATGCCTTGATAGTCACCTCCCTGCCCCTGTCTCGGGGCCCCTTCCTGAGCATGCTAAAGCTCTAGACCCACTCCACCAAGCACCAGAAATGTTTACTGAATGAGCGAGCATGGGGAGGAGGTGGGGGAGGGAAGGAAGGTAGAGATGGGTTTACGGATGGCTGAGCAGGGATGGTAGATATATGGACAGGTGGGCAGATGGACAGAGGAAGAATGTCACAAAGCCTAAGGTCTAGATTCTTTGTCGCTTAGCTGGAGAGGGGAAGGAGGCTGAAAACGCAGGCTAGCAGAATGGCTGGGCAGCAGGGCGGCAGGCAGTGAGAACCGTGTTGGGTAGCGGGGGAACTCACGGACGCGTGATGTCCAGCAGCTGTTCTCGCCCCGGCTGCAGTTCTGCACATTCAGGCAGTCTCTGTTGCTCACCTGTGCAGTGCATGAATAGCACTGCAGGGCAGCACCTGTGGGTGAAGCAGGAGGCTTGAGGCTCAGAGGCCGGCCAGCTGCACCTCTGGAGAGCCTTCCCAGATACTCCCGTCCCCACACAGAATGGAGAGACACAGATCAGTCTCCTCTAGACGGCTGACACGAAGAGGCAAAAGCCCAAAGACTTCTGACACCCTTCACAGAGGGCTCTGCCAGCCTACCTCCCCTTGGTCACCCAAAGTCCACAGTCTGTGCTGTGGCTCACTATTCAGGAATTTAAAGCTTTACCAAGTGCCTGTAATTCCTAAGAGAGGGGGAAAAGGCGTCAGTGACTGGTCACTCCTGGAAAAAGCCCCACAAGGCACTAGGCTGGGGGCAGGTGCAGAGAGACACTTCCTTACTGCTGTCCTGCTACTAGGCACCAAGGTCCACCTGCCTTTGTTCCCTAAGCCCAGCTTGTCTCTCCGCCCCTCCTAGACCTCCGCAATGCTGTGCAGCAATGGAGGGCCCCTGGACCATCCTGTTCTGTGTCAGGGCAAATGGTCCCAGATGTCAGGGTGTGTTGGTTGACTTTTCCCTTTGAAAAATGGCAAAGCTGGGGTTCGAGTCACACCTGTAGGAACAGGTGCTGAACACCTGACTTGAGTGGCTACAAACTTCATCCTGCTTAGGTCTCCAGTGGCCTTAAGAACAGTTTTTTTTTTCCTTCCTGGAAGAGGAAGCTAAGGTTTTGAGAGTATAGTGACCTTCCTGGGGTCACTTGATGTGAGGGCCCAGCATGCTAGACCATCACAGACTGGCCATCCCGGTGGGCTCTCACACTGGAGGCAAAAGTAGCCAAGGATGGACTCTTGAGTCCCCTCTCAAGACATCCCAAGTACCTTTTCCTGCTCCATTCTTCCCTCCCTTGCCTCTGTGACACTTCCCAGCTTGAGACTTTTGGCCCCTGGGCCTCCCTGACTAAGGACTCCTAGCTCTGTACATCTGTCCCTCGGTGGCCTTCCTGGGAGCCCTTCTGTTCCTCATAGCTGCCTCTCACAGACACCACACAGCAAAGCTGCTCTGACCACCCTGCTCTTCTCTCTCCTCTTCCAGTCTCGTCAGCCATGGGCCCCATCAGCCCCTCCGTCAGTTCTTCTTCACTCCTTCCCTAGCCCTGCCCCGTGGCTGTCTGTAGCTTACCTGGCTGCAGGGCCAAGTAGGTGGCCAACAGGACAAAAAGGACAGCCTTCATGGTTGCGGTGGGCAGCTGGGAGTTTGCCTCCAAAGGCTTTATATGGCTTCAGTTGGTAAGGGAGGCTCTGCAGCTCACAGTCAACAGTGACGGGCTCCCTGGAGCCAGTGAAAGCCCAGGGACCTGCCCATTCCAATCTGATCTCACACACCACCCCTCCCACTGCCTTTGTCGTTCTTTTTGGTGCTAGAGGGCACAGACTATCCAGGGTGGGGCCACTGTTTCTGCTAGAAGCCCTTTCTCAGCCACCCACAGAACAAGGGCTAGAAGTCCTAAGACACCCACACCGTGCCTGCCCTTCTCGGGGAATGAGGCCAGTTCTGAAACATTTCTTTCTTGAGGTTCTCTACTCCCTCAAGTCATTTGGCCAAGGACAAAGGTGCATCCGCGGGACCCCAAGGCTCAGCACTAAAGCTGTGTTGCCTTCTTGGGGCCCATGCCCCCTGAGAAAACAGGCCTGGATTGAAGGGCAAAAGACATAACAGCAGTTCACTGCTACAAATGACAACTGGCTGCTAGAAGGTGTCACTCTTCTGGGGTTATCTTTCTTGGATAGGTGACCTAAGAGCCCGTAAGGAGTTTGGACAGCTATAAGAGCATGTCCTAGAGCGTTGGAGTGTGCCAGGCCCTGGACAAAGGCATCTATCTTCAGGACCTTGTTTATCCCCCAACTTGGAACTTTAGCTACAAGAGAGTCAGGAAACACAGCTTCCGGGCCATCACTTGATATGTTCTGTTGTCCCCAGACCCACCTTGCACACAATTGCTCTGTGGTCTAGGAGGCATCCAGCTTACAAAGCAGGGAGGGACAGAGGTCAAAGCCATCTCTCCCTGTGCAGCTCCCTGTGGGTTGTGGTGGCCATTGTCTCGCTTTTGTAGAGGCCACAGATCTTGTGGGTCAGTCTTCCCCAGCCAGCTCTCTGATCAGTTTCCTTTAGATCCAGGGGTCCAGGTCCATTGCCTTGGGGTGATCCATAGTCTCTGTTGTTTGTCTCGACTCACCTACATTTGCCATCCTTCTGCCAGGCTGTCCTGGTAACCTTGCTGGGCACACTGCTGTTCTGGTCAGATGCCAGTGGGTAGAAATGCTACCCACCATGGCCACCACTCATTTGTCCACAGCCAGGGACAGTGGTCTCTGATGTTCTCTTGCTCCTGCTGATAGATCTCTGACTACTCCTTCACCCTAAATGTTCCTCGAGAACAGCCTGGCATTTAAGGCATGGGAGAGCATGAAGTATTCCCCCTCTAGCCTCAAGGAACCACACCATGCCCCAGCAATGCCAGGACAGGCAGCAACCACAGATTGGCCCAGGGGCTCTACTTGCAACCCCAGGCCCTCTGTGATCTTCCCTGCCCGACTCGCTCTAGCACTCCTGGGCTGGCCTCTTTTCTCTGGAAATTCTCTCCTTTGGTACTGAAGAGCCTGCGTCTCAGAAAGAGGCAAGATCTTGCTCAAGGTCACACAGGGTAAAGGTACCCTCCCCCAGATGCTTTCCTGCTCTCTGCCCACCTAGAACTTCCTCTTGGAACATCCCCTCCTGCCACAGGCCTCCAGTCCAGGGAGTGCTGTAAGTGCCCACAACTTGGTTGTGCCCATGTATGGCTGTCTCCCTGCTCCCACCCATTGGGATGGCTGCCCCTGGAGAGACCTTGCTTATCTTTCTTGGCACTGGAGGCACCGGCACCCAGCACCAACTGGAACAGTCATTTCCCAAATATTTACAGGTGTGTAAATGTTGGTTGATCATGCTTGATATGGCGTGAATACTCTAAAGGCAAGCCTCCTCGCTGCATATCAATGCTAGAGGTAGTTCTGGTTGGCTAAGTCCAGGAGCACTGGACAGATATAGTGGACACAGGCCAAGATCTGCTCAACACCCAGAACCTTGCAGAACCATTTGGCCCCCAGTGGTGTCCAGAGAGGGAGCTCTGGTAAAGGGTTGCCTAGTGGTCTCACCTCATCTCCAATACTAAAGACTGTGACTATGATTTTCTTACAGCCCCACCTCTCACCATAGGCTTAACTCTGATTTCAGCCCAACAATGAACACTCATTCTGGTGACCTTAGTCAAACAGGACAATATGGCCACACCCTGAGTCCTGGCTATATCCATACATGAGCCTGATCATGACCACCTGCTGAGCTCTGACCCTGACCCTGGTTACACTCTGATCCTCGATACACACTGAGCTCTGATCCTGGTCACTCTTCCTAATCTTGGGCACAGTGAGCTCTGTTCCTGCTCACACCATGATTCTGACTCTGGTTGCAAGCTGATCCTTGACCCTACCCACACACTGAGTCCGGATCCTGGTCACCCTGTGTGCCTTTACTCTAGCCACAGACTGAGTAGTTGACTCTGCTCACACACTGAGCCCTGACGCTGCTCATACACTGAGTCTGATTATGGTTACATGATGAGGCCTCATCTCAGTTACACAATTGGCTCTGGATTTAGCCACTGGCTAACTCCTGATCCTTGCCCTTCATGCCCTGAACGCAACCTTGTAACCTGAAGTACTCATGGATTCTCTGGTGGCACAGTTCCTGAAAAGACTTATCACAAAGGGCATACCCCCTCCAAGTCACCCCAGGAGTGAGTGTGGTCCAGGTGTGACCTTGACATGACTCATCCTTAGCCTAACTCCACTGTCTGAGTCTCTAGTTTTTCTTGTTCTCTCTTTTCCTCCTCTCCCCACCACCGCCCACCATATTTCCTGGAGAGCCTGCCTGTTCACATAGCAAAGAAGCCACTGTTCTTTGGGTGTGGATTCTCAAAGCTACGCCTTTCCATCAGACCCCTGCCTCTTCTTAGGGAGCTATCCCAGGTTTTCCTGCTTGCACACAAATCACAGATGGGTGGAATTGTAATTTTGCACATAGATGGCTTTTAGTCAACACATGGAATGTAAAACCATAGCTGACTTCTGTTATGCCACCGCAGGCCTTTGGAAACAGCCCCTCAGGTCAGGGGTATGACATGGGCATTCAGGCCTCCAGGAAGCTGGATGTCCTCTCCCACTAAGGTCACCATGTTGAGTCCTGGAAGTCAACATTATTTCTTGCAAGTTCTGTGTCTGATATGTTGATGAGGTAGTATGGGAACCTGTGTCATGTGAAAGAGTGTGGGTAGAAGTCAAATGTACAGTGTTGTGTGTCGTGAGAGTGAGCACACGTGCAAAAATGAGTATCGGCGGTACTGTCCTAGAGCAATCCCTGGACAGTGGGCTGGAGGCCTGAAACTCCGCAGGCCCTGATGCATCCTGAGATGCGTCCTAGTTTTAATCTCCATGGTCCCTGCTTACCTAGAGGTGATTTTTCCCCAGCACTATTCATGGCTCTGCCTGCAACATTCCCCAAACAGGCTCCCAACTGTCACCTGCTAGCCTTCTGCTTTAAGTCTCTTAGAAATGTCCCCGTGTTTCCCCACTTTTCTTCACATGCCCACTCCTCTTTGGAGACAAGTCAGTGAGACACGGAGGCCTGAGAAACCTTGTAAGGGGGAAGGGGAGGTTAGCAATTTTTCCATCTGAGTAACAGGCACCACTGCAGTCCAGGCCTCCTCCAGGCAAAGAGTTGCAGGTGGCAAGAACAGTCTTTCAGGGATGATCGAGGGACTTGGGAGATGGCCAAGGTAAGCTAGACCATGATAAGCGATCTACCAAGACTGACCCTTTCCAAGGTCATTTTGGATAAGTTGGGAGGGCAAGTCTGGCTGGTGATGAGGCTGCCGTGGTACAGATGTCATCTCAAGGGTTTAGCTGTATGGATTAGTGGGAAGGAGTAGAGAGGACATCTTAGTGCCATGCCCAAGGGGATACCAGTCTTCCTCTCTTTCTGACCTGTTCCCCACAGCGAGAGTGAACTCAGTCCGTGAGATAAGACCAAGAGTTCTAGAGTCATGTGCCAAGCCCCACTTCCACACCAAGCCCTACCACTAAAGAAGTGTGTGGTCCCAGGTGCAAAAGGTGGCAGCAGAGAGCCAAATGCAGAGGTAGAGCCAGCCAATCCAGGGGAGTCCAGAAAACTGTCAGAAAAAGCTTCTTAGGGTCCTGGGTTCCAGTCATACTACATGCTGGTATCTTCTGAGCCTCAGTTTCTGTCTGTGTTCCACACACATTTAACTCTATCATGCAATTCATGACCCAGAGTCATGTGCTGCAAGACAGTGGCTGTTCCAAGCCAGTGTTTCAGGACTGCTGCCAGTGCAGCAGCAGCAGCTGACAGCGAGGGGAGGGGCAGAACAACAGGGCCAAGGAAGAGGCATAGATGGCCAGGGCACGGACTAGAGGTCAGGCAGAGGGAGGGAGGGAGGGAGAGGGGAAATCCAAAGGATGGATTCTGGGGGCAGGGCTAATAGTAACTGGTCCACTGGATGTGAGGGAGAGTTCAGAGTGACCCTTAGAGAATGGGAAAATGGAACTGCCAGGAAACACTGGGGGGTAGGGGGCGGGGAGACAGGCTATTCAGGAGGCTCCTGATCTCCACTTCAGAAACACTGCATTCGGGGCACATGTGGACAGCCATGCCCAGGTGCTGGGCAAAAGGCAGAAGTCTGGACATCAGGGAAGAGATTCTGGAAGAAGACATGGATTTGGGAGCCACCTATCCTTCCGTGGTATTAGAACTCCAGCACTGGAGATCCCCAGAGGGTGTGAATGGATAGAGCAAAGGATCCAACAAGAGAGGGTGGGGAAGGGCAAGCAGAGGGTCCTGGGTACTCAGGCAAGGGTGTGAATTAAGGAGGAACAAGTTTCCATAATCTCTTTCTATGGCTCAAATACCCCAGTGTGGAGGCCTGAAATAACACAATTCCGTCTTCATACGCTTCTGCAGGTCAGGGTACTGAGATCAGGGTGCCACCAGAGTTGTACTCCAAGAAAGCATGTTTCCTGGCCTTTTGGAACTCTTGTAAGCCACCTGCACTTCTTGGTTGGTAGCCTTCCTCCATCTTCAAAACCTAGGGCCCAGCCTCTGTTGCCACTCCACCGACTTCATTGCAGGTTCTTCTCCCATTTGATCCTTTAACAACAAACATTGTGCTTATACAAGGCTCACCAGACAATCAGAACAAACTGCCCACTTCAACGACTTTCACTTAGTCACAACTGCTCAGTTGCGGGCGTGTGTGTTCACAGATTGGGGGGATTAGGAATTGGGCATCTCATGGGCCACCACACAGCTCATCACAACACATTTCCAGTCTCCAAAGGTTCAGACATGATTCATATGCAAAGTTGTTCATCTCATCTCAAGGTCTCCCAAAGCCTACACGCTGCACTACGTTTCAAGCCTCATTAACATTAACAAGATCATCTAAATGGACACATTTTGAACTCTTGTTTAAAAAGGAATGGAAAGGGATAAGGACTACGGGAGGGCCTTGGGAACCTCCCACCACAAGGTAGCGCTGAACTAAGCCTCCAGTCTGTGCTCTCCCGGTCAGGGCTCCCAGGACCGGACGCTCAGCCCGGGCTTCCGATCCTCGTGGACACGCGGCTCCCTCTGCCCTTTGTCGTTCTATGGGCGGGGGAGCTGCCGGGCAGGGGCTGCTCCCTCGCTCATCCTCGGTGTAGAGAACTAGACACCACTGAGATAGAAGCTTCCCGGTAGTCTAGAGCGTCCCCGGAAGTGGCTCGGGGAAGGACGCGAGGGGCGGACCGGTGGAGAGCTGCGTGGCCGGCATTTCCGGCCGGTAGTGGCGGCTCGGGGTCCACAGGTGAGTGGGGCTGGGCCGGGGCCGTCGCCGCCACCACGAACTGACTGGAGGCCAGACTCACGCTCCCTCCCCGGAGCCGGACGCGCGTCGTTGTTTCTCCGCCCGGAGGAGTCGCGCTCGGGACTGGCGGATCTCTTCTCAGGGGTCCTCCCCCGGGATCGGGTCCCCTCGGCTCCCAGTCTCTCCACCGGTACTCAGACCGGGAAAGCTCGGTCTTTCCTCCCCCCTCTCTTGCCTGTGTTTTGAGTTTTTCTCTCAGAGTCGTTCGGGCTGCAGCCCGATGTCAGGTTGTTTCTTAACACCGGTTATGATGTCTCAGGACTGACTCGAAAAAAATTTGCCTCTCCTCTTAGAAGCTTACACTCCCGCCCCAGAAAAGTAGTCCTTTAATCCCCTATTGAAGTGGCCTTGTGTTGTCAGTGCGCCCTTTGAAGTCCCAAGGTTACGAGCCTCCCGGATTTCTGCAGCCACGTTTCGGAAGTTCTAAGAGTAGCACAAGATTCAAATTTTCCCTCTGTCCCTCTTTTCCCTTCCTCCCTTCTAGAACTTACTGGGTAGCCCAACCTGGCCCTGTACTCACAGCAGTTCTGCCTCAGTCTCTCAAGTGCTCGAATGACAGGTTTGAACCACCACACTCAGCTTGGCAAAATTTCATTTCTGAAGTGGATGGATTCAGCCACTTAACCACTCTGTGCCTCTAGGGCAGGCGCCATCAGGAGCTCAGGCTCCTCCTGAAAGCTTGTCTGCCCCTCAGGTAGCTGCAGAATTCCTCAGCTCCCTTGGTTTGTTACTGAACACTACCCCCTCCCCCGGCCCCCAGAGTAGCCTGTGGCCTTGATTTCCTTCTGTTCCACAGGCAGCTGCACACAGCAGTTGTCATATGTGCCAGTGGTGTGTGCACCACCCTCACTGACTAGAATGGGAGACCCTCGGGGACCAGCACCAAGATCTGCAGACCAAGAGGCTTACTTGAGGGAGGAGACAGGGTTACACAGCTGGCTGCTGACAAGCTGACTCTTGCACGTTTAAATAAATGTCTCGTGTCTCTTACATTGTGGTCTTGGGTGCGCTTTGTGTTGCTCATGGAAGTAACCCTGTAGCCTTCTGGCTCATCAAATGTTTGATTGGGAGGAGCCGCCCAGATAAAGTTGGGGGGGGTTGGAGAAGGCAGAAGCCATTAGGGATGCATTGTGACTCTTACCTTTTTCTGGACATTTATGAAGGTTGCTGGTGCTGTTTGCTCTGGGGTCTGCAAGGAAGGGCTGGTTAACAGACTGGACAGCAAACCCCAGGCCGAGTGAATGGCACTGGTGTTCGAAGTGACTAAGCCCATCTTGAGTGTCCTCGGTAACTTTTTCCTTTCTTTTCTGCTTTCCAGTTCCTGAAGTGTATGGTAAGACAGCATTGTCAATCTTGGTGAGAAGCGTTCCCAGCTCAGAAACCTGGACATTTTCAAAGGGAAAAGCTGCCACCTCTTGCCATCTGTGTGAAGGCCCAAGGCTCCAGCTACGCCCAGCTGTCCAGGGTAACTCAACCCTGTCACCTCTCCTGAAGAGAACAGTAGCCTATTACACTACTAGAACGTGTGACCTAAGTGTGCTGGAGCCTCACTAAAGGGAAACTGAGGCACATCACTGCTGTAGGCAGCAAACAGAGCCAAGAATGAACCTGGCTTGAGCCTAGGATCAGTGCTGCGCAAAGGGAGACAAGAGCAGGAAGAGACTGTGGCCCAGGGAGCCGGAGAGAAAGATAGGGAAGGGCAGGCCCACGCCACCCTGGACTACCTCTTCATGGCCTCCAACCAGGCTGCAACTAAGGGCAAGGGGGAGAAGCGGAAGCGAGTGGTGCTAACCCTGAAGGAGAAGATTGACATCTGCACTCGGCTGGAGCGTGGTGAGAGCAGGAAGGCTCTGATGCAGGAGTATAACGTGGGCATGTCCACTCTGTATGACATCAAAGCCCACAAGGCCCAGCTGCTCAGGTTCTTTGCCAGCTCAGACTCTCGCCAGGCGCTGGAGCAGCGGCGTACACTGCACACCCCCAAGCTGGAGCACCTGGACCGAGTGCTTTACGAGTGGTTCCTGGTAAAGCGGGCTGAGGGCATCCCCGTGTCAGGCCCCATGCTCATCGAGAAGGCCAAGGACTTCTATAAGCAGATGCGGCTGACAGAGCCCTGTGTGTTCTCTGGAGGGTGGCTTTGGCGCTTCAAGGCCAGGCACGGCATTAAAAAGTTAGATGCCTCTAGTGAGAAGCAGGTGGCCGACCACCAAGCTGCTGAGCAGTTCTGTGGCTTTTTCAGGAGCCTTGCAGCTGAACACGGGCTGTCCCCTGAGCAGGTGTACAGTGCTGACGAGACCGGTCTTGTCTGGCGGTGCTTGCCGAATTCCACCCCGGATGATGGCACTGTGCCCCGCTTAAAACAGGGCAAGGACAGACTGACTGTCTTAATGTGTGCCAATGCTACAGGCTCCCACAGAATCAAGCCCTTGGCCATTGGGAAGGGTGGTGGTCCCAGAGCCTTTAGAGGCATCCAGCACCTGCCTATTGCTTACAAGGCCCAGGGTAATGCCTGGGTAGACAAGGAGATTTTCTCAGACTGGTTCCATCATATTTTTGTCCCCTCAGTGAGAGAGCACTTCAGAACCATAGGCTTGCCTGAAGACAGCAAGGCAATACTCTTGCTGGACCATTCGCGGGCCCACCCACAGGAGTCCGAGCTTGTGTCAGAGAATGTCTTCACTATCTTCCTGCCTGCCAGTGTGACCTCCTTACTGCAGCCCACAGAGCAGGGCATTCGCCGAGCCTTCATGAGACTCTTTATTAACCCTCCTGTGGCCTTACAGGGCTTCCCCACCCACCACAGCATGAACGATGCCATAGTCAATGTGGCCTGTGCCTGGAATGCTGTGCCTAGCCAGGTCTTCAGGCGGGCCTGGAGGAAGCTGTGGCCCACTGTCACGTTCACAGACGGTTCCTCCTCTGAGGAGGAAGCCGAGTGCTGCAGCATCAAGCCTCACAATAAGGCGTTTGCACACATCCTTGAGCTCGTCCAGGAAGGGCCCTCTTGTTCTGGTAGCAGACTTCAGAACAGCAGGGCTGAAGAGCAGGGGGTGACAGGGAGGGACATGGATGAGGCCCCTACTGCTGTGGTGCCATCCCAGGCCACTGGGCATGCAGAGAAGGCAGAGAAGGATGCTGGCGAGGATGACGAGGCAGCCTGGGAGCAGGCAGCCGCCTCATTCGAGGCGCTTGTGCGCTTTGCGGAGCAGCAGCCATGTTTCACCGTGCAGGAGGTGGGGCAGCTGCAGACACTGCACATGGTGTTCAGGAGACAGCAGCAGCTGAGGCAACCCCATGTGGCACTCAGGGCCGTGATCAAGCTTGAGGCCCTTCAGGAGCACCCTGGTGTGTGTGTGGCCACAGCCCGCTCTTCCTTGTCCTGCTCATCCACAGCAGGTGACAACTGAAGAACCTTGGCTGCCCCTGCTGACCCCCAGCAGCTCTGCTCTATAATTTGCAGCCATGGGGCCCAGACAGCCTGCTAGTCAGAGAGCATACTCAGACGAGAGCATGGCTCCTTGTTTACACAGAGGGTTCCATATGTTCTGGCTATTGGTTTTACTGTATCTCTTAGCACAGATGGGTATCATTTGAATGGCAGGAGATATGTGCCCTCTCCCTCGGCACTCTGGAGCCTCTAGCTGCAGCTGGGTCTCCAACGGGCCAGATCTGCCTCTGGTGTTGGAAGACTGAGCCACGTTATCAGGTTGAAGTGCCTTGAGGGGTGTCCCTCCAGCCCTCAGGAAGGTCACTCTTCCCAACTGATGGACCCCAAGCCCAGTCCTGAGGGCACTGGCTTCAGCTCCTAACCTCAGTGCTCACGTCCCCCACTAGCTGCATCGGCACCATGTCACCCTCTTAGTCTGAACCCCCCCTCAGCCATGGACAAACAGACACAGTGGTGAGACTCGAGTGTCCCTGTCAGCAGCAGGCACTACCTCTAGGGTTCAGGTCCCATGGAGACACTTCATACTAGTTTAAGCATTGCTCAGAGGCCAGCATGTGTCTAGAAAGTCCATGCTCCCCAAACTTCAAAGTAGCAGCCTTTACATGAACAGTTTGCATGGAGTCACAGAGCAGCACTTGTCCTGGAGCTCAGCAGGGATAGGCAGGTTAGCAGTACTGCTGTGGAAGATGCTTCTGCACTGGCTGGTTCAGCCAGCTGTCAGAGAACCTGACTTCCCCGACTTTGGAGCTGGTGAGTAGCACCGTAGCTGCCATGTCTGACTCCCAGCGCCCTTTGCAGTGGTTAGCTCTCGGTTCTTTCACCACGACTTTGCCTTGGGGATTCATGTAGCTGAGTTACCACAGTTTTCAGTCCAGCGTTTGACAGCTGCTTCACCAATAGACCTTTGCTTGTGGAACCTATGAGAGCCAGGGGCTTGGGGAATGTTGGTTTATGTTTCTATGTCTGTTCAAACGCTGAGGATGACTACTGCAGACAGCTCTAATTTTACCTGCATGTGTGAACATTATAACCATGTTGTTTTTAGAAATCTGTTGTGATTCTTCGGTCCCTGTTGACAGGGATCACTGTTCTGTCACACCACTTTTTCTGTGTGTCTGGGTGACATCTGTATACCCATTGCTCTGTGGTTTCTGTTGTGTTACTCTTGTGGCTACTACAGGTCAGAGTTGGAAGTCATGCTTGCCTGCAGCATCAGATGATGGACGTGGAGGGGAAAGTCCCATCCTGGGTGGATGGGACAGGACTGAGCGAACTCCTGGGTCCATGAGGTTTGTGCCCATCAGACCACATTCCAGGACCAGTGCTGGCTGACCTTGAGGACCTGCTACTGGGCTTGCCACCCAAGATGAAGGCCAAGTGTTCTGCCTTTCTCTTCTACAACCTCAAGCTTCCTTGAGGCTTATGCTAGAGGTGTCTAGGTGCAGACTTGGGAAGGGGTGTCAGTATCCTGAGAGCATGCATTTCTGTACTGCCTCCCATGCATACTCTGAGCATGCCTAAGGCACCTCCCCTTGGAGCTAGCCTCTTAGGAGCCCAAACAGTCCAGTGTGTTATCCTCAGAACCTTTTCCCCCAAGCCCCTTGTGTCAGAAGTCACTGAAGCCCTCAAAAAGCCCTGAACACTCCAGGGCAGAATGTGCTCTGGTCCCTCTATATACTGTCTGCTTCCCTCTATGCCTCTCAGATACCCAAGCTGGCTTAGAGCTGGCAGCTGCTTCAGTCTCCTGTGAGCTGGCATCGTAGGCACATGTGCCTGTACTTGGCTCCTTCCTGCTTCCTAGCAGAAGCCAGTTGTTCCATTGACAGATATTGGGCACTGCAGTTCCCTGACTGCTCCTTTCCTACCAGCAGAGGCTCTCCTCCCTGTATATTTATCAGAGACCCTCCACATCACCTCTTGGAGGTTAGTGTCAACTCTGGCCCTCTGCTTCCAGGGGACTGTGATGATGGTAAACCTTGTGTTCTCAGCAGAGCCAGAGTAAGACTGCCCCCTCATTTCCTCTAAATAAGCACAAGGGGCTGATGCTCATAGTGGGTGGTCCCTTGTCCAACAAGAGGCAGTTATTTTTAGGGTGTACAGTTTTTTCTTCAAGGGGAATGGTACCTTGAGCCCTACCTGGCCCTTTGCTGGTGTCCAGGGAAGATCATTCCGTTAGCATCTGGATGGAGAACTCTGTCCCTGCTCATGAGGACCCATATAATTACTACAGTCCCCCCACATCACTATCTGCTCCTCAGTGGAAGAGAAACATATCCTGTCACAGCCCTGCATGTTGACTCCACAGAAATGCATCCACAGCAAGATGGAAGTCAAAGCCTTTGTCCTGTGGGTGGAGGACAATGGGTGGGCAAGTTGGTGGGTTAACTGGGTGAGTGGGTAAAGAGGAGGCTACTGACCTGCCCAGTTACCTAGGAGGAAGCCAGAGTCTATTGGGAAGCCGCTCAGACCCTTCATGACCAGCTGCACCAGACCTAAGTACCACGTGATCTCAGGAAAGCTGGGTGAGGTCTGGGAGAAGCTCCTGGATAGGGCTGTGGTAACTGCTATCACCTCCGTTAAGACTGGATCTGAGGTTAGCTGGAAGAGGCTCCTAAGGGAGGGTCCAAATCTGTGGGAGTTGAAGCTGGGATCAGCCTCTTGTGAGCCTGGCCTTCAGCGAGAGGACACCCTGAACTTAGTGAGGCGGTAGCTGCAATGTGTCGGGGAGATGGAGGGGCTGTGGAGTGGAGTGGACTGCCCTTGTACTGGCTCCAGCTCCTTTACATGATGGCCCTTTGCCTGCCTGTCCCTGCTGGCCACCAGCCCCATCACCAGAGCACTTTTTGCATTCCCAGTCAGTGTCATGTCATCTTTGATCATGGGACAACAGGTTTTTAAGTAGGGAGTCCAGGGCTTCCTGCTAAATGACAGGATCAGCTGTAGCCTGACTGAATTTAAGGAATTATCTTGGGATTGTTTTGTTTGTGGTTCCAAAGATGCAATCCTCAGCTCTACTCCCCCGTGTTTAATAGCAGAGAGGCTTAAGCTTGAGGAAAGGAGATAAGCCAGGGTGTGATTCCCTTTAGGGGGAGCATCCTCAGGCTGGAAAGCTTTGTGGGCTCTTGTATGATGGGTGGGCTATGCCAGGGACCTGAGGGCCCTTATAGATGCTGAACCCTCTGGGTAGGGTTGCTAAAGATTCCTCTGTAGGACACTTAGGCCAGTGTTATCCTCCCTTTAAGTGTGCAGCCCCCTATCCAACACGCTGGCTGCCTCATGCCCTTTGCATCCCTGAGATCACAGCTTCAGCCTTTACCATCAGGCCTCAGCATCCGTAGCCCAGCACCAGCCTGTGTTCTGTGGCTACATACATGAATAAAAGGCCTTCTTTGGAACTCACCAGAAGCACCATCCAATAAAACCGTGTCCCCATCTGCCATCTCTAGTAGCAGTAAAATCACTGTACTCCTCAGCCATTACAGCCTTCATGTCTGTGTTTCTTGTGATCTCTGACTCAGGGCTGGCAGCTGCCCAGAGTGCTGAATTGGCTCTCTGTCCTACCACTGGGGACAGACATGTGTCCTGTAGTCAGGACGTTCTAGAAAGCAGGCCACAGTGAAGCTTGGAGCTTCTGGGCTGTCTTCTGGGAAGGTTGGAGGAACATCTGACCAGCCCGCATGGGTACCCCAAATGGGCAGAGAAGAGGTGTGGAGTGGAAGAACAGACACTAGGGGGCCCTCTCTGCACGCCATCTCCATACAGACATGAAGCCAGAAAGTTTGTGCCTTCTGGTGGTTGGGTAGAGACTTGACCTTCTTCACTTCCGTAAACATCCCATCCACAAGACCATGTGCACATTTGTGCTAAGAGATTATTAGGATGGACCCATTGATAGCCCCTGACTCATTGTCCCAACAGGAACACCCTACCTCCTCCCCAGTCCTGTAAGGCTAGGCCGGTGTATGCTTGCTGAAGACTGCACGAATTCCCTAAGCGGCCATCTCTGCTTTACTAGTAATTATACAAGCAAAGCTGAGCATGCAGGAGGCTACCTGGAACCTTGGGCATTCTGCAGCCAGCCGCCTACCTGTCCCCCTACCTGGGAACTCCCATGCTGGTGGGCCTTTAGGAAGCACTCCTGACTGAAGGTGTCTGCAGCTCTTGGGTGCCTGCTTCCTGCAGGCTCTACTTAGGCTGCCTGGTCTCCATATACTCTGTCTGCTCTGTGTTAGACTCCACACTGTAGCATGGCCACTATGCCACCCAGCCACAAGGTCACACTCTGTTAAGTTGCTTCTCTCATGGTGGGAAAGTCAGGCCCTCAGCTGCTGTTCTGGTCAAGGACTTCTAAGACTTTCCTAATAATTGGATTTTATTTGCTGACATTAAGTGGCATGTGGGCTGACAGGCCTGACTTCTTACTTGATAAATGGGATCAGAATGGCATTGTGAGTCCTTTAAAAGCTTTATAAAGGATAGCTATGCCTGTCACGATGCCCAGTATCTAACCCTGTGCCAACCTCTGCAGGCCTCCAGTGTCGTCTATTACCTCCTCTCTCAATGACAAGCCTGGCTAGGGCTGATGCTGATGTTGCCACAGTAAGGCTGTGGTCCATTTGCATATTGGATCATGAAGGGTCTGCTTGATGAAACAAAAAATCCAGGAAATTGTTTGGGGTCCCTATCTATGAGGTATCTCAGAAAGGTATGATCCCTAAGGCTGCTGTTTAATGAGACCAGAAGTTCTGTTTTGGAAATGGGTAGTGATGGCCACACATCTGTGAATGCAATGATGGCTGAAACAGTG
Source organism: Dicrostonyx torquatus (assembly GCA_028555095.1). NCBI lineage: Eukaryota > Metazoa > Chordata > Mammalia > Rodentia > Cricetidae > Dicrostonyx > Dicrostonyx torquatus. The sequence goes on from JAQHUG010000287.1 coordinate 91,112, forward strand.
CCTAATGGTGGCTTAACCAGCCAGATCCAAAGAGGAGGTATTCACCCTGGAGTCTGGATGGGTGCAGAAAGCTTCAGGGGACAAGCTAGGATCACCAGGAAGCCTATTATATCAGGAAGCTTGCAGGAATGAAAGAGGAGACAGAGTCACTCATGGGAGCTGGAACCACTGCCTGAGAAATCACAACTGCCTGTGCTGCGGTTCCTCACTTCCTTTCTCCCTGTAGCTGTGCTCCTTGGTAAGGCTTGTGAAAAGCCATCAAAGAGGGTCAGAAAAGGGGCATGAAGAAGTAGAGCCAAGAGGAGAGAACACTGAACCAAAGTCATGCCATAAGCAAAGATGGGTTGTACATGTGACTGTCAATGGCTGCGCTATCAGAAGTGACTGGCTTTGTCTATTTCCTTGAATTTATGGAGTACTACTAAAGTTAAGACTACGGAGATATCATTGAACATAAAACATTCACTATGGCTTGGGTACCAAGTTAGAAGACGACTTGAGAAAAGCCTTGACCCCTTAAGTGTTTGCCATGGGCTCAGGGGAAAGCAGGTATCAGTTGCAAGTAAGAACCAGATGTTCACAGATAAAGTGTTGGGCATCCATTAGCCTACCCATCTACCCATCCATCTGCTCATTGAGTCATCACCTATATATCCACCCAGTCTAATATACACTCTTATCTACCTACAGTTCTGTCCATCCATCCAACTACGTAACACACGCACTCTTCCATTCATGTATCTGCTTGCTTATCTTTCATCATCTAAACATCATCAACCTTCACCCTCCAATCCATCATCTATTATTTATCCATCATCTATATCTATCCATCCATGTATCATCCAATCATCATCCATTCCATTATTTATCCATACATTCACCTGTCTGCTCATCCATCATTCATTCATTGATCCATCTATTCATCCATCTACCCATGTTTTTCTCAACCATCCATCATCGACCATCTATCCATCCATATATCCATGTCTGCTTCACCATCCATCCATTCATCCACCATCCATCTGACATCCATGTATCATCCAGCCATCTACCCACCCATCCACCTGTCTGCTCATCCATCATCTCTCCATCTACCCAACTGTCTACACTACTTCTACCTACTTGTCCATCTGTCTACTCATTCACCTGTCACCCACTCACCACCTATCCATCTGTGCATCTGACACTGTCACCCTCACTGAACCACTTACTCTCATCAATCTCTACCTGCCAAACCCCTTCCAGGGTTTCTAGATTAGAAATCCCTATCTCCTGTGAACAATTGAGGCCAATGCCTCATCTAAACTTAGAAACATGGTGTGTTCCTTGCCAGTTGCTCCGAAACCATAATCTGCCAGGCCTTCCTACCTTATAGATGGTGAACAGAGGCCACAGGTGGAGGATGAAGGCTTGAGTCGCCAGTTGAGACAAACTGAGCTGTTATGTTTGCCTTCTTCTTTTCCTGTTTGGATGCTGACTATTCCTAGACACCGGCTGTGCTTGACTTACTACACACCACAAACAAGAGTTTTCTTACCTCACTTTGCAGATGGAAAGCCCGAGGTCTGGAGGATCTGGGTTCCCCATGTCGTTTTATTTTACCTAGGCTCCCACTATGAAGGTGGGCAGCCTCTATGCCTCCTAAATCATTGTGCACTCTGCTCATTTCCTCTCAAAAGTCCATGTCTCCCGTAGATGAAGCCACACCCAGCTTGAGGGATGGAGATAGGCAATGGGCCTCAGGATGGGTCTAGGGCTTTTGGTGAGGACAAGACTAGGCCTTAGCTACTTACTCACCTGAGGCTGAGCTCATATTCTTGTCAAATAGTTCATCTCCCTGGGCCATATTTCAGAAACTTTCAGAATTGAGTTTCTGCCCTGGCTCCCCTCCACCAACCCCTGCACAGAGGTGTTTACCCAGGGCAGGCATCATTCAACCACCCGAGAGTCACCACATGGTACAGAGGTCACCATGGATCTTTACCTCACTAGTCTGTATCCCCCATCACCTGTCTGCTGAGCACGAGAGGATTTTCATATGCTTTCATTCCTTCCATTTTCTTCCTCGGTATTTATTGAGCACTTTCTGTTTGTCAGGTCCCAGCATGAGCACTGAGTCCCTCAAGGGTCCCATGATATGAGAAATGTAGATCCCAGCACAGCCGTGTGCTTAGGGGCTGATGGTAATGAGACCTTTGCCCTGGTGACTTCAAGGTCCAGGTATCCATCCTGGCTCCATATCCCATTAGGTTTGGGCAAGGTGAGGCTGTCTCTGTCTGGATGGATGATGGAGTAGGGTGATCTAAGGTTCCAGGAACCTCTACCATTACCCATGAACTAGGACCATTAGCCAGCTTGGCTCAGACTGTCAGTCCCTCCCACTCTTTTCCTCCTGCCAGCCACACAGAGGCTGGATGTGCCTAGTAGGGGTCCAGCTCTGCTAGTGATGCCAAGCAGGTACCAGACTACAGGCCACCAATCACAGTCACTTACTTACTTAGAGTGCATGTCAAAGAGTTCCTCTCACTTTGGAGAGACCGAGAGACCAGGTGAGTGGAAAGCAGGAGGCTCCAAGCCCCAGGGGTGCAGACCAGCGTGACTTTCACATGGTCATCTGGCTCTGTTCTCACTTGGGCCCACACAGGGAGAAGAAAGGATCCTATAGGAATGGATGGGATTTGACTCAAAGGAAGGGACTTGCTGAATGTCCCCAAAACAGACCCAAGGGATGGGGATGCAATGGGCAGAAAGTTCACAGAAGAAACACTTTTTTTACTGCCCTCCTTCGGGGTTTGAAACTGTGTGGGTCATAGGCAGAGGAGATGCAGTTATTTCTTGCTGTACCACCCCCTAGCCCTCTGCATTCTGTACCTTCACCTCTGGCTACTCACCTGCTATCCTGGAGTAAGGTGTTCCTGGGCTTCAGCCAGCCTTCTCTTTCTTGTCCTGGGTCACTGGCCTATTGTGGAGATGGCAATCCAGTCCTAGATTGTTAGCCGGTGGTTTAAGTGTTGTGGGTGCTCATGGGAAACAGGTAGATGAGAGAGACCCCGTTTCCCTCTCCTGGAAACCTTGACTCCCCCATCCCTTCCAAAGGAACAGCAGGAATCTGGGTAGCAGGGCCACACTCAGTAGCACTCCTTGCCTTGTCTCCGTGTGTCCACCTGCTGTCTGAAGTGATGGCTCAGTAGGACCCCTTTAGCCTGGCCATGGGTTCTCCGTCCCACAGAAGAGAGGTGACCAGTCTCATCCATCCCCCAAAGGTTGATTCAGCTGCACAGTTCACTCACTCCTGCCTTAGAGAGTTTGAACTTTTGCGTATTTTGTGGTTAGTTTGCAGAAACCTTCAGACAGTTCACCCTTCCCCCATTGGGCTCAGCCAGGGTCCTCCTGAGAGGTTTCTTCAAACATCTCCCTGCAGTGGAACCCAGCTGTCTACACCCTGACCAGGTTGGCTGCTTGTTACCCTTGCATTGAGGACCTGCTGGTGATGGAGCAGATCCAGCCACATCCCCAGATTAGCCCCAGTCGTGCTGAAAAGAAGAGCTCAGCAGTTTCTGGATGAGACAGGGACCAGGGGGACTGACAGGAGTCCTCACATGGCAGTGAGGGACAAAAACCTATTAAAAAATAGGATAAAGCATAGATCCTGCTGGGGGCTTGGGACTCAACTTACTGGAGCAGTGGTCCATGATGGGTTTTGAAAGGAACATCATCAGCTCAGGACCCCAAGACCAAGTTCTCAGCACAAAGCAGGTTTACTTGCCCCAGAGGGACAGAGAGCGGGGAATAAAAGACAAAGACAGGAGATAGAGGGCTAAGGAGAAGGGGAAAAGAGCGAGAGGAAGAGGTGTTTGTCATGGAGTTGGGAGGGAATGACAAAGAGCTGCCTCTGGATAGAGAGGAGACAGGCATGACCCATAGTAAAATGGAGGTTTACAAAGGCGCAAGGGGAAACTTCATGTTAGGATGGGGTGTTTGAGTTTTAATTGGGCATGTTACTTAGGTGAGCCGAAGGGAGCTTCTGATTGTTGGACTTCAATACTGAGATAACTGAACCTTGGTAGTCAGCCTCAGGAGGAGGAAGTGGCCAAATAAGGGACTAGACCTTGGTGACAGGCTTTAGGAATGGAATGGAATGGTTTTTAGCAAGGTAGAGGGAATGGGGAGAAGGGCAGGGCCTGCCAGAGCCATGCTTGCAATGCTCAAGCTGCCAGAGTTCCTTCAGGTTTCCCCAGGTTTGTTCTGCAGGACACAGCAAACATTCACAAGTAATGTTGTAGATGGGTTTGCTGTAAATGTTCCAGGGGAAGTGGGGAGTGTGGCAGAAAGCGGGAGCTGGGAGTATTGGTAGCTGAGAGACCTCCTTCCTGCTGTGTTCCTGAGTGTACTAAGGTCAGTGTAGGAAAAAATACTTCCCCAAAGGCTCTGGGAAAGGGGCTGCTCTTCCAAGAGTCCCCAAGGACACCCAGGAGTCCCTTGCCAGGGTCCCACCAATGCCCTGATAAACAAAGCTGTGGACAACTTGTCCTAGCTCTATCCCAATGCTGCTCACTTTCCAGATCTCTGTGCCATGTGACGCTCAGATTCTAAACACAAAGGCCTCTTTCTGCTGCAGAGGATGCCTAGGTACCCGAGAGGTGAGTCACCCAGTGATGCTCCATAAGTGCCTGCATCAGCACCACCGCAGCACAGTACAGCACCAGCCAGTGCAGCTGGGAGGAGCCACAGCAGGAAGGGTGGCAGGGAAGAAGAGAGCCAGGGAAGAAGCAGGGAGATGCAGGATGGTGAGGAGAGAGACTGGGGAATTTAGAGGGTAGAGAGGGATGAGAGAGAAAGGAAGAGAGGTGAGAAGGAGAGAAGAGTGAAGAGCGTGAACAAAAAAGGGAATGTGAGACTAGAGCCGCCCTCCACTCCTTCATTCTGCTCTCATCCCCTCCCTTGGCCCATTTTTTGAAGCCTTCCTTGTCTGTCTCCTCTCTGAGATCTGGTTCAGCCTTAATCTCCCAGCTTATTCAACACCAGAGCCAGGGCTCCAGGGCTTCCTGCCAGGCCCCAGGTTGTGAAGATGCATCCACCCTGCCATGCGGTGGGTTATAGGTGGAACTGGGTGGAGTTAAGCGTATGCAGGCCAGCCCTGGTAGACGGGACCAGGGAGTAACACAGTCACTGTGTTGTCATGGATACTAGAGTCCGGATTAATTGTCTGCACCCCAGGTAGAGGCCAGAGGTTATTATTCCCTCAGCAGTACGCTGAGGACAGTCCTGCAGCCTGGGAACACACACAATGTGTAGATACTATGAGGGCCTCTGCACCCTCACTCCTCACAGACAAGAACACTTTGCTCTTCTAGCTGGATCTCACACAGTGCCCACTGCCCTGAGGCCCTGATGCCAATGCGGGTGAGAGGCAGGACATGGGGAGGCAACCTGATAATGGAGGGTCAAAACAAGACTGGCACCAGGCAGCACTCTACCTTTAGAAACACTGAGCCCTAGAAGCACTGAGCCCTGATCCTGATCACACACCGATGAACCTGATTCTGGCCACAGAATCTACAATCACCTGGAACATGGGCCTGTGAAAATGCCTGTGGGGAATTATCCTCATTACCTTAAGTGAGGGGGTGAAAGACCCACACATGGTGAGTGTCAGCAAGGGGAGGGGGAAAGACCCACTCACGATGAGTGTCAGCATTCTGTGCCTGGGATCTCAAACTGTAAGTGAAGAAGGGGACGTGGGCAGCAGGACGTATTCATCACTCTCTTCTGTGGACATAATGTCACCAGCTGCTTCAAACTCCTGACCACGTGATTTCCCTACCATGATGAGCTGTGTACCATGAACTCTGAGTGAGAACAATCCCTTTCCCGGGGAATTTTATCACAGCATTGGAAAAAAGAACCTAAGATACATACACATGGAGCCCTCATTCTGGTCACACACTGAGCGCTGACCCTGGTCATAGGCTGAAGCCTCATTTTGCTCATATTAAGGTCTGATCCTGGTCTATGGCCAAGCCCTGGTTTGGTATATGCTGAACTTGGATCCTTACATTCTGCAAATCATACAAGACATGAGACCAGGGATCTGGGAGCCCCCTAGAGAAGCCCGAAGCTGTTCCTGACTCTCCCCCACAGGTGACTCACTGCTGTCCTTGGCCACACTCCTCTGCTAGCACCCACCAGAGCTTCACACTAAGATGCCAGGTCCCCCTGGTGACAGTGTCCTGGGGGTGGTCCGTGACTGTGGGGCTGACTCACTGCTGGGGTGGTGAGTTTGAATGCCATAGCTGGGCTCCCCAACACTCAGACCTTGAGCTCCAGCCTTCCTCTGGGTCTGCAGTGCATCCAGAGATCTGAGCCAAGGTTCTCTCCACTTGGGCTCTGTTGTCAGCAACCAACCATGAGATGCTGAGCTTTGACTTCACCTCGTAGAAGTGATCTGCTTCAGGGATTAAGGGGGTAGTCCTGAGGCATGGTGAAGAAGGATAGGACTCATGGTAGTCCTGGGAGTTAACTTCAGAGAGCTTTGCTGAAGGTGATCCTTCAGGGGCTCTGTGCTTCACTGGACATGGTCCCCACCTACCTGAGCCCAGAAGCTGCAATGGCCTCTATAGAGGCTAGTTGGAGACCTTCGAAGAGGGCCATGGGTATTAGGGGGAGAAAAGGGCAAGAGACCTTGGAGGCAAAGGGCAAGCTTCCTGAAGAAGATAGCACCATGGTCAGATGGGACAGGGACAAAATCCAAGAGAGCTGGGGACCTCTGGGGCCTCCTCTGCACAGTCATGCCTGTAGAATTGGTATTCAACGGTCTTGATCTTGGGTGGTTTCTGGGGACAAGGGAGATAAGGGAGAGGAGCCCACATTTACCCAGGACTACTGCTGTTCTGGCCAGTGAGTTTCAGACTTCTCACACTCCCACTGTCCCCACATTGAGGGTAAATGGGCCCTGGGCTATGCAGAATGGAACCAGGCAGCGGGGCCACAGTTGTGGGAGGAAGGCTACACTGGCAGATCCACACATGGACTGCCGAGCAAGCTCCATGGATTCCACTGTCTTCCATGCCTTCAGATGAGAACTCCATGGTAGCAGGGAGTGGAGGTGGCCCTGCTTTCAGTTTTTATTCAGGTTTCTGTGAAGCATTGTCTCTAGGGCCCCCAGGAGAGGGAGAGGAGCCGTCTTCAGACAGCCCAGAAATGACTGCTGGCATGGTCTCTGCCACCTGGTCCTTGTTCACTGATCAGAAAGCAGCCAGTGCCCCGACTTTCTCCAGATATAGGACATAAGGAGAGCCAGACAGGACCTAGTTCCTCCTAGGATGGCCAGAGCTGCTGCTCTGTCCAAGGTGCTGAAGAAGGGGCCCTAGCTCTTGGGCGAGTTCTGCCAGGTGGTAGGCCCACTGGTAAGGTCTGGGGGGGGGGGATCTGAGGGAGTGTCTCAGTTCAGCTTTGAAGCTGATGTTTCCTGTGACATGTGAGCACACACAACTACCTGCTGCATTACACTACATGCATATTTATGGGACAGAGGCAAAGTCAAGTCCTCCCTGCCTACTGTGCAGTCCTTCCCCGGGCTCTGGGAGCCTCCAGGCAGTCCACCTCTCCCTCCAGAGACTTCCCTCTGGATTCCTCCCAATACACCTTGCTGAGCCTGACCAAGGCTGACCAGTGCAGCCTGTCCTGTCCCAGCTGGGAGAGTAGGGGTTCACAGTGAGGGCACTGGGTTTAGTGGCTGATTTCATAGAACCTGCTGGAATCAGCACATAGAGGCCTTGTGGCCTGAACACCCACCCCACACTGGAACGGCAGGTTTTTTGGCTTCCTGTCTTTTCTCTGTCTCTCTGACTGCAGCCTGGTGACACTGTGCTAGTCAATGCCTTTCAAAGAGGCTGCAGAGGCCAACCTGCCTCCTCTCCCCTTAGCCTCAAGCATGTATTCGCCTCCAGAGTATAGCTCAATTTGCAGGAGCCCTTTTGCTTCTGACCAGGCACATGAGGGAGGGGACAGTGTGCCAGGCCACTACAACACAGCAGCACTACTAGTAGCACTTGGGCCAGAAGCCCGATCCGCAGTCATGACAGTCCCCAGATGTTCCCTTCCTTTTTCCTGTGAAGAATGGAGTGTGGGTCTGTGGGACAGCATTTGTCTCACATTTAGGAAGCTCAGTTTGATTCCCCAGTACACACACAAACACACACACACACACACACACACACACACACACACACACACACTGCCGAGAAGAGATTGGGGGCAGGGCACTCTTCACGCCTCCCGTGGATTCTGCTTGTGCTGATCTCAGACCATCTAGATTTTTAGACATTTTCCCACTGGAGAGAAGAAAGAAGTCCATCTCCCACCTGCTGCATGAGCACAGCCTGGCTAATGAATAGATAGATGGAAAGTGTCCTTTGGGGACTGGGTCCTAAAAGGCACGGCGATTTCTTATCTGTCCTCTGACTCCACTTCGCTCCCTCATACTTACCCCCTCTCCTCACCAAGAGCAGAGCAGCCCAGCCAACAAGCTAAGACCCCAGCCAGCTCTGAGCCCTTGGGCAATATAATTCAGGTCTAGGCCCACCAGCTCTTTTGACTGGGCCTCAAAGTGAAGCTCACCAAGGAGGGACTCAGAGAGTGGTTCAGAGGGCTGGGAAGAGGCATATGGTGCCCTGTCTGGATTGCAGCCGGAAGAAGGGTGCAGAGTCCATGCAGTGGTCCAGTCCAAGGTCTCTGTGGTTCTGGGTGCCAGTGCTGGTCTAGGACAGCAGGGCAGTATGAGGCAGGTCTGGCTGGATAGGATGTGGCCCAGTCTAGGGCATCCACTGCTTTATCAGGGCACCTCCTCAGCCCTCCACTTCCTCACCCTGAAGTATTCAGCTGGTTCCTGACTGCTAGCTTTCTCTGGTGCCCATCCCAGGGCCACTGCCACTTCCATTCCCTAGGCTTCTGCGGCTCTCAGAATTTCCTGACTAGGGGAAGAGTCACCTGTGGACAGAGATATGATGAGTCACTTCTGGGCTTCTCTGATATGCTGGCACAGAGGGAAGTCACTGACAGACACCAGCTGAATCAAAACTGTAACTCAGAGGGAGGACCTTAAACAAGTCATCAGCACAGCTGGAGTGAGCTATGGCTGGAGCGTGTGACCTCTGAGGTCCCTCTATCTTGCTCCTAGAGCTGTCTCTTTTCTGGCATCCCCACCTACTCAGGGTGAGTGCCATGGTCAGGTTGCCCAGGCTCATTTGGGTGTCCTCATTTGGTGACACTCGTTGTATGACTAGTCTCAATAACTGTGCAGGCCCAGTCCCTAAAACCCAGCCGTTCACAGCCCCACCTTCTGGGCTAAGCTCTGTGCATACTCTGGAAGCCACCTTAGAGCTGCATCCCAGAGATCTGCACATACTGAGCCTAGTGGGGTCTGAGTGTTACCCTAACTGTCCTGGGTTTCATGAGGGAGGGGCCGAGACTGTATGAGGGCTGACTGACAGAAAGTCAGGGTAGAGGAGACGGGAGGATGGGGAATGGCTATTTTGAAGGTAGAGTCAACACTAGACAGATAAGGTGATGAGAGTAACTATATAGCTATGACAATAAAAATGTCCATGACAGCAGCAGGTTGGCATTAATGAAGATGGTAGTGGGAAAGGTGACTATGATGGCGAGGATGACCTAGATAAATATGACATTGTAAAGGCACCATTAGTGGTGATGAAAGTCATGGGGAACAATGATGGTAATGGTGATAATTAGAACAGTGTTGTTGAGGGAGTTGAGGATGATTGTCCTGACAGTAACAACAGTCAAGGCAATGTTGAATAAGATGGTAGCTGAAAGGGTCAGGGTGGTAACACGGAGGATAGTGGGCATGGAGATAACAAGAATGGTGATGGTGGCAATGCTGATGATAATGGTGGTGACGCTGATGATAATTACAGTGGTGGTTACAGCGACAGTGTTGATGTGATGATGGCAGATGTCATAATCAGTGATAGTGATGATGTTACTGATGGTGACAATGATGGCAATGGTCATGGTGGTAACCAGGGTGTTGGTGATGAGGATGGTGGTGGAGGTAGATGGCCATGGTGGTAACCAGGGTGTTGGTAGTGATGATGGTGATGGAGGTAGATGGTCATGGTGGTAACCAGGGTGTTGATGATGAGGATGGTGGTGGAGGTAGATGGCCATGGTGGTAACCAGAGTGTTGGTGATAAGGATGGTGGAGTCAGTAGTGATGATGATATTGGCAATGGTCATGGTGGTCCTGGTGATAGTGGTGAGGATAATGACAGCAATAGAATGAAAATGTCACAGGTGATGGGTTTGGCATGGTACTGATGGTATTGATGGGGTTAGCATCAATATCAGATTGGCTGTGGTGACATTTTGTTTCATAATATGTTTAATAGGCATGAATTGCCAGTCAGGGTGATGGAGATTCTCAGGCTCAGGGGTCCCAAGTGGAGTGGGGCATTTCCCAGGACCATCTCAGATGTCTGCTTATCCTAGCTCTGGTGCCATGTAGGAGTTGGCAGGGGGCTATGGTATGGCCTGGTTACTCCACTTCTGCCCAAGGTGGAGGGCCTATGTGTCCTTCTCAGGCTATGCCTGTCCCAAGTGTCCTCAGACTTCACCTGAACAGATGATGATGGGTGACCGAGGTGCTATAGCTTAGCACTCCCACTGCCCAGTGAGGAAAGGAGGCCAGAAAAGGAGCTGTGACAGGCCAAGCACAAAGTTGAGACCCTGCCTTGGGGTGGCAGTAAGCCTTCCTGTGTGATGGACGTTCCCTGGCTGAGTGTCAATTCCTGGGGCCTGGGGCCGGTTCTGGCCACACTCCCCAACCCCCGTGGTCCTCTTCTCTTTAGGCTCCCTGGCATGGCAGAGATGTGGAGGGCCCTGCGGGGAGCCCACCCACACACATTTCTTTTTTTCTCCCAGTCCGTGAAAGGTAGACAAGGAGGAGGAAGAGGAGGGAGGTAGGAGAGAAGCCTAAAGAGGGACTGGTTAACTTGGGCAGCAGCTTGGGCTTCCAAGCCGTTGTGCTGTGAGAATGAGCCACGCCAGGCTCCCGCAGCGTGGGAATCTGCTCTCCCTCCCATTTTATTAATAAACCGGGGCAGCAGTGTCACTTGGCTCTCCTCGTAAACGTGTCACTCCACTGACTAATTCTTTTTAATTAGAAACAAGGAGACAAAAAGGCTTCATCCTTGGAGGCTTGACAGTGTGGGTTTCATGAGGCTAAGCTGCTGTGCCCACCCACTGTCCTGGCATCCCTGCTCCTGCACCATCCTGGAAGTTGGGCTCAGCCAAGAGACTAGGACAACACTAGGTCAGGTCAGGTGGCCTTGCACGTTCTGCTGGCCACAGAGGTCACTGTGCTACAGCCTCTGAGGGATGCATGGAACTACAGTAATGCCTACACCCATTCTGAAGGAGGACACAGGGCTACCCATACTTGCTGAACATGCCCCCGGCACTGAGATCCTAAGTTCTATAACAGCTGAGGTGACACATGTGCCCGTCCTCCCTGCCCTCCTTGGCACCCACTGCCACGGTGGCCAGTCACCACAGGGCTACAGGCTTTCATTTGTCATTTCATTTTCATTTAGTGAGGACTAAAGCCAGACAGAAGAACACAGAATGGTACTTGAGAAAAGCCTCAAAATCCATCAGGCCCTGAGCTCAGATGTTCTTAGCAAGAGCACACCTTCTTTAGTATCTGAAATGTCTTCCCAGGTCATCAACAAAATTGCATCAGTAGCCGTGTGCCTTTAAAGGCAAGCTTGGAAGCCTTTCAAAACTGTTTCGAACAGCATAGAACTGTTCTCTGCCCAACTCTGGAGATGGCCAGGGTTTTATCTAACTTAATGCCAAGTGATGTCCTCCAGGGACAGGGTTTCCTTCTGACTACTGAACTAGCCGAAACCATATGGGATCTTGCACCCCACTGATGCCTTCTCTGTGTTTGGAGGGAGGAGATAGGCCCTTCTGGACAGAAAGCCCAACCTGCCTCAGTTTTCAAGGAGTCATGCCCCAGGAGCCAAAAGTCTTTCTCACCAACCAGGGAGTCAGAATAAAGTCTCCCCAAGGACACAAGCAAAAACACACACTCACTCTGAAGTGCTGACAGCGAGAAAGCCTCCTGGAATGGAGGTCATGACACAAAAGGGGTGGTGGGTGGCAATGGCAGTGCAGATACCGGCAGTGGGAGCAACGGTAGGTGACAGTGATGGTGTTGTTGGGGTTGGCAGTAGGGAGGTCAAGGTGTGGGTGAAACTGAAGATGTCAGTGTGGGGGTCACAGTGGGGTCCTGCTGGTGGTCATGGACTGATGGAGTGGTGCTCGGAGGTATGGTACTGGTGGGGACACTGATGGTGAGGATGTGACTGGGATGTGGTGGCAACTGTGATGGTCACACAGTCAACAAAGGTCACAACTGAGAAGTGGTTGTGATGGTCATCTGACCCCTGCAGTATCTACCCGCTTTCTAGAAAGTCCACACAACAGTGGGCTCCTCCCTCCCACCTAGGCAGGATGAGCTACTTCTCAGCTGGCCAGTTTAGAGCAGACCCCAAGGCTGACTTTCCGGTGAGTCACAGGTGGTGCCTGTGATACCTACTAGTAGTAGAAACATGCTTGCCTGGCTAGGAAACCACAGGAAGTAGAGAGACACGCTGGGTTTCCAGATGTCTGCAGCTGCACAGGTCACTCACTGGGAGATAGCTGTCATGGCCCATCAGTTTCAAACCCAGGACAGAGGCTTGAGAACTCAGTTCAGTTGGATTGTGGCAGCAGATGAGCTGTCCCAGTCAGGAGGAGGCAGCAGAGGATAGCGGTCCAGGTCCAGCACTCCTGAGAAGAAAAATGGAGGGGTCACCAGTGAGAAGAGGGTAACCATAATTGGAGGCCAGGAGGGAGCCAGGAGGGGACACAGAACTGGCTTCCCTTGCCGTTTTCTGCGGGCCACCCCCAAACTCCTCCTCCAGGAAGTCCCGGTTCTTGAAATTCTCTATCGATTTGGACTCCTCCCAAGCACTGTGCTCTGCCCGTTGGCACCTCTCTTCCCTATATGACAGAATGAGAAGTGTCAGGCATATGTAACTCCAGGCATCCTCAGATGTTCTCATCTTGGCACTACGCCATGCTCAGACCAGACCTTAGACCTTTCAGCCTGTACTCAGGGCCAAGGCCACCTGCTTTTCCTGGGGCCCAGAATGCTAGTGCACGGATAAACAGATACCTGATACAAGGTCTAGATTTGTTAGAGTCACAAAGCCGCCAGCGGCAGGGGCAATGTGACCAGTGTCTGGCCCCTTTGCCAGGTCCCTGCCTCTCCCCCAGGGCAGGGGCAGAGCAGGTTCAGGGGAGGGCGGGCCCTGGGTGGCAGCAGGCTCAGTGTGCAGAGCCTTCCTGCGTGGGGAAGCTCCTCGCTGCGTCAGGGCTCAGCTATTCTCAGTCTCTCTCCTTTTATGGTGCCGGAAGGGAAGCAAGCGGATGCTGCTGGGCTGGCTCTGGGGAGGTATTTAAATGAAATTGCAGAGAACAGCAGGAAAACACAGCCTTCAGGGTGGGGGTGGCAGCCTTGGACGCTGCCCTCTAACTGGCATGGGCTTCTGAACTCTCAGCTCTGGGGGTGTCTGCATGGGACAGCTGGCAGCATCCCCCAACCTGATGGAGAGCTGCTCCTCCATGATCCAGCCCAGTGGGCACATAAAGAGGCAGTGGGTAGGCACTCAGCCTGGCTAGGGCCCCAGTGGAGCAGAGATTGAGGGCAGTTGCCAGACTCCCACCTCAACCCAGCCTCCCCTGACTCTGGCTGATTCCTGGACCATAAGTCTGCCCCTGCTCCCCAGCTCAACACTGGCTACCTGGATTTGGGGAACCCTGGTAGTCTTTATTCCTGCCCCACTTGGCAGCTATAGTTCCTAGATCTCTCTACAGCAGGGACAGCTCACACAACAAGAACACCAACCCCAAATCATTTCCCCACATCTGACCCCTTTCCACCCTCTCCCTCCTTATCCTCCCTAGGTTGAAGAGGTCCTGGCCACCTTAACTCTTGGCTCAAGGCTGGTATCTCGGCCAGCATGAGGGAGACCTGACTTGCCCTGATACCTGGTCTCTGCTACCCTCCACGTTCTGCCCCCAGTGGACAAACCTACTTGGCTGTGTTGCTGCCCTTGACCCAAAGTACCGCCCTAGTCACCTGGCAGTCCCTCCTTATCTCTGGCTGTTGGCCTCTGCATACTTGCCCCCCCCCCCCGCACTGTGCCAGCACCTTTGCCCAGGCAGAACCCAGAGCTGCTGGCTGTCAGCAGCTATGCAAGGAAAAACAAAAGGGTGCTGTGACTGTGACATATCTGGTGGCCTGCAAAGCACACTCCCAGACCTGCGTGGACACCATTGGCCATTCATGCTTAGATGCTCTAGGGGGATGCACACAGGTTCAGCATCTGCTGGGCCTAGGGACCCCTTTCCTAGAGGCACAGGGCACCAAGTCTTTCTCATGTATACACTGGGGTCGGCTTCTGTCAACTGAACAAGTGAGCATCCAGCTGGGTGGACAGAGGAGCCTCATAGCCACAAGTCCACCCAGCTCTCTCACCCTTTACCTTGAAGAGGAGCCCTAGTGGCTTAGTACAGTCTGCCTGTTGTGTGGTTGAGACCAAGGGGCCAAATGAGTGGCATGGAGTCACACATGGCCTCAGGGAGTGGCAAGAGGAGCGTTTTGTCCACAGCTCTCAGACCAGGCTCAGGCAGGCTATCCAACAAGGACCCAAAGGGCTTCTCCACATCTATGCTATGTCTCTTCTACCCTTAAACTTGCCTGCTAGCATGGGAGTCTCAAGATCTGTACTCACAATGCACACGTGGCCTCTCCTACCTTGGTCTAGACTGTCCTAGCTTGAGTGATGACCATTAGAGGGGCCAACCTGCCCCCTGCACTAAGAATCTCCAGGAAGGAAGTGCTGGGTGCTCTTTGCCAAGTTCTAAGGTTCTGAGTAAGGCAAGTTGCAGAGGGCTGTAGCCAAGCTAGAAGCACAGCAGAGGACCACCAGTGGGGAAACTGAGGCCAGGGAAGGGGTAGGTCCTTAGGGAGCCTTACCCATGTTCACATAGCACAAGAAAGTGTTCAACATAATGACTCTAGGAGCCTAGAGGTCTCCCTCAGACCTCTACCCCAATTCCTATCCTGCTTCTGGCCTGGGCAGGTTTCTGTCTCTCTCTGGACCTCAGTCTCCCTTATGAATATGCTGGGTTAAGTGAGGAACATAGGTCTCTTGAGGACAGAGTCCCACAAACCTGTGTCCTTGTCTACTGCCAGGCGGTCAGTGGGAAATGCCTGGGGCACATGGAGCATCGAGGTTGTACAGATTCCATGGAAAAATACCAGGCTTCCTTAGAGGCTGGACTGGAGGTGCTGAGGCAGGAGGCAGGAGGCAGGAAGGAGGAGGGAGGAGAGAAGAGGGAGGAGGGTCTGGTGTGTGGGGGCTCTGAACGAACAGGCTGCCTTGCCTGTTCCAGGGACAAGGATGTAGCACACAGCCTGCCAGACGGAAGAGGAAGGAAGGGGGGGGGGAGGCAGAGAGAACATGTTCCTGTGGCTCAGGAAGGAAGGCTGCAGGCAAGGGAGGGGAACTCTGAGCCCTGGGGAGAGCACCTTAGACTCACATGGTTCCACAGGCCCAGCTCCAGTCCTGTCCCCATGCCGTAGCCTGCCTCTGTTACTGGCTAGCTCGGTGGTCTGAGGCAGGTCTCCCACCTAACAGGGCCCCTGTGGAAACCTCTGTGAGAAACAGCAGCCCTGTCTTTGAGTCCTCATTTTTTTTGCCCTGTCATCTCCCTCAGACTTGTCCCCGCCTCAATGGTCTCCTTCAGTCTCATGCCTGAACAGCTGTGTATCCCTGTGCCCTGGGGGAGACCGGCACTCTCCACCCTCAGCTCCTGAGACTATCATTGCCCAGCCCTACCGTGTCCAGAGACTGGCAGTGGGGGTGACTGGCAGTCATTTAGCCAGCAGGCTGGTGGGAGGGACAGGTGTCCTCCCTCCCACGGGTGGCTCATTCACATGTCAGCTCAGCCTGAGTTTAGGAGGCCTTAAGAGTCAGTAGGCAGTGGTTCTATAGTCTTGAGGACTAGAGGTGGGGCCCTCCTCCCTTCCTCTCCTGCCCACGCTGAGACACAGGAAGGACTCCAGCAGCCTTCAGCTTGGTGGGGCTTGTTCCCCCACTGCTACAGAGGGGAAAGTGAGGCCAGGTGACCAGAATGGATTGTGGAGTGGCTCACCCTTTCTCTTCCTCAGATCCATGCCAAATGATTGCTCTGGGTCCCTGGTTTCAAGTCAGAGTACAGACCTGGAGTTAGCCAGGGTAGCAGGACATCATCTCTGGAGCTGAGGAGCAGGGCCAGGAGCTGGGACCTCTGGTCCAGACAGCAAAGGACATTTGTACAAAGTGAGTGGCAGGAGGCTGTCCAGAGATCTGATAAAGACCCCTGGGCCAGGGGCTGGGCAGGAGGTTCTTCAGACCAGCCAATCAAGAGGCAAAAGCCTATACCCCTTCTCCTGTGCCCACACAGATGGTGTGACAGTGAGCAAGTGAGAGCAGGAAGCCCACCAGATCCCCACCGTGCCCACCTCTGCTGCCCTGGCTTCTGGCCCCACGAGGAATGGGGTCCCACAACCCATACCATAGGGGAAGGAATGATCAGGGTGTTTATGTGTGTACATGCTTGTTCATGGATACAGACACACACCTTTATACCTTTGTGTGCAGGTACAGGGATGGCCACGAGATCTGTCCTTGAAGGAGCTGCCCTCTTCCTTGCTACTACTGAATGCTTACTGTCCAGCCTTAGGGGGCGGGGATCTTCTGGGAAGACCCTCTAACCAGGCAGGGACAGTTGTGCCTCATGAAGAGACAGCGGCCATAAAGGGTTTTCAAGCTATCCTACAGGAACAGGGAGGAAACTTGAGGGACCCTAAAGCCCTCATGCCTCTGGGAGTCTAGGTGGTGAGGACCCTGACATATGTGATTCCTGCTAGGAAGCTTGTACTCACAGGAAATCTCAGGTGGGGAAGAGAAGCAGGAGAGCTAGAGGCTCCAGAGACAGGGACAGGACAGGAGGCTGAGGGATACTGAGGGCTCAGAGCTCTCTGACTGACATCTTGAAAAAGGCAGCTTAGCATCATAGTATCCCAACATAAAGGCGGTGAGGTCAGAGTCCAGGGTGTCTGGAGTCCTGGGAGCAAAGGGCTACCTGGTCACTTGGATGATCTTAATACTCTAAGGACTCATTGAGGTCACCCAAGCCTGTCCCATCCCTGAGGAGTTCTGCTTTTCATCAGGACAGAAATCTAGAATCTCTGAGGTAGCTTGGCTTTGACTCCCCCAGGTTCTTTCCCTGCATAGGCCCACCCTACCCTCAGAGCCTTCCCCAGCCTTCAACCAACGGGGCTGAGGGTGGCACTATCAGCTCTCTCATGAGGCAGGATTGGAGTGTGCATGGGGCGAGGGGGCGAGTGCTGGAGGTGTGTGGGTTAAAGTCTCCCTCCCTGGAGACAGGGAGCCAGCCTGGCCTCTTTTCCAGTGGCAGAATGTAGCCACAGGCTGCAGTGCGGGGGTTTGCTGAGGACTTCTGGGGCGGTAATTGGGCAGCGATTAACTGTTCCCAGAGCAGCAGTGGCTGCTGGCTGCGCCTGTCACTTGTCACTGGGCTCCTGTGTTCACAGCTTCTGAAGACCCTGGAGGAGGAGGCTCAGAGCAGAGTGCCTCAGGAACAGTGGCCTGAATGGACTGTTCTCTATGGGGACAGATGAGGTGGCCGGAGGGCCATAGCACCTCAGCATTGGGAACTTCTCCATTTGGGCACAATTCCCCTACAAATGGGATGTGGAGGACACTGGCCCCTAGGCAACACTGTAGCTCATGTGGTCACCCTTGCCATCTCTGGCCGGCTTGCTTGTCCCTGCTCATCCCCAGCCTCCTCATTCCAGGAGGCTGCCCACTGTCTTCTGTTGTGCATATATACAGGCTGACTCTGGCCGCTGAAGGGCTGCTGCTGCCATACGTGTGTGCAAACAGAACAGAATCCTGCTGGCTCATCAGCCTGACCCCATGGTGTAGGACCTTGGCCAACCTTCAGCTCCAGACTCAGGCCTGCAGCCTCCAGCTCCCAGGACTTCCTCCATAGGAAGAATCTAGCTGGTTCCTATTCTAGTAATTTCTCTGCCTGCTTCCCCTCCCTGTGGTGGTGCCCCTCTGCCAGCCTTCTGTGTCCGCCTACTCACCTCTAATTAGAAACGCCAGGAGAGCCATTTGGGGGGAGGTTCCCCCAGAAAGATATTCCCCTTAGGAATGGAAGCCCCGTGGGGGAAGAAAGGAGACAGTTTGGCTCTATGTGAGGCAGGGCTCCCCAAGACTTTCAGAGAGCAAGGGAGGGGCTCTGAGGGGTGACAGGTGAGGGGATTCTGTAGATGTGTGAACAAGAGTGGGATGTGGAGGCTGAGGTATCAGTATATGTGGATTGCAAGTAGGGGCCATAAGTGTGCGTGGAAGGCTGTGAGTGGGGGACACTAGTGTGTATGGAAGGCTGTGGGGGGAACATTAGTGTGCATGGAAGGCTGGGGGGGGCGCATTCGCATGTATGGAAGGCTGTGTGTAGGGGTCATGAGTCTGTATGAAGAGCTGTGAGTAGGGGCACTAGTGCTCATAGAGGGCTGTGAGTGGGGGGCATGAATCTACATAGAGGGCTGAGTGGGGGCATGAGTGTGTATGGAAGGCTGTGAGTGGGGGGCATGAGTGTGTATGGAAGGCTGTGAGTGGGGGGGCATGAGTGTATATGGAAGGCTGTGTGTAGGCTAAGTGTTCAGGGGCTATGAGTGAGAGAGCGGGGGAGCTGGCAGAGAGAGAAAGATGTTCTTGTAGGCACCATGTGCCTGTGGGCCCCTTCAGGCTTCTATTGTGGGCAGTGATATGTCCCCAAGTCACATCAGAGGATGGGAGACCCAGGCCCATATATCTAGCTTGGAGTAAGCCATGAAGGATGCCCTCCCCCACTGCACCACAGCGCTGTTGCCAGGGAATCGGAAGGGGCCTCCCTCTAGAGGGAATCTCAGCTTCCGGAGCCCCATTCCTTATATGGTATCTTGCTTTCCTCTGCCAGCTCCTTCTCTCCCCTTCCTCCTCCTTCTCCCTCCTTCCTCAAGTCTAATCTCTTAGAAGTCTTGAAGCTTCTAGTCCACCTCTGGCTGTGCCCTGGGGCTTCAGGGCTCAGCAATGTCGCCTGCATCTCTCACTACCCCTATACCTTAGCCCGATGGTCTGTGTGGGTTCAGGTGATGTATCCATCAGCTTCCGGGCACTGCAGTCCCGTTCAGCCACTGACATACAGACACGGGTCACTCGACCTCCACAAACGCACCAATGAAGGGGTCCAGAAAAAAATCCTTGCCTGAGTGGAGTCCCTTACAGAGTTGGACCAGGGTAGAACCTGGGCTTACGACCCTTAGGATGAGGTTGGGCAGGAGCACTCTGTGTGTGTGTGTGTGTGTGTGTGTGTGTGTGTGTGTGTGTCTATTAACCACACACAGCTGAGGATGGATAGGTCTGGAGTAAAGGGGTCCTATCAGGCTCTTTTGAGGTCGCATACTGTGTAGTCAGGTTGGGCAAGGGTCAGGTTTGGGGACATCAATGATCCAGAGGCATAGTGTCCAGCTGCCCCATAAGGAAAGGGAATGAGACCCTGAAGGCAAACAGCAGGTAATAACTTGCCTCACCCCCATCCTTGCCGCCCAGGATAAGGTAGAAGAGGTGTTTCTGGTCTCCCATGGTCCCTCCTCTCCCAGAGCTCCCGGTGGGAGGCGCGCAGCAGAGCAGATTAGTCACTCCGGGTGAGCCGGCTGTGAAGGGGCGGGTCCCTGCGGGCACCGGCGGGAGAGGAGCGAGTAGGCGCGGGGGAGGCGGGGCCTGCGGCAGGAGAGGGCGCGGGCGGGCGCTGGCGCTCAGCCTGGGCACCGCCAATGGGAGCCGGGGCTCGGCGAGCTGCCGCCCACGGGCCCCGCGCAGCATAAAGAGCCGCCGGCGGCGGCTCCGGTGCAGTGCTGAGGCGACCAGTCCTCCCGCAGCTGCAGTCTCTGGGCCTCACCAGCTTCAGCCCGGCGCGCCTGCCACTCTTGCCGAGTTCCGCGCATCACCGCGCCACTGCCACTGCCGCTCCGCGCCTGCCGCTGTCGCCTCGGCTGCCTTCCCGCTTCCGCCCCAGAGTAGTCCGCAGCCTGTCTGGAGCCGCAGCACCTGCGAGCAAATGGAGCTGGACCATAGGACGACCGGTGGCCTCCACGCCTACCCTGCCCAGCGGGGCGGGCCGGCAGCCAAGCCCAATGTGATCCTGCAGATCGGTAAGTGCCGAGCCGAGATGCTGGAGCATGTGCGGAGGACCCACCGGCACCTGCTGACCGAAGTGTCCAAGCAGGTGGAGCGAGAGCTGAAAGGGTTGCACAGGTCGGTGGGAAAGCTGGAGAACAACTTGGACGGCTATGTGCCCACCGGTGACTCACAGCGCTGGAAGAAGTCCATCAAGGCCTGTCTCTGCCGCTGCCAGGAGACCATCGCCAACCTGGAGCGCTGGGTCAAGCGTGAGATGCACGTGTGGAGGGAGGTCTTCTATCGCCTGGAGAGGTGGGCCGACCGCCTGGAGTCCATGGGCGGCAAGTACCCAGTGGGCAGCGAGCCGGCTCGCCACACTGTCTCTGTAGGCGTGGGGGGTCCAGAGCCCTACTGCCAGGAAGCTGATGGCTATGACTACACTGTCAGCCCCTATGCCATCACTCCACCACCTGCTGCCGGAGAGCTGCCTGATCAGGAATCAGTTGAGGCCCAGCAATACCAGTCTTGGGGGTCAGGTGAGGATGGGCAACCAAGCCCTGGTGTGGATACCCAGATCTTCGAGGACCCACGGGAGTTCCTGAGTCACCTGGAAGAGTACCTGCGGCAGGTGGGTGGCTCCGAAGAATATTGGCTATCCCAGATCCAGAACCACATGAACGGGCCAGCCAAGAAGTGGTGGGAGTTCAAGCAGGGCTCAGTGAAGAACTGGGTGGAGTTCAAGAAGGAGTTTCTGCAGTACAGTGAGGGCACACTCTCCCGTGAAGCTATCCAGCGGGAGCTGGACCTGCCGCAGAAGCAGGGTGAGCCACTGGACCAGTTCCTCTGGCGCAAGCGGGACCTGTACCAAACGCTGTATGTGGACGCTGAGGAGGAGGAGATCATCCAGTATGTGGTGGGCACCCTGCAGCCCAAGCTCAAGCGCTTTCTGCGCCACCCACTGCCTAAGACTCTGGAGCAGCTCATCCAGAGGGGCATGGAAGTGCAGGACGGCCTGGAGCAGGCAGCTGAGCCTTCTGGAACCCCACTGCCCACAGAAGATGAGACTGAGGCCCTCACACCTGCCCTTACCAGCGAGTCAGTAGCCAGTGATAGGACCCAGCCTGAATAGATGCATCAGACCAGGGTCCCCAGCCTGCCTGCCACAACCAGCCTGTGGCCTTTGCCAACTAGGACTTGAGCTGGGGCTGACTCCCAAAGCGGTGCCCTGTTCAGCCAGGCATCTACTCACCCCCTGGCCTGACTCACAGACAACTGCCACACAACCATGCTACATGGACTGAACATGAAGCCCCTCTCCCACAGGACTCCCACTTGCCACCCACACGTCACCTGCCCTGCCCTGAGTCCCGTTGGCCTTACCCTCTACATTCTCAGACCATCACAGAACACCTTTGACTTCATTCTGCTCCAGTGCCTGGGCCCTTAGGGGCAGTAGGCATCACACCCACAGAGCATCCCAGGGCAGAAGCTAAAGCAGAATCAGTGCCGAGAGAACCTCAACTTCCGGGGATGCAGCCCACTCCTACAGACACAGCAGATCCAGCTGGTACCCTAGCTGCCTCCCAGGGCAACTGACCAACCTTGGTCAGCATAGCTCCCCTCCTAGGGGTGAGTTAAAGCCACAATGCAGCTGAAGCAGCAGACCTGACATCATGGCACCTCCTGGCCTCTAGGTGAGTCCTGCCCCATGCATCTTAGAGTTGGGGTGGGGGGCTCAACCAAGTTCATTTTCCAGGCAGCCTTCAAGGCTTCTCTAGCAAATTAACTGCAGGGATGGGATAGCGTGGAATCAGGGTGGGTGTCAACAAATTGGGCATTGGAACTGCCAGGGTCAAGGAGGGGGCTGAGGAGGGGGCAGTACTGGGGGAGTTTGCTGAGCCAGCTCACAGGGACCCTATGCTTTCTCACCCCAGCAGTGATTCATACCAGTGAAGAAAAAGCAGAGCTCAGCTCCATGACTCAGCCGTGGCAGGCGGAGGGTCCCAGAGGGGCTGAGTCCTCACACCCAGCTGAGGCAGCAGCTGGCACCTTCAGAGCCAGGAGAATGACATCAGGTAAGAGAGTCTTGCGTCCTGCCCTGCGCAGGCCCCAGATCTCAGCCACTCTCCAGATCTCTGGGTTTTCTGAGAAGTCCTGACAGGCCCTGGGGCACCTGTTGGAGGCAGGGTAGCCTACTGCCCCTCCCAGATCTCAGGGTGAGCAGTTCTCTAACCATCTTGTTGCTTCCTGTCTCCCTCAGGTCTCAAGGCTGCTGAGAAGTCTTCCTCACCATGCCTGGAATGGGCACCACCACAGCACCGGCACCACCCCCTCCTCTTGAAGCTGTCTGCACAGAAGTTCCAAGAAACTTCCAGAGCAGAGAAAACATGATTACAGAGAGGAGGCGCCTGGCAGAGGGCAGCACCCCAACTCAGCCTGAGAGCTGGAAGTGAAGATAGGCCAGCGTGAAGCCAGGGTCTGCCATGATGCCCACCCCGCTGGCTACTAGCTGCCCGCCATGAGCCACTGCAGCTTGAGTAGGGTCTGTGCTCCTCGCCCTCTTCGCACAGAACCCAGCTCGCTGTGTGGCCATTGCCCCCCCCCCGCCAGAACCTGGCAGGAACCTTAAGGCTTGGGCCCCAGCCCAGCCCGCCCCTTCCTGCTGTGCCCTGCCTGCCGGTCCAAGCCCAGCCCAGTCCCAGGAGACCCCAAGCCTTGGCTCCTGGGCTGTTCCAGGCATTCCCTGCCCTGCCCTGCCCTGCCCTGCAGTGGCTCAGCTGAACCACATCCACGCTGCAGCACCACTGCCTCGTGCTGGCTGGTCACTGCTGTGTCTGCAGTCTGAGTAGGCCTTGTTTGAGGTTCCTCCGTCTGACTGGTCCACTGGTGTCCTGGGACCAGTTCCACTGAAGTTCTGACAGATCCTATGCCCCATGCCACTGCCAGTCCCCACAACTTTATTTTTGCACATGAGCCATGACCCATATTCATTTGGTTGGCACAGGGTGTAGGGAGGGCCCTTGGGTCTAGGGAGACCCTGAAGATCTCAAGAGAGTGTGGCTATCCCCTATTCCCATCAAGCCTTGAAAATGCAGTCAGGCCATCTGTCCATACCATCTTACCTCGAAGACAGATTTTTATATAGATATAGAGATACAGATATATATATATACACACATATAAGTTTTGTTAATAAAACCTTGGAACTTCCTGGAGTCTGCTGTTTCTCTGGGGTGTGGGCTGGGCTGAAGCAGGACCTCAGAGGAGGTCGCTCTCCTGAGGTTCACTGCTCTGGGAAGTGCGGGGGGGGGCACAGGGACCAGGAACAATGTTTATGGATCCCAGAGAAACTTCTGGAGTCCTTGGCCTGGAAGGCCCTCGGAGCCCCCAGAGGCCAACCTCATGGCCTCTAGACCTGGTTCATTCCTGGCCCCTAACCAGCAGAGTTTGTTAACTCTGAATTCCCCTGCTGGGGTGCAAGGAGTGTTGCAAAGGATCTTTTCTGCAGAGTTGAGCTCGCTCTGACTCAGCCTGGAATCTATGGACAGGGCCAGTGTCCTGTCTACAGGATGGCAAGTGCCCACTCTCTAACCTTTAGTTTTTCTTATCTGCAAAATGGGAAACCATCTTTAACTTTGAAGTCCACAAAGGCCTCACATCTGTGTCACTTCAGTTGACACTGCCAGGTTGTTGAGAGGGAGGGGAGGTGAACTTTAAGGGGTCTAAACCCCATTCCAGCCAGGCCTCAGCAAGTAGGGCCAGCAGGAGATGAGAGAATGGTGGCAAGGAACTGTCCGATTGTTAGGCTACACCATCCAAGTCTAAGTCCATGGACAGCTGCTACGCAAACTAGTGTCCTCGGAAGAGCACTCACCTGGAGGCCTTAGCTTTGTCCATTGGCTTTCAATGACTCCCCCTCCACACACACACACACACACACACACACACACACACACACACACGCACGCACGCACGCACGCACTCACACACACACCTTGAGCCCAACTCTGAACTTTCACTATACCTGTGAGACACCTTTGGAGCACCGCAGAATTCGGGTATGTTTGAGTGATCCAGTGGCCCAACAGATCATCACAACTGCCATGATCACCTGCAGATGTCCATTACCCCCTCTATTGGGGGTTCTGCTTCTTGGAGCCCCAGGCAGGCCAACCAAGCCAGCCAGGAACGACAAGAGCCTAGCTCAGCCTAGCCCAGCCCAGTCCAGCCCAGCCCAGCTTGGGAAGAGCTGCACCTGCTGGTGCCTGGAAGGAGCATGGCACCTGCCCAGGAAAGGATCGAGCCTGCCAGACTCAGAGCAGAGGCCTGGGAGGCAGGTTACAGACGGAAAGGAGGAAGCCACCTGCTGCCAGGAAGTGTCGTCACCCTTGGCAGGGCCAGCAGGAGCCAAGAGTGCCAGGGAAGATGAAAAGACGCCTCTGCCCTTCTCTCCCCCTAATTCTTCTAAATACTGAAAGAGCTGACAAGAGGCAGGGAAAGTGGCAGAGGCAGAGGCGGGTGCCACCACAGAGAAAGGCCGCTCTCTCTTGCTCCCACACTGCTGCTCTCGAGAACCTGGGACCAGATATGGTTTTCCTTTAAATAAGTTGCCACTGTGATTGACAGACTTTCCAAACACAAGCAATTTGAGACATGGTTCTATGTTTTTGTACCCCAAAAAACAGGCAAAAGGCCCCACATGGGGTGTGGCAAGGGGTAGAGGGGCCGGACCCATTCTCCCTTCCTGTTGTTCCCCTCACTGTGTGCTTCACCAGCGCTGGCTATGCCAACCCACTGGGTATCATGGAGTGCTTAGTCTTCTCACAGTAGAGCAAGGAAACTGAAGCAGAGAGAGCTGTGCTTGCCTCAGGTTTGGAACTGAGCTGAGTCTGTCATAGGGGCTCCAGGACATCCTTTGGGCTCATCCTTTACAACTAGTTTGGCAGGACTCTGGTCATATCCCAAGGTTATGGCCTTTTTCTGATATTGAGAAAAGCCAGAAGCTGGCTTTAGTGAGCCGGGCAGGGCTGTGACAGAATGGACTCACAGCGGAGCAGAGGTACAGGTATAGGGCCTCTGCCTTCTGTAGATAATGAGGAGTGTGGGAGAGATGAAGGACACCTTTTCAAATGGACATGGAGGGTTAAAGAGACCTTCTCTGGGCATGGGTAGAATGAGCCCAGCCTCCCTGGACTCGGCGCAGGTAGGGAGGAGTCAGAAGGACATTCCAAGAGGGGCAAGAAACAGCAGACCCCTTACAACCTAGTCCTGGCTCCCTGCTCTGCTGAGTTTCTCTCCAATGAAGAAAGGAATCTAGAGTCCAGAGGCCATTGATCCTGTCCTCGAGGTATAGACTACATTTGAGGATCAGCTCCAGTTGCTTGGCTCAGTATCCACGACCCTTTTCAAGGGCACACCGAGTCTTGGGGTACCTCTCTCAGTGGGTATGTGTGATCTAGGGAATTAGTTCAAGATGGGTGGCCCTAGGTATGTGAGTGAGTACCCTGGGTATGAGGTGGGGAGGGGAGGGAAGAAGGGAGAGCCAAGTAGCCTGGGAATGGAAGAGGGAGAGGAAAAAGTGGGGAGGGCTTGGCCTCTAGGCTGAAGGATTTGTCTGGAGCATCCTTTCCTTCTGTTCCTAGTCTCTCCTCCACTGGGGCCTCTCAGCCTACCCTGCCAGGGCACAGCATGCATTCCTACTCTCTGAGCCCAGGGCAGAAAGTGCAGTGAGGTACAGGTATAGGGCCTCTGCCTTCTGTAGATAATGAGGAGTGTGGGAGAGATGAAGGACACCTTTTCAAATGGACATGGAGGGTTAAAGAGACCTTCTCTGGGCATGGGTAGAATGAGCCCAGCCTCCCTGGACTCGGCGCAGGTAGGGAGGAGTCAATGGGAAGGACCAGTCCTGTATGGTTCATTCCGCAAGGCTCAGGGAACCCAGGGCACTGATGGTGACTGTGGGGCAGGGACAGGGAAGAGAAGCAGAAGGACACCAACAACACTACCTCAGACTGGCTGTGTGCCCTTCAAGCTGAGCCAAGGGATACGCAGAGACCAACCCTGGCTGCTCATGACAGACTGCCACCAGCCAGTGGAGGAGGATTAGCAGTTGTGCTACTGTGACCAGCCACCCACAGGCTTCGGGAAACCCACTGTTCACCATGGAGGAAGTGGCTCCATCACCAGTCACCTGGGCACAGAGTCAACAGACAGTAGGGTCCTATGTCACCCCGCCACACAGACACAGACACACAGACACACACACACCTCACCCAACACCCCCACACACACCTATTTCTTCCTCTGAGTTTTGACAGGCATACTTATTTCCTGGGCTGGGCATGGAAGGTGAATGAAAAAGATTTGCTGAGAAAACATATGGCCAGAACTAGCCAAACCTGGGGTTGTCTTTCCATATCACTTTCTTTCTTTCTCCTTCCATGGGGGGTAAAAGCTGGATCCCCTGACACAGGATGAGAATAGCAGAATCAAAGAATAGGAGTGGGTATCTGCCTGTTATACTGTGTCCCTGTCCTGGCCTATGACTGGAACCAAGAGCAGGACCACAGGCCCCAGGCCTTTAGGGCCTGTCTGGGAGGACCTGTTAAAAATCAGTTGCTTCTGCCTGCCACCATTAGGGGTATGCAGACAGTGTCTTGGGAGGTGTCACAGTCAGTATGTCCACATGCGGCCGGGGACAGGTCTTACTCAAACAGCAGTGTAGCCAGCTGCAGTCCTGCTTGTGATGTCAGGTCTAAGACACATTCAGAATGACAAGCTTGTTGGGTCCCTGCTACTGAAACCTCATGATCTGGCCCCACCTGCCAAGCTCAACATCTTTCCTGTGTTGTGTTCTTGTAAACTTGACTTTCTTGCTGTATGGAGGCCAGACAAGAGGCTGCCTCTCGATGGCTCTGCAATGGTTCTGCTGAGGGTCAGAGAACTGTTCAGATGCACCAAAGACAAGGCTCTACCTGAGATAAACTGCCTCCTGATCCCACTGACCCTTGACTGACTCCAGCCACCTATGGAGCCCATCCATGGGCCACTCATAAACCCCGCTTCTAACCACCTTCCCCACAGGAGGAGAGGAGAACTTTCAGGTGCCTCCTCTCTTCCGGTTTTCCTCTGTCTCCTCTGGAGGGGCTCTCCCACGCCTGCCAGAGCTCCCAGCTTGTGCCCTAGTTTTGAAGGCACTGGGTGGCATACATTAGCCTGTTTCCTCTGGGAAGGAGGCCAACACCTGCTTAGGTATGGGGGCTCCCATACGGGAAAAGCAGGCACAGGACACAATCCTCTGTCCAGAAGCCCCAGTTCTGTCTGGAGTGACCCCAGAGCCAAAATGTCCACTCCTTATGTGTGTGGAGAAATTGAGGCCGAAGAGAGGCAAGTCAACAGGTAAACCACAGGGCATCCTCCTGTCTGTCCTTCCTCATCTCCTCCCATCCCATAAGGTCCAAACCAGCAGTCCTCTGGGCCTGTTCCAGAATGACCCCCATCTAGACCACAACAGGAAACCCTAATGCTCACCCTAATGACACCTTAATAGGGAGAGCCTGGCCTGAGTATTTACAGATGTATCATGGCTATTCTAGAAGCTGGCTGGACTACACATGGGCATCCAGTCTGCATAGTGGGGCTTGCTTTCTCCAAATGCTAACTCTTGAGAGAGTTCCATAGCTGGTTTCTAGGCC
This sequence comes from Dicrostonyx torquatus, assembly GCA_028555095.1. Taxonomy (NCBI): domain Eukaryota; kingdom Metazoa; phylum Chordata; class Mammalia; order Rodentia; family Cricetidae; genus Dicrostonyx; species Dicrostonyx torquatus. The sequence goes on from JAQHUG010000287.1 coordinate 119,178, forward strand.
TCCCCGCTCTGCCTGATGATCCAGTCATAGATCTAGTATTTCTGTCTCTGCCACCTGCTTGCGTTACTCATTCGGTTAAGAACAGTGGCTTCAGACTGTTCCCTGCTCAGAATACTGTCTTCATGAAGCAAGGCTTAGACTTGAGTTCTTCCATTTTAAAGGCTGGTACCACGTCTTGCTGAACAGTAAACAGCCTCCATCTGCTGGCATGTTAGGAAATACAAACTAATCAACTATTTATGCCCCCAAAAGAATTTTACCTGTGCAGGTGATACAGGATCTTATCTGAAACACAGTACATGAGCTCAGCAACCACAGACAATGAAACTCCTCACCTTGGGTTATTAAGGACCTCAAGACCAAGACCTGGCAGTCACCCTGGGCACTTCTCAGGCACTCCTCCATGCCCACACTCCCATCTTTGCTGTGCTGTGGGACAATTCTGTATTCTGACAATTATATTTTAAATAAAACGCTGATTGATCAGTAGCCAGGCAGGTAGTATAGGTGGGACAACCAGACAGGAAGTAGAGGTGGGAAATGAGAACAGGAGAATTCTGGAAAGAGGAAAGGTTTGTCGGCAGTCCTGACCTGGCCACAGAGCAAGCAAGATGTGACTGCCTTACTGAATAAGGTACCAAGCCACGTGGCTAACAGACAAGAATAATGGGCTAATATAAGTTATAAGAGTTAATAAGAAGCCTGAGCTATCGGCCAATCTGTTTATAGTTAATGTTTATAGTTAATCAGTTTATAGTTAATAGACTTCTGTGTGATTTTTTGGGGGGGAAGACTTAATGACTGCGGTGGGAACCGGGCAGGACAGAAAACTCAGTCAACAGTGCTGAAATGCACCGGATGCAGAGCTCTATGGGACACTCAGACATGACACTGTCCTCTAGGCAGAAAAAGACCTCTCAACATGAATGTCAGTTAATCAGCCTCTGAGGCCCAAGGCAGACAGGAGTCATCAGGTGAACCACATTGTCTCCTTGTGTCTGTCTTTTCTCATCCTGTCCACCATGCCTCTAAATGTCCTCCCCTACCCCAGGGTCCAGCCAGCAGAGAGACCTGGATAGAGGATCGGGGACCAGTCTGATTCCCATTGTCACTCATCTCCAGTGTCCCCTCTGTTCCTCCTCTCTCTCTTCTGTCTCCCTGTGCATCTCCATCTCTTATCTCCCATCTCTCTCTGCCTGCATCTGTCTCCGTTTCTGATTCCTTATCTGTCTCCCATTGCTCTTTGTCTCTGTCTCCCTCTGTCTCTCTCTTTTTCTCACTCTGTCTCACTTGTCTCTGCTTCTACTCCTCCCTTTCTCCTTCTCTTTGTGTTTCTTTCCCTAGCTCTGTCACTCCCTATTTCTCTCCCGATCTTTCTATCTCCCTACCTTCTTTTCCTAGCCCCTCCCCATCCTCCTAGGCCCTCTGCCCTCACACAGGTTGAGTAAATGTCACCCCTGTAAGAAATGGCATCAGCTCAGGAATCCCAAGATCAAGTTCTCAGCACAAAGGAGATCTACTTGCCCCAGAGGGACAAAGAGCGGGGAATAAGAGACAAAGACAGGAGAAAGAGGGCAAGGAAGAAGGGGAAGAGAGCATGGAAGAAGGGGGAAGATGTGTTTATCCCAGGGGTTTGAGGGTGACAAAGGGCTGACTCTGGAGAGAGAGGAGACAAGCGTGGTAAATAGGTCAATGACATTTATAAAAGGGGAAACCTGGGGTCTGGAGAGATGGCTCAGTGGTTAAGAGCATTGCCTGCTCTTCCAAAGGTCCTGAGTTCAATTCCCAGCAACCACATGGTGGCTCACAACCATCTGTAATGAGGTCTGGTGCCCTCTTCTGCAGACATACACACAGACAGAATATTGTATACATAATAAATAAATTTTAAAAAAAGGGGGGGAAACCTGTGTTAGGATGAGGTGCTTAATTTTAATTAGGCATGTTAATTAGGTGAGCCAAAGGGGGTTTTTGATTGCTGGACTTCAATATTTTGATAAGAGACCTTGGTAGTCAGCCTCCAGAGGAGAAAGCGGCCAAATAAAGAAATAGACCTTGGTGGTTAGCTTTGGGAATGTAATCTAACGGTTTGGGGGAAGGTAGAGAGAATGGAGAAGAAGGGCAAGTCCTGCCAGAACCAAGTTTGCCATGCTCAGGATGGCTAGAACCTCTCCAGCCCTCATTCCACAAGGGGTCATCCCACTCCCCAATCCTGCCTGGCTCTCACCAGTGGCTTTAGGATGAGCATCTCTGTCCACCCAGTGTCTCACCAACAGCGCACTCTTTCTCTGACCTGTTCCCTTTCTAGAGGCACAGCCCTGGGAAGTTGGGGCAAGTGGCAGGTGAATGTATTCTCCAAGAAGTTGGTTCTGTGTTTCTCTCCAAGCCCATATTGGAGTCTAGCCCTGTGAAAAATGTGATAGGACGCTGGTGGGCCAAGAGAATACCAAGAGAGGCAAAGTCCTGCCTGGTAATTATCGCTCAAAGGTAGCAGCCACCTGAAGAGGATGTGACACTCTTCCTAAAGGTGTGTGTCCCTGCCAGGATGACTCAGAAACTTGTTCAGCATTGAGGCAGGGCCTGGCAGGGATTTTGGGAGATCTCTGTATGTAGACTTCTGCACACTTTCGGGAGCCATGCCCTTACAGCTCTCCATGGGCATATGCTCCCTTACCAGGTCTCTGGGCTGTGCCATGGGTCTCCCCTCTATCTTGGCACTTGTCTGCTGTTCCATGAGGACAGATCCCCTGTGCATCAGCCCCAAGATGCCCCCACCCCGTGGACAACAGCTCCCAGTGGATTCGGCCCTGTGTACAGGTGATTCTTCCTCCAGAACTCAGAGCCCAGGCTCACTCTGTTGACAGTCTGGCCTCTTCTTGCCAGGAGCATGGCTGTGAAGGAGGCTATTTTTAGTCTCTGTTAGCCCCCGTAATTATCTCCTCTGCTTGGCCCTGGCACCTGGTCCAGTCCCTCTGGAAAATGCCAGTTGTCTCTTAATGCTCAGGGTGACTGGGGATGAGGGGACAGTGCCCTTGTGAGCCAGAGTCGGGGACAGTGACAGTGGTTGAAAACCTCTTCCATTTTTATCTTCTCCCTCCTCCCAGAGGCTCTGTTCTGTCCACTCCACATTGTCTGCCCTTGACATAGGCCAGCAGAACCTCTCAAGAGGCCCTGATACTTCCTGGCAAGGGAGGTTGGAGGCTTTGGAAGGTGGTTTCCTTTTCTCTCCAGAGCCTTGGAAATAGACTTGGCCTCTGGGAGCCAAATGCTGATTCTGGGATGAAATAAGAGGCTGGTGGTTCATGCAGACCTTTGCATGTCTTGAAGTCACACTCATGGTAAGGAGTCTGTGGCTCCCACTATACCCAGAACTTGGGACGCACTCTCATGGGCATCTACTCTCTCCAGACCCCTCAGGTGAACCCCTCGCTGCATGGGGCATCCCTGTAAGAGCAGATGGGGTGTGGACTGGGTTTTGTGTGTGCTTCCCTTGGGCTGCCAGTGGGCATGTGTGGGAACAGGACTTGGGGTAAAGTCAGCATCTCAGACAGAGAAGGGAAGCAATTTCCCTGAGGCCAGGTCCCACCCATGGCTCTAGTTCCTGCTCTGGGCCATGAGATCACCCCTCAAGTCTGCCTGGTGAGGTTGCTGGGCCATAGACACTCCCGACCCTGCTCTGTAACCTATTGCTGATTGCTTCCCTCTGGGTGGCAGCTGGAATGGTTCTTCCTTTGGTACCTGAAGTCTTGGATCGGGACCCCAGAACCTTTTTTCAGAAATGCCTTGCTTTACCGACCTCTCCCCAGCCTGCTCTCCCCAGGCAAGCCCTCATTGTCACAGCCATGAGGTAGCGAGGCTCTGACCTTAACCTACCTCTCCACCGAGGACCAGATCAACCAATCAAACCTGCGGCTATGGTTACATGCTGTATATGACCTTGCCACTGTGACCCTGCTCTTCCCCAACTTTTGCCTTATGGTGGGCAGACTGGGCCCCTCATGTTAGATTACCCAGCATGGATCAGAAGACAGCAGCCTTGTGGTTGAGCTTGAGATGAAGGTGGGTCTAGTGTCATCACGAGATGTCAGGGAGTGCCAGAGAAAGACAGAGGGAGAGCTGAGAGAATGGCAGAACAATGTCAGAACGATTCTAGCCAGGACTCATTGCTGTGGCTGGATTCAAAGACCAGGGACATGTCAAGAGCCCCGAGATGTGGTAGCCACAGAGCCTGTCCAAGGCTCTCTACAGCACATTCTGAGGAACAGCTGTGACACCCCGTGCATAAGCTATGGCCCATAGAACTGTGAGACCAGTATTTTTTCTGCCTCAGCCTCAGTAGAGTAAAGCAGGCCCTTCCCCCTCCTCACTGTCGCCACAGTGCCTCTCGGTGTCCCCTTACCTGTCAATAAGGCCATGATGGTGTCAGTTCCTGTGGCTGCGGCTGGGCTGACATACAGGTGGCATCAGGCATATGGACAGCGCTCTGGGGACTGCGATAGGGAGGTGTTAGCAAGTGCTGGCTGTGACTGATCTTCACACACTGAACAACAAGGCCACCACCATTCAGAGAGAGCCCGAGGGCAAGCTAGGATGTCATGCACCCTGGACCTGAGCCTGGGTCTGCAAGAGAAGCATGTGAGCCTGCCATACGCTGAAAACAGTGAGGACGGAGCTGCTCACTGGACTCCAGCCTTAGTGAAGGGAGCTGGTCTCTTGGCTGCTCCTAGCTGCTCAGTTTTGAAGCTGTTGCTCTTTATTTACCTTCTCCGTATTTCCACCTCTGCCCCTCCCCCACCCTCTAGGCATTGCTATGGGAACCAAGCTAGGGTAACCACAGCATCCCTGATGGATAGGTCTCAGACCCAGCAGGCGTGTGCCTGTGTGGGCATTTATACATAGATTGGGGGCTGTGGGTTGAAGAAAGGTGCCTGGGATTAGAATCATGTTGTGGGGGTGGGGGGAAGGAGGGGGCTAGAAACCATCTCTTGCCATACATGCAATGCCCCGACCAGGATACAACCCCTCACCTTTCTTCTCAGTCTATCCTTCTCACCATCATGGGTTCTGGTCACAAAAACCTCTGCTTCCTTCACACTGTCGGCCCTTAGAGTGTCCTTGAACTTTTCCTGATCCCCTTTTCCTTACTCTATCATCCTTGGCTTCCTCAGCAATAAACCAGCAGAGCTGTAGGCAGTGTACATCACCTCGCTTAGGGACACGAGGGTGGCTCCTGTGAATCTGCAAAATGGGGTCCCTTGCTCCTGACTTGTGTTCTCCATTTCACAATGTGTTTGCTCTTGTCTCCTCTTCTCTCCCCCTCTACAGTCTGTGGCCACCTACAGGTGAGTGTAAGGGACCTGGACAGCCAGCACCAGCTCTGTAGGTGGCAGCGGTATGGCTCTGTGTATAGCCAGGAGAGATTCTCCCGCTAACAGCAGCCTACGCCTGTCATTGCTTCCGCCCACGGGAAGCTGGGGAGCTCCGTGCCTGGAGTCCCAAAGAGCTGCGTGGGCGGGCAGGAGGAGAGCCTCTTCCCTTCCCCCAGCTTAGCCAGTGAAAGGCTCTTGGAGATACAGGGTGTAGGAAGGTTCCTTCTATTTGGGGTCCTGAGTCTCACCAGACCAGGTTCCCAGGGCCAAACCCAATCTCCCCCTCAGACAGAGCCCCAGGGCAGTTAAGTCAAGAGGACTAGCAGGCATCCCAGACTCTCTTTTCAGCTCTCACTGGCCACGGGACTCAACTGGTCATTGTCTCAAATGATTCATACATGGTGAGATGTTTTGGACATACTAGGTAAAATAAAATACACAAGTAAAGTGAACTTCAGCCATCTCATAACCCCCCCAACACACACACACACACACACACACACACACACACACACACACAGGGCTAAAAGAAAACGCTAAGTCATGGTGGTGTCATGGTGGTGACTTACAGTGCAGCCTCTGTCCACGGTGCTGACCAGAGCAGTGCCCACATCCTCCACCGGAGGCAGGGCCAGGTGCTATGAAGACTGGCTTTCTTGCCCAATACAAGGGTTGGGACTAACAGAGGTGGACCTCACGAGATGGAGCCCAGGCTGCTGCTTGTCATGTGTAGGCTCCCTGGAGGTCATGTGTACTAAGGAGCTCCAGGCAGAACGAGTGCCCCACAGTCTCTGTCAGAAACCTATACTCACAGAAACATACACGGACGCATTTATATTGGTCCACAAAGCAGAATGTATTGACTAACACTAATTTTCAGCCTCTGTTTGTTTCGCTGGCTGCAATTTGCCAAGTGGTCCTGATTTCCTTTGATGGCTGGTGGAGGCAAATAGGTTCTTTATTCCCATTGATTAATATTAACTCTCAGGTAACACATCACACACACACACTCTTGACAACAAATGCTGGCAAAGTTTTTAAAAGTCAGCAGCAAGACTTAAGGAGCGTAGAGAGGCCTTATTGGAAGCAGAGGAAGACAGCTGATGGAGGGGCAGTTGTAAGTCTCAAAGATGGAAGGAGAAGGATCACTAACCCAAATAATCATTATGGCCAAATGAGTTAAAGCAAGCAATTAATTAAAGCAAGTGTGTTTATTCATGCACTGCCTCCCCCTAACGGAGCTGGTTTGAGAGGTCAGCCTTGAATGTGGAAGAGTAAGGAGTTTCCAATGGGAGATTTGGTGGGCAAAATAGATGGGATTACAGGAGCAGAGCATAAATATAACAAGCTAGTCATAACGACCTCCCGAAACAGAGACCTGATTGCAAGGTGGTTGTAACAACAGGTGGTCATAACAAGGTAGCTGCAACAACCTTTTTGAAACAAAGGTAGGGTTGCAGGATGATTATTAACTTTCTGAAACAAAGACAAGATTTCCTTTCCAGGAACAGACAGTATAGAAACATTTGTAGTTAAGGTTACAGTTGGGGCATAGCCCAATCCTTGAGAAATAAAGGTTTAATCATAAACAAGATTGAATCTAGCTTGTCTTTACTATAAGATGGCCTTTATGCCTAAGGTGGAGACAGAATGATTCTTCACAGTCTTTCTAGTGGGTTAGGAAAGATGTTAGGGACCTAGTTGGAGAGCTACTGAGAACTCAGAGCTAAGCGGCAGGAGCAGGCCCTGCAGAGCTGCAGAGGTTCAGGGCCATAAAAATGAGGAACAGGCATAGGACCAGGCCTGGATGGATAGATAGCAAGTTGAGCTAAAGTTCAGGGGACAGTCCAGAGTTCTCTGCCTGTTGGTCTCTTGAGGCACACACTGGAGGGTCAGGTGATAGCTGTGCGGAGGCCACTGCATCACGTGTTAGGTGTTTCCTGCTTCTGGAGTCCGGGTGAGGCTGTTGCATCCTCCACCAGTCTCATCTGTCAGGTTAAGGGAGGATCAGGAGACAGCAGGGACTTGGTCCCTTCCAGGAATGACCATTTCCTGCTTCAACTGTTCATTTTACCCCATAAGGACTTTGCCATCTGGAAGAAAAAGCCCCCTGAAGGAAAGAAATGAGCCTGGGAGAGACCAATGAGGAAGAAGGAGAGAGAGAGTCAGGAAAGGTGTGGGGGAGGCAGTTAAGAAAGGGAGGGGGACTTGGCATTCTGTAGCCTCGCCTGGTGGACTCCCAGCTCTGGTACTTCTTTCTCCATGGCTGCAGCTGTCATAGGCTCTGCATCTGCAGCCCTGCTAGTCCCTCCTGGTGCCACTCTCCTCTTCCTCAGTTTAGGGTAACAGGCCAGCAGAAAATCATCCCTCCCCTGGCCTGTCCCTTTCTATTAACACACTGTATATGCTCCAAACCCCCTATAAAGCCCCAGCCCACCAGCCCGCTGTTGCCTCTGTTCCTGCTCAGAGGTAGTTATCAATACTGTGCTTCTCCCCAATAAATCTGTGTAAGGTTTGTTGCATGGTGTGGCTTTGTGGTATTCCTTGGCTCCTCCTGACTGCTAGGTGCCCAGGCAGTGGTCACTATCAAGTTCCAGTCTGTGGCTTTTGCTAGCTCTTTATCTTAAAGGATGAACTCATCAGAACCCCTAGATGACCACCCCTCACCCCAGAACCCTTGTAACAGTTGTGGAGACTTCTCTGGAATTCAAAGATCACCCCCCTTACTTGGATTTGAAGACTTTAAATTTAATATACCTGACTGAAAATTGCAACAGGATTCATGGATGGCTGCGATTATCTGTTACCCCAAGCAACCTCACAAAGTGACAGGACCCTATGGTCAGTTAATATAGCTGACTTCCCCGTCCACTCTCCCCCCTCATTTTCTTTGGGGATTAGGAAGAATAAGAAACTAGTCTTCAGAGAACAAAGGTTCTAACCTCATACAACTAAACAGAGATCTAAACCAGGGCAAGGGTCATACCGCCACTCCTAAGCCAAAAGTCTTTGTTTGCCACCCACCCCCAGGAGAGCTTTTTATCCTAACCCTAAACTGTCCCACTGAGCTGTCTCAAAAACATCCAGGTGACTTGTTTATGGGAACCTGGGCAAGATCCATGAGAGCTGCGCACCCCTCAGCTGAGCTTCTCCTGGGCAAGATCCATGAGAGCTGAGCATCTCCTGGTACACTGTCCAGAGCCCCCTGACCACCCCGTTCTGCTGTCCTCCTTTCTATTGCTGTGTTTTCTCAGCCATAACCCACTTTACCAGTCTTACTCCTTTTCAGTATGACTAAAAAAATTAAGGCTTGAAGAGGATATTGTCGTTAGTGTAGCCAATTGTGTTCTGACAAATATTGACTAGATTTGCCAGGGACCCTATTTTGTCTGATGGTCCCTAGGAATAAGGACTTCTGTCTAGTTTGCTTTCTTTTTTATCTCTTCTTCTTTCTTCTTTTCTCTTCCCTCCTTCTCCTCTTCCTCCTTCCCTTTTCTTTCCTTTCTTTTCCTTCCTTCTTTCCTTTTCTTTCTTTCTCTCTTCTCTCTTTCTTTTTTTTCTTTCTTTTGAGACAAGTCTTCTTCCTGTGTAGCCCTGGCTGTCCTGGAACTCATTAACGTAGACCAAGCTGGCCCCAGACTCAGAGACTCTCCTGCCTCTGCCTCGAGTGCTGGGTGTGTGCTACCATACTCGGCCTAGTCTGCTTTCCATTGCTATGATAAACACCAAAACCAAAGACAACTTAGGAGGAAAGAGTTTATTTCGTCTTTACAGCTTAACAGTTCATCACTGAGGAACGTCAAGGCAGAAACGCAGAGGCCATGGAGAAGTGCTGCTTATGGGCTCGCTCCTGTGGCTTGCTCAGTTCAGTTTTCCATACAACCCAGGGCCAGTTGCCTAGAGTTGTCACTGCCCACAATAGGCTGCATCCTGACACATCAGTCATCAACCATACCCCACAGACTTGCCTATCGCCCAATATAATGGAGGCATTTTCTCAATTCAGGCTCCCTCTTCCCAGATGACTCTAGCCTAACAGCTGAAAGAAACTAGCTAGCATAGTGTTTCTTTTGCCAAACTGACAATTTTTTTCCAGTCAAATTCTTACGAACTTAGGGGTGATCAGCTGTTGTTGCCTCATGGAGCCCTTCCTTCAAAAATCAGATGGCAAATCTTTTGTTTTGAGGGATGGTACTATTAGAGACATTTGAGAAACTATAAAAGACCAGGGACCAGGGTCCTGCAGGCAGGAATCTCACGGGCAGAAAGAGGAGCCAGTTAGACGATGGGAGCAGAGCCATGCATGGGTAGCTGTGGAAGCCCTACTGTCTAGCTTGGCCCTTTTCTGGGACAGACTAGGCTGCACTAGCTGTTCCCTGGGCAGCCCTGAAACCCCCAAGCCTCAAGCAAAGGAGGCTTTCTTTTCTTTTCTTTCTTTTTTTTTTTTTTTTGGCTAAGGAGCCTGGTTTTAAGGCTCCCCGGGGAATAATAAGTAGTGAGAAGTAGCCATCTGTTTCATTAGGATTTTTAGTGCTGTAATAAAGCATCATGACCATACACAACCTGGGGAGGGAAGGATTTATTTCAGTTTACAACTTCCAGATCCCATCGAGGTGCTGAGGGAGTCAGGGCAGGAACTCAGATGGGACAGGAACCTGAAAGCAGGAGCTGAAGCACAAGCTGTGGAGGAGGGCTGCTTATCAGTTTACACCTCTTGGCTTGTTTAGACTGATTTCTTATAGTACTCACGACCAACAGCCCATGGGTGGACTGTGTACAGTGAACATGGTCCTCCCATATCCATCAGTCATAAATAAAAAGTGCATCATAGAACTGTCTTCAGGCTAGTCTTGGGGGAGAACCTCAACTGAGGCTCCCTCTTCCCAAAGGACTCTAGATGGTGTCAAGTTGACAAAAACCTGCCAGCACACCACTCCAGGAGAACCCTAGTTTCAATGCCACTCTCTCAGTATGAAAAGGAAAGAAATGGTGCTTTATGTATGATTGACCTTTGACCTCAAAGTACCCTGAATTGCTGGGGGATTTCAATCAGACATGTTGTGATAACCGTGGTCCACAGGATGAGTCTTTCCTCTTTAAAGGCCAAGGGACCTTCCCTATATCACCCCTGGCTCCTACCTCCATCCCTTCCTCTTCTAAATGCTCCTGAACCCCCATATCCCACCTCACCTCCTTCACAGATTTGTCCTTCACATCTTTGGGGCCCTCAGAGGCTCATCCAGAGCCTTCTGGATCCCATCTTGAGGTAACAAGAATACTCCCTTTGTGCGTTAGACCAGGAGTGGGAGTAGAAGGCCCCAAGTTTGTCTTAGTGCTTTCAGAAATAAAGACTGTTGGAAAGACAGCAGGTGCTTCGTTGAATATCCAGACTAGTATTTACAGGCCTTCCAGCCACTCAACACTCTTCATGACTTGGAGAGATGTCATGCTGATTCCAGACCACAGTCTGGCCTCAGCGGAGAAACAGAGGGTAACAGAGAAGGTAACTGACATGGCAATGCCTTCCATATGTCCCACGGCAATGACCCCACTGGTGCACAATAGAACTCTTAGACTTCTTTAGATCTGGGGAAGCCCGGTGTAGGAAGTGATTATCTATTGCATGATGGAGATGCTGAGATGACAAAAGGAGAAAAATCCTTCAGCTAACGCTCCCCCTCCCCCCACTAGCTACGGCCTGCAAAGGGAGGCAGAACCTCCTATTATTCTCTTCAGAGATGTAAGGAGATAACCAGGAAACACACTAGCATGGTCCCAGGGCCTTTGAAGGAGGGGGTTCTCCTGAGAGACAAATTCCTGACCCAATCTTTCTCAAAAAGTTGCAGAAAACTGGGAAGACTGGTGGCTGTCAGGCAGGAGCTTGAGCCAAGTGACCCAAAATTACACTGATCATTTCAAAGTGCCACATTATTTCAAATTAGACCCGGAAACAAAGCGAAAGGAAGGCAGACCTATTGGTGATCATGAGACTCACCCAGGGAGGGTAGGGTCCTCACAAAAGGCTCTGCTGGGGAATGTTTTCTCTGTGGATAGCTGGGGTACTTCTGGGAGACATACCCCCAAAAGAGAAGGGCCCTAAGGGAAATGTTCTTGACTTTTGCCCAGACCTTGTTTCAATTGCAGAGACAATCATTGGGAAGCCAGGTGTCCCAAGAACCTCAAAAGCCCAAGAGCACATCTCTCATTTGCAGTAGCAGGTACCAAGGTAATCCTCTCCAGGCTCTCATCACATCATAGCAACTTGTGGAGTCCCAGGAGACCCTACATGCAGGACAGTACATGGCCGACTTCTTTGTAGATATGGGAGCATGATACTCCGTATTATCTTTCTCCCCTGGCTCAAGTTCTAGCCTCATCCAAACCTTTTGGGGAGTATCTGGCTAACTCCAAAAATGCTATTTTACACAATCTTTTGCCTGAAGATGGGAATGGGGCCTCCTCTTCCAACACCCTTTCCCCATAGTATCTTCTACTGGGCATGATTATCCCAAAGCCAGGTATAGTTGGTTCTTCCCATAAAGGCTAAACTCGTGTTTTCTTCTGATAGGAAATAAAAATGAGTGGGTTTGGAAACTAAGTCCTGATACATTTTAAGGATCCCATGTAATTTCCCAGTCAAAACTGTACCCACTCAAGCCAGAGACAAGAAGCAAACTAAAGCACTCAGCCCTTGACAGGCAGAGATTCTTGAGAGAATATCCCAGCCCCTAAATTTCCCCTATCTGGTGACTTCAGAAGGGATCTGGAGTGGTTGGAAGAAAATGTCCCCTATAGACTTATATATTCAAACACTTGGCCCCCTGTTGATAGAACTGTTTGGGAAGGATTAGAAGGTATGGCCTTGCTGGAGGAGATGTGCCATTGGTGGTACACTTCGAGGTTTCAAAAGACCTTGTCATTCCCAGTTAGCTCTCTCTGCCTTGTGCCTGTGAATCAAATGTAAGTTTTCACATACTGCTTCAGCCCCATGGCCTGCTTGCTTGCTGACAGTTCTCTGCCATGATAGTCAGGGACTTAACCTTCTGGAAATGTTTTACAACATGTAATTTAACAAACTAAATGTTTTCTTTTATAAATTGTTCGTTGTTATGTTTTGTTACTGTAATGAAAAGTAGCTGTGGTGGTTTTAATAACAATGGCCTCCACAGGTTCACAGGGAGTGGCACCATTAGAAAGTGTGGCTTGTTGGAGGAAGTGCATCATTAGGGCTTTGAGGTCTCAGAAATTTCAATTCTGGCCAGTGTGTCACTGTCACTTCCTGTTGCCTGTGGATCCAGATGTGGAACTCTCAGCTCCTTTCCAGTACCATGTCTGCCTGCCTGCTGCCATGCTTCCTGCCATGACAATAATGGACTAAGCCTTTGAACTGTAAGCCAGCCAGTCCCAATGAGATGTTTTCCTTTCTAAGAGTTACTGTGGTTATGGTGTCTCTGCAAAAGCAATAAAACCCTAACTAAGACAGAAATTGGTACCAAGATGTGAGTCATTGCTGTGACAGACATGACCATGTTGCTCTTTGGAGGAATGTGGAAGACTTGGGGACTTTGTCTGAGGAACTGTACCTGGCTTTGGGATAATCATGCCCAGTAGAAGATACTATGGGGAAAGGGTGTTGGAAAAGGAGGCCCCATTCCCATCTTCAGGCAAAAGATTGTGTAAAATAGCATTTTTGGAGTTAGCCAGATACTCCCCAAAAGGTTTCGATGAGGCTAGAACTTACTGAAATTTAATGGGTCATCCTAGTAGGAGCTTGGAAGATAATAGTTCTGGAAGCAACATGGATTATGGAGGCCCAGTTCGAGAGGCTTCAGAGGGGAATAATATCAGTAAGCGGGCCAGAAGCCATCAGGCAGCCAGCATAGAGCCTTAGCCAAGTGGTTGTGCCTTTAGAGCCAAGAAG
>JAQHUG010000287.1:147830-179043 GCA_028555095.1 Dicrostonyx torquatus
GAAGGAAGGTACTCCTCGGGGGTCTTTCAGTAGAATCTGTGAGTTCTATTAAGAACTTTGAGGAGGGGAAAGTTAAGAGTATTAGAAGGGATAAGGAAGAGAAAGAAGAAATTTTAGAAAAGGAGATTGCACTGATAAAAAAGTTAGACTAAGAAGAAAGGAAGGGAGCAAACAGAGATGTCTCCATGAGACTTCCGCCACAAAATCCATTCCTTGCCACTTCAAATCCTTGTGCTGTTGCTTCCACCCCTATAGACTTAGAGGCAGAAATCTGAGAGATCCAAAACAGACTAAATAATCTAAGTAGAGAAAGGCAAATTTACCCTGTTGTGGAAATTATTGATCCACAAGGACAGAGGATCAAGCAACAAAACCCCCTGGCTTTTAAGGACATTAAGCAATTAAAAGAAGCAGTTGCGGTGTTTGGAACCCATGCCCCCTTCACTGTGGCTTTAATGGAATCCTTTGCAAAACTAAACCTTACACCAGTGACTGGATGCAGCTTTCAGGGGGAGGTTATTTGTTATGGAGAGGTGAAATTCAGGAAAATTGCAAAAATACTGCATTGAGTAATGCCACTGCGGGTTTCCTCCAACATAACCTGGTGCAGGACAGTATGCTGGTTTAGCAGCACAGATCACTTACGATCCTGCTGTTTATGTTCAGCTGTGTTAAAGCTTGGAAAGCTTTACTTAACAAAGGAGCATAAAAACTGTCTAAGGTCCTTCAAGGACCTTCAGAATCTTATTCTGAGTTTGTTGACCACCTGTCACAGCTAGGAAGTTGCATTTTTGGGGATGTGGACTCAACTATGCTGGTCATGAAGCAATTGGTTTATGAAAATGCTAACAAGTACTGTCAAGAGACTATATGCTCCCATAGAAATGGGAACTTAAATGACTTTATCTGGTTATGCAGGGACATTGAGGGCACTCACGTGATTGGTCAGGTAATTGTTTCTACCCTTAGGGAGGGTAAAGTGGAGCCAGATCAGGGAATTGTTTTCAATGTGGAAGGTCAGGACACATCAAAAGGAATTGCCCTGTGGGTAAAGGGGCAGTTTATCAGCCCAGAGGAAATCCAGGTGTTTGCCCAAAATTTCAAAAGGGGCTCATTGGGCTTATGACTGTCACTCTAAAACCGCCAGTCGAGGAAATCTCATCCCCTTCTCGGGAAACGGGAGGAGGGGCCTGCCCTGGGCCCCCAAAACACAAGCATAAGGGGCCATGAGCAGACCAGCTGTTCCCATCAGATTCATTCCTCAAAGAAATGCCTCACTGTCTATGATCTTGTCCGAGGCACCCCAGGAAGTGCAGGACTAGACCTCTGTATCTCCGCCCGGGCAGTATTGACCCCACAAATTGGTGTGCAGGCCTTGGGGACTGGAGTATTTGGACCTATTCCAGAGGGTTCAATAGGCATAGTTTTGGGTAGAAGTAGTTCTGTGCTTAAAGGAATTAAAATTTTACCAGGAATTATAGACTGTGATTATACTGGAGAAATTAAAATTATGATTGAAGCTGGTATGGGAGTCCTTGTCATCCCTCAAGGAGTGAGAATAGCTCAATAGTGCTTTTACCCATGTTTTGCTCTACTAATCCATTTTTTAAACAAGAACAAGGGGACAAGGGGTTTAGCTCTATGGGATTCCCTGGAGCTTTTTAGGTCTCTAGTCTAGAGAACTGCCCCACGCTTACATTAACAATCAATGGGAAAAAAAAATCCAAGGCCTTCCAGATACAGGGGCTGATAGTTCTGTGATTGCTAAAAAAACAGTGGCCCACAGCCTGGCCTCTACAGTCAACCTCTATGACATTACAGGGGGTAGGAATGGCCAGTTCTCCAGAGTGCAGTACTCAATATTTAGATTGGAAGGATGAAAAAGGCCATAAGGGCATTTTAAAATCATTTGTCCTGGAACACCTTCCTCTCAATTTGTGGGGAAGAGATGTTTTGCAAGCTATGGGAGCAGTTCTGACCACCGAGCCCGTATAGCGCATGCTAACAAACCAGGGCTTTGTCCCTGGTCAGGACTTAGGCAAAAATCTGCAGGGAGATATGCAGATTTTAGTGGACAAGAAATTAATACAACAGTTACCTGGACAGCATACAGGGTTAGGAAATTTTTCTTAGGGGCCATTGCAGAGCAGCCAGAAAGCATTCCCATAAAATGGAAAAATGAAAAACCTGTATGGATGGAGCAATGGCCCCTAAGTAAGGAAAAATTACAGGCTACTCATACCCTGGTCCAGGAACAGGACAGGCAGGACGTATAGTGCCATCCTGAAATTTCTTCCTGAAATACTCCTATCTTTGTTATTAAGAAAAAGTCTGGTAAATGGAGGCTGCTGCCAAGACCTTAGAGCAGTAAATGATTGTATGGAAATTATGGAGACAACTCAACCTGGGCTGCCTCAGCCTGTGGGTACCTGAGTGGTGCATGCTGTGAATTTTCCTGTCTAGAAGCCTGAAGACAGGACAGAGCCAAGAGATCAAATAGACACTGGCTTGCCAACTGAAGAGTTGCTGGAATCCTGAGGAGCTGGCTGTGGTGGTCTGAGTGCCAAGGGTTGTTCCCTTATCAACCCATCCCATGATATTGGCAGCCATTGCTGTGGCTGCCAGAGCGGCTATGGCTGCTTAGTCAGTCAGTAGCTTCTGCTAGCACAATTGATACCTTATCAGGGCAGGTTGCAAATGCCTTGGCCACTCAAATTGAGCAAATTTACTAATGAATATTGTAGTTAATTTTGCAATTGGTTTTGGTTAAAGACCACTGCTAGGTTATACAGTAAAAGGCTGATTGCTATTATTCACGGACCCTGGAGTGCACAATTTACAGATTGGCTCTTGAGATTATTCTAGTTAACTATACCAGGGTTTCTCCCACCAGCACTGAGACCTTACTTAAAGGGCTCCAATTTGTGGGCAGATTTATTAAGGATTGAGCAGGCACAGCTTCCTTAAGGAGTGTTTATATGTGCTGGAGCATCATCTTCATGGTTTCATGGTGCCAGAGCCAAAGGCAAGCTTAGGTCAATGATGCCACGTGGCAAGTCTTCATATCTATTGCTCCGGAGGATCTTTCAGCATGAATCTGGCTGAACTAGATGAGGATGGATGACTAGTGAGCCAATGATGGGAAAGGTTTTTGGGGGGCTGCCCCAACGTAAGACAGGAAATGTGTTTTGACCTGGACACTTTCCTATGATGGGTAATGGGTATTGCCTGACGTCAAATGCCACCTAAGACAGGCCTAGTCATATAATTTATATAAAAGGGGGATCTGTAGGGCCCGTGTCTGCCCCCTGCTCCTGGGGTTACTTGAGGACAGTTTCTGGTCAGCTAGCTAAAACATTTTGTTTTTGTGCTCCCTCTGCCCTACCTGGTGATTAGCTGTAGGGCATTGTTTACTCCATTTTGGGTGTGGCAATTTCCCACCTGCCTCGGGGGAATTCCTTGTACAGCAGCTAGGTATATAAGGATTTCCCCAAAGTTCAATAAACGGCATTTGGCTGATCTCCTTTCAAATGACCCAGGTCTCTTTGTGTGTTCTTTCAATCTCCAGGCCTTTGCCTGGCTCATGCACAGTACAGTGGCATGCAAACTTTACCAAGAGGGTAACACAGAATCGGGTGTTACATAGGAGTGCTGATAACCAGGTCTTTTAAGGGGTATACTGTGTGGCAGGTCCATCTCAGCCAGCAGTCCTGAAGTTGTCATGGATGTTGGACCATTTGGACCATTGCTTCAGGGGATCTTGTTTGATCAAACCATATTAGCTGGTAAGGGATTCACAGCTTTTTATTCTCTGTGGAAACAAAAACAGAACCTCTTTTCCAAAGCAACATATCCGTAGACCCAAATTTTGAAGTCAAGATACCTTTTAAAAATATATGTTGGTTTAGCTTAGCAGTCTGTACAATGAAATGTCTCTGTACCTAGCTCAAAAAACAGTCAAAAATTCAAAGAAAAACAATAATATACACAATCCAGATTATGTATATTATGTATATTCCATTTTTATGTGGCTTATTTTTCTTTACTCCTTTAATCTATGACTGTCTCTACTCTTTTATATAACTTTTACTATCTCTTTATAAACTATTTTTAAAACTGTCTATATTTTTTCTCTCTCTCCTAAGCCTGTACATATTTTTAAACACACCATGTCTTGTTTAGAGGTCTTTTATGTATAAATCTGTCCTATTGTGTACCTGAAATCCTTTTCTGTCAAGGAGCATTTTTAAATGATAAGTAGTGTGGTTGCAACAGCCCTGTATGCTGATTCCACCTCTCTTGGCCTTTCAATATGGCAGAGGTGTGTTTACCACCAGCTCTGGGGCTACTGGGTGGGAGCTGTGTTCACCACCTCAACTCTGGCAAGTACCATGCAGTACATAAACCTTTTAGTCTGAGTAAAAGCTAAGTCTGCCATGCATCAAGCTGTGTGACCTAGAAATGTCTTCATGTATGATGGCGGGAATCCACCATGATTTCTTGCCTGTGCACACCTGCAGACCCAATCCAGTTGCTTTCCCAGGCAGGGGTGCTGAGTGATAGGCATGTGCTCAGCTCCTTTCCTCCTAAACCTGAGCGGGCATACAATCACCCTTACCCAAACTGTGTGACTGGTCACACAGGTTAGCCCCACATTGGGCCTACTCTCTATATCTCTGTTCTGATTTTCTGCCTGACTTTACTCTGCTAAGCTATTATCCCAAACAGCTTTATTCATCAACTAATAAAAACAACATACATATAGAAGGACATCCCACATCAGTCACTGGTCATTTGGGGGACACCTATCAGACAGTCTGAGAAGATGTACTTCTTCTGAGCTAGAGGAGGCCTAGGATACCAGCTAGAAGGAGAAACTCTATTCTGCTAATTAAGATAAAACAAAGGACAGGAAAAGAGGAGAGTTGAGGGTAAAGAGTAGAGAAAGTTTAAGTGTTTGCTTGCTTGTTTTTAAATAACCCTTTCCAAATATTACATGATAGTTAAGAGTACCAGACTGGTGCACCCAGCCTTCTGGGTTTTCAATAACATACCTGGAGGCTGCACTAATATAGACAGAGGGATAAAAGGGACAGAAGTTTGCCCTCTGCCCCCCAAGGTCAACTAGGTCCAAGGGGACCATAGAGCATCTCTCAAAATGTTCTGTAAGTGTGGGGAGTCACCTGTTCTCCTGTTCAGGGAGGCTACAGAGACTCCACTTGTGGGGAGACTTCTAATCAGTGCCCCATCTACAAAGAGGAGGATTGAAGCAGATGAAAAATATATTTAAAGAAAGTCATGGTCGAGCAAGGCTTTTAACTTGTTCTCACATAGAAGGAAAAGGTGGCAAAAGGAAGAGTCAAGGAGACAGCTCTGCCAACAACAGGTTCTTAAATACCCAAATGCAAAGTATAACCAAATGGATGGTGCTGAATCTTTTTTTAATAACCAAAGGGACTGTTAAAACCTGTGGACAGTAGGCTTAACCATATGAGATGTGATTTAGATACTTATTTTACACTAATGATTTTCTTCATGATAAGGAAAATGCTGCCCAAACATGGGACCTCATTACTTTGGCTCAATTCAATCCTCCAGTGTCTACCTGAAGCTGAGAAAAACAGACCCATGGCTATCTTCTTTAATGATGAATTTAAAAATATATTTACCAACTACAGGACACTCTGAGAGACAACAAACTCTCATGGTTGTAACATGTCTTCCTGTGCCCTAAGTACCCATGTTCCCTGATTAAAGGAGACCATCAGATACCTTGGTGACAACCTCACAGATTTGGGGTGAATTGTTCAGTATACCAGAATGGTGCAGCACAAGGCAATCTGACAAGATCCAGTGGGTTTATATTTCTCTCTTAGATTATCAATTAGATGTCTGGTTGTGCTTTAAACCAGAATAGAATCCAGATTTCATTCAGGTTAGGCTCATGGCATCAACCCTTGCCAGAGATTATTATATCTGGTACATGGATCAGGGTATAAAGTGTTGGGAGGACACTGGCAATGGAGACAGTTACTTTTACTGACTACATCTGTAAGTTTCCAGGAGTTTTACTTCACTATGCAGGGGTCTGACGTACAAGCTGATTGCACAGCTACACTTAGATCTGTCAAAACTAGAGGATCATTTCTCTGACCTTCTCTGGTCAGGGCTCTGGTGTGTGGGTCAGCCTGTAGCATGGTTGCAGTTCATCTCATTGAACAAGACATATTAACTATGATATGAAGAGTTCCTTTTCATTAGCTTAGCTGCCCCGTGTTCCTCATGAGATGCTGACAGGAGAGATACCACACCCGACTTCTGAACCTGAGATGGCTGATGAGAAGCTTCTTGAGCTCAAGTCAAGCCAGCGGCCTCCTCCTTGGTGCACACCTCACAATGAGCATCAGGAAACCATTAGCCTCATTGATGTTCATGGCAAAGCTTGTGGAGAGCTTTTGAGATGGTTTCTTGACTGTTCTTCTCCCCTACAAAGGGCAAAGCTGATCCAACTGTTTAAAATAACGTTTCCAATAGTGGTTAGAGTTATTTTAACAGTTTGATCTCCTTGCCTCACTTGCACAATGTAAAGACAGACATTATCATCCTTCACTCTGAATCTATGTGGCTGGCTACTTCTGGTGAAGACCTCAGATGCATCCCAAGTGACTTCTTTCTTTGTTCAGCATCACAAAGATACCACCTCCCTCAGCAGGAACCAGTCACAACAGTCATTGTCCCCATTCCTGATGGCAATCAGAACCAGTTTCTGAGAGAGGAGAATGAAGTAGAGCCAGGGCAGCTTAGCCTTGAGAAAGCAAATGGGTCCCTTTAAGAGGGGCTTCTTCTTGTTCCTGTGATTGCCCCCCTTCAATTGTCACATCTGTTGGAGCTGTCACTTTTGCTGTCTCTCCATTGTTCTTCTTTCCAGGGTTCAAAGTTCTTTGTCTATCCTATAGAACGAACTTGGTGGTACCCCTACATGGGGTACCCAGATCTTGCACCAAGATCCCTGGAACAGTTGTAGTAGGGGTTTGTACAGGATTTAAAGACAAGCCCTCAATCCCAAGGATTTGAAGACCTGCACCAAATATCATTGTCACTGACTAGAAATCATGACAGAGGGGACCTCTGATTAGAGCGAGCACAGTCAACAGCCACATTCACTTTCACTATGCAGGCCTCCTTTCCAGAATGTACAGTTCTTGGTCTATCCCACAGAATAAACTTGGTAGCACCCCCTGACAACCACCCCTCACTCCAGACTCCCATAACAAGTATAGTCTCAGATCCTGTTTTTCTGCTCCAGTTTCAATATGCCCTTGTATTATACCCATGTTCCCATATTCTTTGGTGTGTCTACACCTTGTAACTTCTTACTTTGGAAGTAAGTTATTTGTCAGTCTGCATCACATAGGTAGTTCTGGAAAGGTGGTGCAGAGTCCTTCTAAGCTGCAAAAGGGCTCCAGGGCAAGGCTCAGGCCGGAAGGCACTGTTCACACAACATGAAGTGATTTAGAAAAGGACACAGTCTCCTGAGACCTGAGATGTCCAAGATGGCAGAGGAGATTAGCTCCACAATTCTTAGCAGCTGTGGTCTGAGTTAATGGCTCCATCCTAGAACAGCACATTACTACTTCCTTCCCAGAGCTTGCCTTCAGCTCTCTGAATCCACTTCTACACAAGGACAAATATGGTCTTCCCTTTACTGGAAAGATATCTCAGGACAGCATTACCCCTCCCTGGCATAACAGCCAAGGCCTAGACAAGATGCCAAGGATAGAAGTAGGGATGATGTTATAATCTGCTGGCCTAGTCTGTCACCTGGGTACCCTGTCCCTTTAGAGACAAGCCCCACTCCCTCGCCCAGAGAAAAAAGGAGGAGCTTCAGGGCAAAATGGAGGAGCTTTAGCTCTATCTGCAAGACAAAAGACACCAGGTATACAAGCTTGAAGTCTAGGGAAAACTACAAGCAATTCCACAGGAATACCAAAACTGGGAGCTAGAATGGGAGGTAAAACAAAGACTTAAACCACTCAATGATCAGAATATTAATGAGCACAGCTTAGTATCCTCCCATACCTCTTGTACAGAGATTATATTAAGACAAAACTCTGAAATAACAGGACTTGCTAACCAACTAACAGAGGAAAATAATATCTTAAGGAATATTGTCATGCAACTGGAAGAACAGATAAAGTTTTATCAACAGAAAAGCGCTGATGGAAATTTACAAAGAATTTATGGTGAATACTTGGGAGCTGAGTGTTTTCGAAAAGACCTTGTATTTCAAAAGAAATACATGCTGCTGTGCCTGAGGAGATTCCAGGAGTGCAAATATGCTACTGTGGGGCTGCCTACAGGATTCCCAGGCTTCAACAATCCTGAAACAGGTCCCAGCTGTCCAAAGGGATTGGCCATGTTCCATAAAGCCATCAGAGCATCTATCTCCATTACAAGAATGAAATACTTGGGTCGGCTGTGGCACCGAGTCAAAGCTTCTGGCCTCAACAATGTTAATAGGGATGGCTTTGGAATGAGTGCAGGTGTTGAAAGAACAGATCCACTCTCATCATTCCACCAGGGGACTAGAACCATATCCAAATATAAGACAAAATATATATGATAGTTCAAGATCAGAGGTCTCCCTTACCATTCGATAGGTATCCAGGAACTCCAGTTGATTTCAACCCTGGACTGTGCAATCCTCAGCTACAGCAGTATAACCCTGGCAGAAGTCTGACTGATTACGTCACCCAAATCGCCGCACTACACAGACGACTTGGAACTACTTTACAGTCAGGTTCCTTGCCTCCTGATATCATACTGGTAGGAAGGGATAGTTTTCAAATTATGCTGTCATAAGGAGAAAACATTAACTGAATTTTAGAGAGATTCCCTTTGTAAATCAATAATATTTTCATGCTTTTTTATTGTGTATATTCAATAAAAACAACCAATACAAACACACACACACACACAAAAGGCAAGCCCCTACCAACCCCTCCTTCCACCGAGGCAAGGAGATCTCCAGGCTCCTCTCAAGCCTGCTTTCTCTTTCCATCCCTCTTCTGAAGAAGTAGCTACTGTCTCTCTCTTTCTTCCTCTTTTCTCTCTGCCCTTATCTCTTCTCCCTCTCTCTCCCCCTTCTCCCCATTTAAAAGTTTAATTATTAAAAGAGTTTTCATAACAGAGAGACAGGTTGGCTCCTAGCAGCAGCACCCTATTTTCTCTAAAGAAGACAGAAGACAGATGGGTACAGAACAACATCCATCTGCAATTCGCTTCATCAAGTGAAAGCACTAGTGGGCAAAACTGCCTTTCCTCTAAACTGAATATCTCCAGACAGTGGACAGAATCACTGGAATCGACAGCCTAGCTCCTCAGATCAAGGCAGGCTTGTCTTCCTACAGATTTTCTAAGACACAGGATCTTTTGGAGTCTGGCAAGCCCTGCTTCTAACAACAAAAGGCAAATATGACCCTCAACGACCATGGAGGAGCCTGAGGAGAGGCTCTAGGTAAACAACCAAGTAAGTTCTCTTGTCATTTTATTAAATCAATTCCTCAGTAAAATCTTATCCTTCTTAAAGATCTCTGATGCAGTTTGACAACTGAGAATTTTTGTCAATTTAAAAGGACAACATCTTTGTAAACAAATTTCAGTATGATTTCTAATATGTTCTAAATAAAAGATATTTTAAAATATACAAATGCAAGTTACAAAAATGTGTATCTGTAAGTTACAAAGGTGTGAGGACAAATATAAGTTTCAAATTTCTCTTTCACGCTGCCTTTCATAGTCTTACAAATACTTTCCATTGTACAAAAACATCTGTCACAGTCATTCTGACATAAATATGCTGCTGTTTAAACTTATATTTTGTGAGTTCCAGGGAGCCAAAATGAAGGGCTCACCTTACCCAGTCCAGATACACCCCTCTCAATTTACTGGTCCTGACATTTTTTTTTTTCTTCCTAGACTTAACTTTGTCCTCTGCTCTGCCAACACCTTGCCAGGTCTAAGAGACACCAGATAGTTCCATAACACAAACTCTGGACAAGCTACCCCAAGATGTGGCCAGCACCCAGCTTTCTCAGTCCCCCCGCCCCCGCCAAGATAAGGCCCACAAATAAACTTGAAACTGTCTTGAGAGTCCACCGTCCCAATTCCCTCAACCTGCTAGGCCTATCTTTCCACCTTTTTATTAAAAGAAAAAGATGGAACTGTTATAATCTGCTGGCCTGGTCTGTCACCTGGGTACCCTGTCCCTTTAAGAGATAACAAATGGTACATGGCTAAAGCCCACCAAGC
The DNA here is from genome assembly GCA_028555095.1 of Dicrostonyx torquatus. Classification (NCBI taxonomy): domain Eukaryota; kingdom Metazoa; phylum Chordata; class Mammalia; order Rodentia; family Cricetidae; genus Dicrostonyx; species Dicrostonyx torquatus. The sequence goes on from JAQHUG010000287.1 coordinate 158,142, forward strand.
CAAACCCAAAATTCCAGGAATCTCGGGGCCCCACAGGACAGTGACTGCTCTGGAAAGAACATGCCACAACCCTATAGTAGCACAAGGTCAGAACCTTTTAATTCTCTGCTCTCTTTTGGTACCTGTCTGGAAAGTCACATGAGGAAGTCTGCCGGCGTGGTGGCCTCTTGGCCCCAGAGGTGCAGCAGTACCTTCCTCTCTGAGGGGCATTAGCCGCCACTATTCCAGAGCAGCTTCCCAGTTTCCAGGCCAGGGAGATACACACTAAGGTGCCCTTAGTAGGGGAGAGGGCCCTGGTAGCTATCCCTCCGCCTAGCTCTCACTGGACAGGCCTTAGGTAGGCATTGGGGAGAACTTTCCAGGAAGTAGATTCCAGATCCTCAGGGTTCTGTACATGGAATTCTAAGTCAAGGATCCCTGGAGGGGAAACAAGATCTCACTCTTGTCCCCCTACCTAGACAGACTGACTCACTCTCCAAGACTTCTGCTTTGCATTTTTGGACATAATCTGTCACAGCTCCCAGCACTCTGGCCACCCAGGATGTCCTGTGGCTTCTGCAGCTGGGAGGAGGAGTGGGTTTCCATCTGGGTACAGTGTGTACTGGGCACCAGAGACAGCAGATGAGGGTGTTGGTCAAAGCGGAGAAGCCCCTCTGACCTGGGAAGGGGAAGCATCTAGCCCAGCCCCATAGGCCCTCATGTCTACTCCATGGCCTCAGACCCTCAGACCGACATTCCTGCCCTCCTAGAGTCTTTCTAATCACCCAGACCAGAATCATTCATCTCTGGCCTCACTGGCTGAAGAGATAATTGAAGAAAAAAGGTTTCAAAATTAGAATTGATTTCATTCAAGATCCCGTGAATGTGATCAGGGCTTTTATTTCATTCATGAATGAATGAGGGGGGGGCCAATGAGATGGAACTGCTTCTCAATGTTAGAGATCCCCCTCCCGGAAAGAACTCTCTTTGCTAGAGATATTCCTCCCCTATGTCTAGAGAATGACACCAACTCTATATTCTGCTCCAGAAGCAGGATATGATACCGCACTCCCTTTGCGAAGTGGGTTTTACCTAACACTCCAATCAGACACAGCATGAAAGACAAGGTTCTCTTAAAACTTGCCTGGGAAGGGATTTGACAACCTATGTTCAGGGTCTGCTGGACAGCTGCAGTGACAAGAGGCTGGTTGGCTTGATGCAGGGCTCAGAGGCACACAGAGAATGAAACAGAAAACAGAAATTCACGCCCAGTTCTGCCCACATAGTCAAGGACACCTGCTGAGTGAGGGCTGCCCCAGGACTCCATTGCAGCTGTGTGCCCCGGAGGGTGGCAAGGGCAGACAGCCCATTTACGAGGGCCCCTGAATGGCCAGAGGTGTTGAAGCTGTGGGATTTACTCCTTGCTGTTGCTCTCCGCTCTGAGCAGTCCCACCCTCTACAGCTAAGCCTGAATAACACTGGCCATCTCGGCCTCCTCTGCACACTCAGGTCCCTTCTTCCCTGAGACTCGTGAGGCTGCCAGGGCCCTACCCAACTCCTCTCAGGGAATGTCTGGGGAAGCCTAACTTCACCTGTCTGCTCCCAGCCAAACACGCTGCAATTGAAGCATTTGTCCGAGGGACGTCTATCAGCTGTTGTGTCCTTGGCTCCAATGAGCCCTGTGTCTCGTCTGCCCATATATCAGCTCCCTTCAATCACTCATTTAGCATAGAGCAGCAGGCCAGAGAAGTCAGGCAGGATCATTTTAACTCAGGGATCTAAGACTTCTTGAGTAACAGGCTGATGCCAGACAAGGACCTGCAGTTCCTGAGCGGAAAAAGCAGAGAGGTCATGGAAAGGTAGCCAAATCATCTGCCTTTCACTCATTCTTTAGTTCTGGAAACCAAAGCGCAAACCAGGCTTCATAGGTGCTCTCTGTACACAACATTATTCCTTCAACAGACATGAGCTGAGGGCTTGTAGGGCCCAGCGCTCAACTCTTCTGCGGTGTGGGCAGGGAGGGCCTCCGAGAGGGGAAAACTTGAGTGTACAAGCAGTAGCCAACAATGAGCCGGACTCACAGCACACTCCATTCTTCCTAGCATCCAGCGTGACCCTTGGTGGATGACATCTAATGTGAGGACATATTTCCGGGGATAAGTGGGGTCTCGGCACCTCAGGACTCCTCCCCAGCTTCTCTTCCTAGAGTATGGGAAAGCATCCTCTGCTGGAAGAAGTCTTAAGAGGCCAGGCTACCTCCTCGGCCCATCCAGCTGCAGGCCTGCTCGGCTTGAGCTGTGAGCCCACTGCGCACCACCATGTGTGACACAGCCTTTATCTTAACCAACTCTCTGCTCCTTGAGGCTTACAGTAGGAAAAGGGTTGTGTTTCACTTACCCTGTTGTCCACTGTACTTTTCCAACCCAGTGTCCAGCCTGCCATATGTCAGATGGACAGAAGAAGTTAGTGGTAGAAACCTTCTACAGAGCGGCCTTAAATCACCTGTGTTCCCCACCCCCAGCACTCCTGGTTCTTCCTTAGACACAGATGCTACCCTCCCAGGCCTCTGCCCCATTCTCTATGCTGCCTCTATTTTCCCCGGCCCCTGAGGGATGTGCCTACCACCCTCACAGCCCTTCCCACCCAGTCATAATCCAACCCTCGTGATGCAATGTCTCCCAAGAGCACAGCACCTACAGTGTACCATTGTGGGGACCGGCTCTGCCCAAGCCTGATAAGTACTCCATCAGCCTTCATCACAGCCATGCAGTAGGCACTGCAGAGGCAAAATAGCTTAGGGATCTTTCCAGGGCTGACCCTCAAATCCCAGGGCCTGGTGATCTCTCCCAGACGCTGCTCACTTGCTGGAGTAACAACCAGATGCCGATGACCACACGCTGCCCAACCGCCTAGGTACCCCCTAGGCACTGCCACTAACCCCCTCCAGACTCTCTTGGGCTCATTATAATCTTATTCTAAAAGACACCCACCATGTCCATAACAGATCCAGCAAAATCAGGGTAGGAAGAAGGAGGTAGGGCCTGGTTTCTAAAGGCTCCCTTTCCCAGAAATGTTTTGACAATGTCAAACAGAGTGCAGAACACACCCTCACAACTCTTTCCTAGAAAAACACCTTAAGGCTTCAGGCCTGCCAGAGAAGCTGCTTCTAAAGGTGTCCCTGATGCAGTTTCCTGAGGGTTCTCAGGACTGTTGGATACAAGGGGAAAGAGGACCTGCAGGTTTGATAAACAAGACCACACAACAGTAGCCGAGGTGTGGGGCTTCCACAGGAGCACAGAGAAGGCACCTGCCTCTGGCCTGGCTCTATGGGAGTAGGAGAGAGGATTGTTGGGGGTGTGAAGGCTCTGTTGTGTCCCAGAGAGTCTGAATTCTCACCTCACCCTCAGACCACCCTGAGGACTCCCAATCCTAGGATTCCTCCATGAACTCTAGTTCCCATCTGGGACTCAGATTCAAAGGTGAAAAACACTCTCTTAGGACAATTGAGGTGGCAATTAAGGAAATGTATATATACATTTCCTATTTCTCTATAGCCCAGAGAAGAAAGAAAAGCCCTGACAAGTCAGACTGTCTTCCTGTGCCTGGGTCACCTGGCACCTATCCTGGACCACTTGACATTGACCTATCCCTGCTGAGTGACAGCTCAGTTGGGTAGAGGGAAGTAGGTGGCCACTTCTTTTGCTTCCTCCTCAATGGGCCTTTCCTCTTTAAAGGGCCCAGAGTTGTCAGCCGCCTCGACTTCACAACCTTCCAAAATCTCATAAGACACCGTGCACTTTAAAATGGCTATGCAATGAGTACCAGCCTACTTCCTCCTTCTGCTATGTTGACCAGGCTGGCCATCATGAGGACAAACCTCCACCCAGTATCCTCAGCCTCCAGCCTGCCACATCCTCCTTGCTGTGGGTCTCTGTGGTTGCTTCCTGCTGCTGTAAGGCCTTTTCCCTCCCAAGCACCCAGCACATGTCTCTGTGTGTTTCAGGCCTCAGCTGTCATCCCCATTCCTCGGTGAGGCCTGCACCCATTCTCCAAGCAGAGATGTCCCCTCCTCTGCTCACTTGCCCTCCTGCATGACTGTGCTGTCAAAAGTCTGTCTTCCCTGCTGGCTTCTAGGCTTTGCCTCCTCCCTTTCCCACATGACAGGACAGGATATCCTGGGTGCTCTATGCAGACTAATGAAAGAAGCTGTAGAGGTAGCCTGGTGGGCAGCCATGGCCACCATGGACTGGAAGCCAAGAAGAGCACCACAACCCTGCATCTTTCTCTGCAAATATGGGAGCCACCTGCCAACACTGGCCCACACTGCCCTGTCCTATATGCTGGTGCCCCATTCCTTCCTCCCCCACCTCCGTAGGTAATGGAGACAAATGCAAGTCAACAAAACATAGTAAACTAAAGCCCCTGGTAAGGCAAGCCCCACCACCTGGGTTCTGTGCCCTTAAAGGAAGAAAGCAGTCTCAAGTGTCCCACAGTTTATACAGCCCAGGGTTCCTTTCCTTCAGGTCCCCACTAGGGTGAGGGTGACCCCGTGTGGTTTGGATGTGAAGTGTCCCCAAATGGCTGAAGTGTTAAAGTCTTTGTGCCCAACTGGTGGATCCAGTCATTGAGAGGTGACTGGACTCTGGTCTCATCAAAGAATTAATCCATTGCTGGAGTCATAATTTGGTGGCATTTAGGAAGTGAAGTCTTGCTCAAAGTGGTTCATTAGGAGAATATTACTGAAGGACATTGTCTGTTGTTTTGCATCCTGGTCCTTAGGGAGTAAGTAGTTTACCCTGCCCCATAGCTAAGCAATGGATTCAGTTGCCCATGGGATAAAACAATTGAAACTATGAGCCAAAATAATCTTTTCTCCCTTGTCTGGCCAAGTACTTGTCACAGTGACCAAACACCTACCACATTGTACCAGTGCACTTCTTTTTTTTATTTTTATTTTTATTTTTTGTTTTTTCGAGACAGGGTTTCTCTGTGGCTTTGGAGCCAGTGCCCTTCTAATAGATTCTTGAAACTCCACCCAAGTGACAAAGAGGGAAATGGCAGGCAGCACAAGACCTTTTGAGAAGCCCCGACCCTGGCATGTTAGCAGAGGGGCTATCTGTGAAAGCATGATGCAGACCATGTCCTCTTTAGTGTGAAATCCAGGGGGCTCATTTTTCTAACACATTTTTTTTTTGAGCTGTCAGCAGTGATAGTCTATGAGCCACCCTAAGGCTCACACTCCGGCCACCCAAGGGCCAACCTCAGTCTAACAGTAAAACTTCCAGCCACAGAGGGACTGGGTCCTCACTTTTGAAACACTGCAAGTACAGAGGATCAGGTGGTTAGGTGGCACCGGTGATGGACCATCCCATTCTTGGAGGTGCTGGCCCTTCTCCCTTCCTCTCTGCAGCTCACCCTGATTTCGGAGCCGAGTTTAGAGCTCTCATTTTCTGTCAATAATCTTTGCATGACGTTTGCCCTCATTGTTCTGACTGCCCATCAAGAAACAGTGGATCCCTATGAATCCCTGTTACAAAGAAACAGTGGCCCAGATGGGACCTTCTGTCTGAGCTCATAGGCCCTTCCCTGTCTGGGAGCTGTTGTCAGATAAGGACAGAGACCAGACTGAGCTTTGCTTGGAGATTCCCATGAGGCAAGAAGTGGTGTCAGGTCCTTGAAAAGAGTTTGTAACATGGAGTCTGGTGCTTTTAGGGCACAGTGTGGGGAGTTACAGGACTCTGTTGCAGAAGATGGGCAATGTTTCCTGGTTTGCCCAAATGAAAATGGCTGGAACCTGGTCAGTAGCTGTGCCTGTGTCTAGAAGCTTGTCTGGTTCAAATTATTTGTCTGTTGGGAGCACCCGATTAGAAGTAGCCTGACTCTATTACCTGGAACCCTTGTTCTCCCAACTCACAAGCCTGCTTCCTTTTCCCGTATGACCTATATGAGCATCTGATTGGTCAGATTCAAAGCTAATCTTTTACTTCAGTTTTGAAAGAGAAAAAAAAAAAGACATGTTCTAGGAATGAGAAGTCACAGTGTTGGCAAAAAAAAAAAAAAAAAGAGGGTCCCCTTGGTTTTGTCTGCTTTGCTACATTAACCAAGGCAATTTCTCCTGCACAACCTTGGGGCATATACACAGGGTATGGTGAAATCCACACCCCCACCCCCAGCCAAAGATCTAACTAGGAAGTTTGACTCAGCAGGCTCTGTTTGTTCCTGGCCTCTGGAAAACAAACAGATGTGTTCCTATTTCCATAGTGGCCTGTGGGCTCAGGGTTTGTTAGTGGATGCTTTAACAGCCTCAGTAATTTTCTATGCAGAATCATAGCTGTCCCAGGTTGTCAGCACATTCTGTCAGAGGTTAGAACAGCAATAGGCTGACATGGGCCCCAGTTTGAGAAGGCGCAAAAAGAAAAGGCTGAGGCAGGAGGGATTAATGGGGACTCCTTCCTAACAAACACACACAGCATGTAGCTATTCCTGGTTGCTCAAAAAAATTAAAATAAAAAAATGGATGTCCAGGGGCCCTGACCTCAGAACATCCACGGGCCTGAGCCTAGGTGAGTCTCCATGTTCTTAGGGGACCCTTAAAACAGTATGGGGGACCCTCTGTGGTAGACAACTAAGGGTTTAAGTTCAAAGGAATATGTAGGCTGTGGATGTGTGGGAGGAGTCCATCCAGATCCCCAAACCACATGGCTGCCCAATGCTACCACAGTTCTAATCAATGTAAGTTTTCAAAAGCAGAACGAGGAAGGTGGCTGAGCTAGTCGTGGGGCCTGGTGAGACCTTTGTCCTGACAGGAGGAGTAATCTAAACATAGCCACTACTCAAAAGGTCGCAGCTACTATCACAGATAAAATGAGATTCTGTTTCAAACTGTTCTCCAAATCCTGGGTTCTTCCCAGCCGAGGTCAGGGTCTCTGGCTTGCCCCACTGTCTTTGGCAGAGTCCTGGAGGGTGGTGTGCCAGAAAATACAACATGGCATTTTTTATGCTGGCGTGTCAGGTTGAATCCCGACTTGAACCATCAAAATGCTATAGAAGGCTACTTGGATTGATGATATAGAAGACTCCAGTTTCTCACACAGGTTTGGGACAGTTAGAAAAAAATCTCCCTCAGATTCTACCAGGGCCACAGTGGCCATCACAATAGAGATCTTGTGTTCTTGACTGCCTAACGCCTTTTGTAGTTGTAGATGAGAACCCATAAAGCCCCAAACTATCATTTCTCAGGGTACAGACAGACAGATAGACATGTCTGCTAAGGATCCCCAAACTCATCTCAAGCTAACTGCTTAAAATGTTTAATATTGACCCTTGGGCAATTCCCTTATTTCACAGGAAGTGGGTTCAAAAGAAGGTCTACATCCCAGAGGAATGTCCTCACGAATGAGAGGCCAAAATGTCACAGGGAGGAGGCAATAAGCAGTGCAATGACAACTTCAGATTTTTCTGAAGAGGAAGGGGGCCTCTCAAGATGGCTTAGGCAGACACAACAACTGCCCTGGGGTTTCTCATTCGGGATTTTTTCTGGGGACCTGAGATTGACACCAAGCCCTAGACCTCAGTTCTTCTCCGAGGTCTTCTCAAATATTTTTATCTGGACAATATTTGAATGTCCCTCAGCCATTCATGGTGGTAGCTTTTCTTGGCAGCCCCGTCTGTGTGGCAGCACCTTAGCTGAGCAGGGCCCGCTTTTGTTTTTCCAGGAGTAGCTTTGCATCAGGGGGACCATTTCCGCCCACAAAGCTTTCATCTGTTGGCCTTTCTCTGCCTCAACTCAGTCACACTGTTCATCAGAATTCCCTCAACAGGCCCTGACTTCCAGAACCTCACTCAGGGACTCAGTATCCTTCATTGAGGAAAAGACTAAAAATGAGTAATAGAGCCCATCTTGTCACTGATGGATTACCACGCCTGTTTAAACAAGGTTTTAGGGTATGAGGCCTGTACTGAAGTCAGCTGAATTCTAGACCAGGGGTCATTCCTGAGGTCCAGGGAGGGCAGTGTAAGAGACTCGCTGTGTCACTTGCTAATCTTTCCATCTTCAGCCTACACAGCTGTTGCCTTGTCTGTTACCCTGGGTTGGGGGTTACCGTTGATCTTTCAGAGTCGTGGGAGACAGTTGACTTAGCCACACCCCCTCCAACTGTCATTTCTGAGGGGCATTGCAAATCTAAGAGCAAAATAGTCCAAGTGCCCTGGGGATATAGCCTAGGTGAGTCCACAGAACTATCCTGAGGTCATCTGGACAACGCTCATTCTCTGACCATCAGGTCATCAGTCAGACTTGGAGTTTAGTGGGGGGCTTCCCAGGCTAGCAGCCAAAGTGCAGGGCTCTAGGGAGGACCCCAAGCAGTTGGCCTGGCCTGTTCAGACCATGAGTCAGACTCTGTACATGGTGTTCAAGCCTTCTAGGAGGCTAAGTCTCTTCCTGGAACTGTCAGATGGGCTCCTTAGAGCCTTGGTGGGACTCTTCCCAGCAGCTCTTCTGGCTTTTCAAATGACGCAAAGCCTGACTTTCATGGCTTGAGTAATGAATGACTGACTCTTGTTTGTTGGTGGCTCCAGGCCCAGTGCCTCTCAACTGCTCTCAGTGTCAGTTAGGATGGAATCCTCAGGGGTGAGGTTCCCTCCTGTCCTCCAGGCAGTGGCTGTTGGGAAGTTGCCATTCAAGACCCACCCCCCTACCCCCAGTCCTGGAGGCTTCTGGTTGTATTTCTCAGAACACAATCCCCAGTGAGGCTTGGGGGATAGTAACCCAAAGACAGGTCTGTCTTTGGGGAGGCAATTTCCCCCTTAATTAAGGTCCATGGTTGACCCAACTGGGGCCTAGTTCAGTTTTGTCATCTCAGAGTACCTTCGAAGTTTGTCCCCTGTCCACAAGGACCAAATCCCACAATGGGGACCTTGGGACTTCCTTTAGAAGTTTCAATAGGTAGTGGCAGAGAGCCTCTTGAGTGCAGATACCCATACTCTGAACTGTGAGGAAGACCCTCTCCTTCTTCATCCTTGCTCCTCCCTGCTGTTATCAAGTTCTGCACACCTTCCCTAGTTTACAGTCTTCTGTCTCTCCCTAGCCCACGGTCCTGTCTGGATAGTCAGGTGACATCAGAGAACCTCAACAAACTTCTCCTCAGGCATGGGGGTGGGCAGCATACCTGGTGGCAGCTGGTTGGTCACTGTCCTCTGTAAAGCTCCCTCCCTTCAGGAAGCTGTTGGGAGTCCCACTACAGTTCCTCTACCCTTGGCTAAGCTTGGCCTCATTCCACTCTTCCTTGAACCTTGACACAGGAGGAACCAAAAGTCTTCATCAAGTTTACCCTGGGCTAGGTGCAAGCAGTCCATGTTCTGTCCCTGCTTCTCCTCAGGCTGCCCAAGGCCACCAAGTTCAGGACTTCCAGGAGTTGGCAGAGCCCTGGGCCAGTTTCTGCCTCACAGTTTCCCTCCCCAAAGCCAGAGGTATGATTTTACAGAGTGTCTTCTGCTTGCCTTTCAAAACAAACAAACAAACAAAAAACAAACAAACAAAAAAACCAAAAGAAAAAATACATAGCTTTTTGTATTTTAATTAGCGTTTTGGTTGGCGTTTTGTTTTGTTGAACTGATAACAGTAAAGCAACCTCCTTTACAACCCCCCCTCTCCCTCCCCCTCTCCTGCAAACCCCCTCCTCCCTCCCGGAAGTTTTAAAAGAGGATTCAGAAAAGAAAATCTAGAATCACAATGTCTGGGAAAAAATGGATCTTAAATTAGAATTCTGGGACTTTGTCCCTGAGCCAGACAATAATCCAAGTGGTCGGTCAGCATTAAGATCAGGTTTCCAGAACTTCCCGCTGGACATCTCCTTTTGACCCCTGTGGCTCTTTAAGCCTTGGGAGGTGTCCTGAAATAGTGAATTTTCATGCATTTCTAATTTTACCCCAAGGATTAAATTCCTGAAAGTGGGATTCAGGGACAAGCAGGCCATGCCTCTGGATAAGAGAGTCTTTGACAGCAAATGACCTGTCCAGGTGCAGGTGACCAGCAGGGTTCTCAGGGGTTCTTGGTGTTGGCTGGCCTCTGTATGATCACATGTGCCATGTGTCAGTGTGGGTAGCAGGCTTTTTCCATGTGTTTCTTTGATTACCCTGGAGGCCATCCCTTGAGCTGCCTTACAGCACGTGGAAGGAGCGGTCTTCATCTACTGAAGTCAGTGCTCACTGATGCAGCCTTAGGGTGCACAGGGACCGCTGACCTTCTAGTGACCCTCAGAAACTCACCATCTATTGGAGTCCAGCAACAGCAACCAGAGTATAAGGATACAGCTGGAGAGCTCAGGTGGGAGAGACCACAGCAGAGGGATGGACAGGTGACACAATGAAGGAGTGAGAGACAAGAAGGCAATCAAGAACAGTCCAGGTAATAAGACAGTTTATGCAGAGCTGGTGATGGGTCCCTTGTGCCTCCCTTCAAAGAACCAAAGAGGACTGTGGCTTCATGGAGACAAGGCTGTGGCTGACCACAAGAAACTTGGCAGGGAACTGTAGCTGTGCAGGCGCTTTGGGGCACTTGCAGGATACAGAGAATGAGGGGATGAGGACAGTGGAAAAGCTGATACCCAGGTTCCTTGTGTAGTCAGGCTGAGTACAAGCTGGCTGGATTAGGTCAAAGAGGAAGGACAGTTTGCATGGGTGGAACAGAGGCTCCTCTATTCTTGGCAAGTCTCTTGTACAGACCTTATCTGCCATCTGTAGCCACACTGACCCCCTCTGGACTCAGTGACCTCCTTATCTTGAGTCTTCCTTTGGTTTCTTTCTCTGGTCCTCCATGCAACCTTCCAGACTCTGTTTCCCCTTCACTTCTACCCTAGGCGTGGGGACAGTCACTTGAGAATGACTTTTGTAGCTTCCATGAAAAGATTGTAAGGGGGCCAGTTTGCAAAGGAGAGGTTGAACTTTTCTTTTTTTTAATTTTTTTGTTTTTTCGAGACAGGGTTTCTTTGTAGCTTTGGAGCCTGCCCTGGAACTAGCTCTTGTAGACCAGGCTGGTTTCGAACTCACAAAGATCCACCTGCCTCTGCCTCCCGAGTGCTGGGATTAAAGGCGTGCGCCACCACCGCCCGGCCAGGTTGAGTCCTTTTGAGGTCTGTGAAAGCCTCACTCTAGCTTGGTGGGCGGAGCTACTAATAGCGCAATGTGGTGGGAAGAGTTCAGGATGTGACAGCCTGAAGGAACCAAGGCCAACTATGATCTCCAGGCAGTGGCATGGCCACTGTGGCTTGGAAACTCAGAGCCTTTACCTGGGGCTGGCAATAGTGAAAAGCAGATGGGAGGGGCTCTAGCCAGGGTCGTGGTACTGTCGGGCACTAGGTTACCAGATAGGAACCTGAGGACCAAGGTGGGCAACAGACTTCTCAAAATGGTGCACTGTTAAGGCCACCAACACTGCCTGGGCTTGACTCAGCCCCGGCACTGGGCAGGACAGGGCACAGCAATGGCAAAAGTGCCAGAGCCCCACTAGAGGTGCTCTCCTTGGCTAGGAGGCAGACCCCTCATGCTCTCCCCATTCAGGGCCTTGCATGCCTATGCCTAGCCATTCACTCAATCTCTTACTCCTCACTCTCTCTCTCTCTCTCTCTCTCTCCCTCTCTCTCTCCTCTCCTCTCTCTCTTTCTATCTCTGTTCCTCACTGATAGTCACTCATTGCTTATCCCATAATATTCATTCTTCCCTGGTAAAGTGAACACCCTTACTGTCAGGTTGTTGAGCATAGGTCTAAAGGCAAACAGAGCTTTTTTTTTTTTTTTTTTTTTTTTTTTAGGAAAAGCAGGTGCTCAGATGTCCCCAGTGCCATAGAGTTAGTGGGAGAGGCCACGTAGAGACTTAGGACAGAGGGATAAAGAAGCCACAGGCAGGCCTAAGCCAGCAGGGCTTGCAAAGGGCTGCAGCTAGGTGGGTGGGGCTGATCAGAGCACCCAGAACAAGGAGCCTCAGGGTGGGAGGGAACAGGCTGTGTACTAATTGCACGGCAAATACTGACAGAAGTAAAGAAGGAAAGTTAATTTTGATTCATGTCTTTGGGGACTCAGTCTACCATGGAGAGGAAGGCATGGCAGAGAGGAACAGCTCAGGTCATGGCAGGCCAGGACACTGCAGAATGCTGACACTCTTCCACTCACAGTCTCCTTTCCTTCTCTTGTTCCATCTGGGGCTCCAGCCTATGGAATAGTGCCATCCAACATCTGGGCCAGGTCTTCTCCTCTCCAGTGATCCCTTCTGAAAGCTTCCTCACAGATTTACCCAGAGGTGTGATTGGCTAATCTCCATTTAAGCTGACAATGAAGGTAGGGTAGGCAGCTTGAGGCAAAAGTTTTCTATTAGAGTTGCAAGACAGGGGGAAATGATGGAGAGTGGATCGCAGAGCACTTGTGAGGGTCCCATGCCATGCAGGGGTAAGAGATAAGCTAATTGGGGAAACTGGCTAGTCTGCCACTTAGGAGTCTGGTATATGCCCCAGCTTGGCAAGACTGAGCAGATGGGACATCCACTCAGGGTTCTTAGGAGATATCCCAAGTATGGGTGAATCTGTAGTCAACACCCAAGATCATGTGCTCTGCCCAGGTGGCCTTGGTGATACACAGGGTCCCCAGATCCATGCACCATTTTAATAGGTCCAAGGAGAACCTCTGAAACCTATGTGTGGTAGCATGGCTTATCCATGGACAAGCGGCTGAAACCAAGTTCAGAAGATGCCAGAAGAAAGGATTGTCAGGGTGAAGGTGGCAGGGTAGCCTTGGAGTCACCACCACACCCCATGTTAAGTAGCTGTCTTAGTCACTGTTCTATTGGTGTGAAGAGATACCACGAGCAAGGCAATTCTTATAAAAGAAAGCATTTGGTTGGGGACTAGCTTACAGTTTTGAATCATCATGGCAAGAAGCATGGTGGGCAAGCATGGTGCCACCAGGCAGGCTCACTCTGGAATAGAAACTAAGAGCTTCATCCTGATCAGTAGGCAGAAAGAGAGGGAGGCACTGAGCCTCACGTGAGCTTTGGAAAACTTAAAGCCCACTCCGAGTGACACACTTCCTCCAACAAGGTCACAACTATTCCAACAAAGCCACATCTCCAAATCCTTTTCAAGTAGTGTCCACCCCTGGTGACTCAATATATGAGCCTGTGGGGAACATTTTTATTCACACTGCCACCACAGCTGAGCAGGAAAGACGGTGCCAAGGCCCTTTGGATGTCACACTGCCTACAGGACCAGCTGTGGTGTCTCTGGAGTGAAAGGGGAGGGGGGAAGAAGAGGCTTAAGGTGACTAAGGGAGGGGATGAGAAGGCTTGAGGTGGTTGAGAGCCCCTGTGGCTGTGCTCTGCCACCAGTTAGGTAAAAAAACCATCTCTATCCTGTTCTTGCCAGGTGCTGTCCTCCAAGGAATCCCTGGACCCATTTTGGCTATGCTTGGTGATGGCTCCTTTCAGTCCCCACAAAGTTCCACCCGCTTAGCCTACAGAAAGACCAACCGCTCATTGCCCCGGCAGGAGCAGGAGCTGGAGCTTAGTAAGTGGGGTGCACAGCAAGTGGGGTTTACAGAGTGGACACACTGCTGAGAGCTGCCAAGAGCCCTTGGGATGATCAGGGGGACCAAGACCAGGTGCTCACATCCATACAGCGTATGGGTTGGGGCTCACTCAGACTCTGACTTCTTGAAGTAGGGCACTGAACAGACAGGACCTTGGGCAGAATCCACTCATCCCTACATCTCCATCGCTGGGGAAGGACAGCTGAAATGTAACCACTGTTCCTATATCCAAGAAGTCAGGTGGGGCAGACTATGTACCATTGACACCCAGCTGAGCAGGGACCTCACAGTTTCTCTTGTGTCATCCTTGGTGCCTGGATTATCTAAAGACTGCTAAGAAACGTCTGTGCTTACTAGGGGTCAGTGCCTGGCAGGTAGGTCGCTTTCACCGCATGACCAAATGTGTGCAACCATGAATGATGGCTTTCAGAGGGTTGTGCAGTGTCTTGGCTACCAGCTCAGGAATGGGTGAGTGATGCCCTCAGACACCAACAGCAGGCTCCTTTCTGTGGGAACTCTTCTGGGCCAAGGCCAAGGCTCATGCGAGGACCCTGTATACCATATAAGGCATGGTTTGCAAAGATTGAGTGACAAGAACCCTGTGATGAGGCAGCCCAAGTGTGTGACTCAGTTGGACTTTATCTGGATTTGCAGCCATTTAGAACTTTGTCTGTATAGCATGGTTGTAAAAACATTAGACAATGTACAAGTTACATACGGTCATCATAAAACCTCTGGGGTTTCCCTGATGGTGAGGAAGAGACCCTTAGCACGTGTGTATGCTAGTTTCTCATGGTGATGGCAGAATACCTGGCATAAACCAAGGAGGAAAAAAAAGATGCTTTTTGGCTGACCGAGAGTATCTGGTGCACAGTGGGCTGCTTCTGTGGCCTAACAGCATGGTGGAATGGCCAGACAGGCAAAGCTTCTCACCAGAGAAAGTATGAGTCAGAGACAGGAAAAGAGGAAGGGACCAAGAAGATCCCCTCCAGGGGTTTCCAGTGACCTTCGTGCTCTATAGAGGTCTCAAATCCCAATGACATTTTTAACTCATGACCCCATCAATGGTAGATGAAGCCATTGAGTGGGTCAGAGCTCTCATGACTTTGCCATCTCTGTGGACCAAGACTTCAGCCCATGAGCCTTTTGGGGGGATACATAGAAACCATAACAATGTGGCTCTAGACAGGCCTTCCTATTATGCTCTTGGTTTTTCAGAGAAAGACTCACTCGCCAGCCACATGTCTGTAGGATGCGCTGTCTTCCTTCGCATATTCTTGTCTTTGTATCACGAGAAGACAGCAAAGTTCAGTCCCTAGGGCCACCTTTCTCTCCACTGATAGCGAGTGTGGCTCCTTTGGCTGTGTTAAAGGCAGTGGGAGCCCTGACTGGCTGGCTAGGAAGAAGCTTCCTTGTGTCCACATGGCTCCTGCCACAGATTCACCCAACTCCTTTCTGGCTCTTCTCAGTGTGTTGGATGGCCAGGCCCCAGGAAGTCTGTGCCTGCTCGCTGTGGAAGTGTCTGCTCTGTGGAGTTCTGCTCAGGCTTGTAGATGACAAACCCCTTAATGGCCTATGGGTGCTTACCTCCAGCTTTGGGGTTTAAATAAGAGGAGCACCAGTTGTTGTGATATTGGGACTAGGCAGGAGCCATGTCAATATGTTGCTTCAAATGATCAGTAGTTGTGGTCATAGTCCCGACCCCGGTCAAGTCAACTGGCTGAACACTGATTCTGTTGCGAACTGGCCACCAGGCCTCCTTGATGTGTCTGTGTTGGTGGAGGCAAGTCTGTCCTTCCAGTGTGCCAAGCAGGAACCTGGCAGGGCAGGTGCTGGTAGACCTGGGCTCTCTACCAGAGCCCCTCATCCAGCTCAGGAAGGTTATTGGGCCTTAGGTGTTGGGGGACTTGTGGGTGGGGCTGGTACTGACCCCTTGCTTCTGGGATCTCCACAGATAACTTGGATTTGGGGATTTTGGGAGAGTACTCGAACATCCACCCATCCTGGGAGAATGTGGCAGTCAGTAAGATCAAGAACATGATGGTCACAGAGCAGGGTCTGGCACTGGACACCATCTGCCATTTCCTAGAGGAGCACAGCCAGGTAGGATCAGAGAGATTGATGCTTCCCACTGGGCGGGAGATTCATGGATCTTTCCCCAGCCATCACATTGAACTTATCAACCACCTTTGGACTCCCACGGTCTTGGCCATCCCTGAAGCTCCTAACACTCAATGGGAAGGTGCTGGATGATTTCAGAGAGTCAGCACAGGTGTTTTACTTCCCACATAGTGGTGGGAAGACAGAGTCCACCCAGGATCTCCTCCTACCAGGGATGGCATTCCCAGGCCCATGACTGCTCTGAACACCTTCATGACGGTGCTTCAGGACTGTCTACCTGTAAGTCCCCTGTCCTCTAATGCCAGTTTGAAGGCCAGAGATGACACCAGGAGTGGCTGAGGTCTTGGGATATGTGGAGCTATTCCTGGTTCTTAACCATCAAACTGTGCTTTAGCCAGGTAATGGTAGTGCATGCTTTTAATCCTAGCATTCAGGAGGCAGAGGTAGGCAGATCTCTGAATCTGAGGCCAGGCTACTTTACAGAGGGAGTTCCAGGACAGCCAGAGCTACACAGAGAAACCTTATCTCAAAATGGCCACAACTGCCCTAAAAATAGTACTTTAATTTTATGTCCAGCTTCCCACAGCTGTTGTCTATGCTCCTGGGCCAATCAATGTGACACATACTTTGAGGGATGCAGAAGGCCTGTGTGTTTATGGGGGAGGCTACCGAAGCACTCACAGCTGGTCATGACTGGGAACCTAAACTTGATCAGAACAGGATAGGCCAATGCCCAGGGGGTCAACATAGAGGCATAGTCAGCAGGGAGCATGCCCAGATGACCATGGGCCTGCCTGTGTCTGCTAGAAACGTCAGCCTCTGTCCTAAGGGTCTCAGGGCACTACTGCAGAGGTAGTCCTGGGCAGATTTACGCAGGATTAAGGCTCTAGGTCCTGGAGGGATTTTCCTTTTCCTCTTTTCTCACCCATCTGAAAGCAAGCTGCCCTCCCCCCACACACACTCAGGGTCCTAGGAGGGCTACAACTGTCCTGTGGGCTCTAGAATCTGTCTTGCCCTGGTGGTTGGGAAGGGCCTGAGTGACAGTTGGCCCACAGCTCTGGGAAAAGCAGAAGACACCACCCAGGGATCCCCCTATGCAGAAGCTCCTAGAGTTCCTCAGCCTGGACCCCAAGCAAGCTGCTGATAAGGTCAGTGCCCCATGAGAAGCCCTAGGCTCTTTAGCTTCCTTGGAAATGCTTCAGGAGGGTGTCCCTCCCCTGCTTTGTCCCACACAGTGGGAGGAGAAAGGGCTCCCTCTTGGGGAAGGAGTAGGTCTGACCACACAGCCCTGCCATGCTCAAAAGGGTGGATTTCTTAGCAGCATTAGCCGACTCTCCACCCTGTCCAACTCCAGGCCTTGCTCTTCCATCTCTATGGGCTGATCCTGCATGCGTGCCCCAGCGTGGAGCAGGTTCAGTGCCACCTGGCCAGCCTCCTGGAGCTGTCCCACCAGCACTCCAGCTACCGAGAGGTGGGTCAGAGTCCTCAGGTTATGTTGTGCCTCCCTCGTGCCTCGTTCGTCATCACTAGGGTCTTGTGTGTCTCTCACTGCATGGCACACTTTGCCAGCTTGCCACCAGTCCAGCCCCCAGGAGGCAGCCTTGATAGGACAGGCCCCAGAGAGCTGAACAATGGCCTTCCCTGTCACTTGTGAGCTCCCTCACAGGGTCCTCTGGTACACAGGGAATTGCGCTGGCTGTGGGCCTGGCCTCCACCAAACACTTGCAGGAGGTATGGGCCCTGCTGGAGCACCTGGGCCGCACCAAGTTCCTGCGTTCAGCCGCTGTGTCTCCAGACAGCCAGGTAGGGAGGCCCTGAATGCTATACCATATTGAATATGGCAGCATTGGACACAGAGGGTACCAGCCTCCACGTGCCCATTGATGACACTACACCAGGGTTCCTGCCTGACCCATTTGCCTTAGGAGCTGGTGTCAGGGACACGGGATAGATGAAGTACCTACTCTGTGCCCATGCTTCATAGGAGTCCTTTCCTCAGGGCCTTAGCATGGAGACAATTGAGCTAAGGGTTTTGGACCAGGGAACCCCCAGTAGTTTGAGAGCTATGCCAGGCCTGGTCCTCAAGTTCTTGCTTGCCCTGGGCCCAGTAGATACCCTGAGCAGCTCTACTTTCCTGGCCAATTCCAACCCTAGTAGCTGGTTTCTCTACAAGAGAACCTCAAAGGAGAAGGCTCGCCTGGGGAGCCAGCTAGTGGGGCTTCCTAGACAGGAGGGCTACTGGCAACCCTAGGCCTGGGCCTGTGGAGGAGGCATACTGCGGGCTTCCACCCAAAGTCAGTATAGAGGCTACAGCTTTCTCTTTGGCAGGAGGGAGGAGAGGGCTGGGAGGGCTGAGAGCCTGGATCCCTTCAGCCTAGCTCTCACTTGCCCACAGCCATCAGACAACAACCTGCGATGGAAATGGGTCAGCAGCACCTCCCTGCTGTGCTATGGGCAGATAGCCAAACAAATCAAGGAGCAGATTCTGCCCTGGGTGGACAACATCGCCTCGAGGATGGTGTACTACTTCTCCTGTGGCCCTTGCGTGAGGCCCTCCCCACCCCTCCATTGAAGGGCAGGTTGGACTGAGCCAACTGGGTTAACTTGCCAGTCACTGAAGCAGTACTCGCAGGACAGCCCTGGGGTCTTAGGAACAGAGCCCACTGAGGGTCTGCTCTCTGCACTCCTGGGTCCAGGGCTCTGGCTACAGGTGGTTGGGATAAGGCTGTGTCCATCCAGGGTAGTGAGGCTGGCCTAGAGAGAACGGAGCCCTGAACTCAGCTTCCTTGATTGGCAGAGAGGTTGTCTTCGTAAGGTTGCTGTGTCCTGTGTGCATGAAGTGTGTTACATGTGTTGTGTGTGTGAGGCACACACTGATGGTCCCCTGATCAAGGTGGCTGCTTGGATTATGTGACAGGATTTTAGGGAAGTGTCCCCTGACTTGACCTTTGGCCCATCTGTGGGGGACAGGATGAGATCCTGAAGTCAAGCTTCCTGTCTGCGGCCATCCTGCTCACCAGATCGCTCCGGGAAGAGTATGGCTCCCAGAGGTACAAGTTCTCTCAGATTCCAGAGCTCATCCAGTGCCTCCTGGTAAATGACACTGGGGTCACCGTGGGTACTCCTAAGGACCAGGGTGGCCAGCTAGAGGCTGCTGCCACACTTGCCCCTCCTCTGCCCTCCAGGACATCCTCAAGGAGGAGCCCAACTTCCTGAGCACCTTCTTCCGGCAGAAGGTCATTCTGGTTGTCGTGGGCCTGAGGTAGCTCTCCTAGGGCACGGGAAGACAGGCAAGGTCCTGAGTTTGTGGTGGCATCAGAGCATGTGGGGCTGTGAATCTTGGGGGCACCAGAATATTGGCTGTGCTGAGGCTCTTCCTGTTCTGCCTAAAAGGCTCTGCCTGTTCTAAGTTTGTTTTCTTACCTGACCAGGACAGATTGCTAAAACTGACAAAAACTAAGCCCTGCCCACAGCCACACACTGAACACAGTCCTGAGCACAGACTGGGCCCTAGCCCAGGTCATCCATGAAGCCCAGCTTTTCACCCTTGGACCCGGATCTGACTCTATGATCTGACCTGACTTATTCATAGCTTCGACTCTGACCCTGAAAATGTCTAGGTTTCCCCCAAGCAAATGCCAGTGAGTTAGAACAGGTCACCACAGCCCCTGTTGTGTTGGTCCTTCTCATTTCACTGGGCCAAAATAATGTCTACTTTCTTATTCTAATTGTGCTGGTATGCCCCTGCTGGGAGTCCCTTGGGCTAGTCTCTGGCATGCCCCTGCTGGGAGTCCCTTGGGCTAGTCTCTGGTATGCCCCTGCTGGGAGTCCCTTGGACCAGTCTTGCACCCCAACCCATCACTTTGTTTTCTTGCAGTAACCTGCGACCTGGACTCAAACCCCTGCTCAAGTCCCAGGTCCTGCAGACTTGCCTGCACAGTGTGTACAGGCTGCCCGCTACTGAGCCCCTGAAGAGCGATTTGCCTTCATCGAAACCAGGTCCAGATGTCAACAGGCTTCCCGTTACTGAGCCCTTGAAGCATGGTTTGCCTTCATCAAAACAAGCTCCAGATGTTATGGTGATGCCATACGCTTGGCGTGTCTCTCTCTCCCAGGGGTGTGGGTTCCTGGTGCTAGGCCAGTGGTTAGCTTTGTCTGGTAATTGGCAGAAAGAGGAGCTCTGTCTGGGCTTAGAACCATCTTGCCTGGAGCGCAGGCTCACTTCAACCTTAGAACGGCCCGGGTTTTCTGTGCAAACGAGACCCTGGTCTCAGTGCTGCTCTGGCGGCATTCTCTGAAGCAAGCCTTCCTGTACCTTGTACTCATTGACTTCGAGTAAGCTGACAGATGCCTCAAAGTGCTGGACACATCCTGGTCCTCGGCTGTGCACTATCCAGCTATCTCAGACTATCTTGTCCCAGACCCAGGCTCCAGGGGCATTGAGGAGGGGACAAGGTTGGCTGTCACTCACATGCCTCTGATCCCTCTTGCTGGCACTCAGCACACAACTAGGCCATGCCCCATTCCAGGACCTAAGTGAGTACCAAGGCCATATCCAAAGTGGTGGAGGCCTGTTCCATTCACCGGAAGTGAAGGGAGAAGACAGTGTTGCTGGGGGTTGCTTGCCTTTCACGTTTTGTTCCCTGGCCCTGGAACCAGGTTAGCCGACGAGGCCAGGTAGGCACAGGGAGCTGGCCTGTGGTCTTGCACTAGGCTACCAGGGCACACATGAGGCACTGCCATGTGAATGGTCAGAGCCACGCCAGGGAGCCCAGGGACCTAGGGAAGATGGATGAATCCCACGGGAAACTGATCGTCATGTGGTCACAAGGGAGGCAGCAGCCATTCCTGTGTGGAGTTCAACTGGGGCTATCTGCAACTGCACCAACTGATTTCTGACAGTCGGCCATAGCTTTGATTCATTGTCACCTTTATGCATCTACTGGGATGAGTACTTTGGCATGTGCTTAACTTTGGTGAAATATCTGTTCAGCTCTCACAACTAACTTTGAAATGGACCACTATGTGGTTTTTAAAACTACTTTTTATTTGTGCATGTGTCTGTCTATGTCTGTTTCAGTGTGTGTCTATGTGTGTATGCCTGTGTGTGAGGGTTTATGTGTCTGTGTCTGTGTGTTTGTGTCTATGTCTGTCTGTGTCTCTGTGTATGTGCGTGTGTCTCTGTGTATATGTGTGTCTGTGTGAGCCTGTATGTGTATGTGCGTGTGTCT
>JAQHUG010000287.1:180918-361537 GCA_028555095.1 Dicrostonyx torquatus
TACGGGAGCTGGTAGACTGAGCTAATGGGCCAATCAGTGTATAACCTAATGTAGACTCTCTGTGTGACTTTCTTTGGGGCTTGCCAGCTGTGGGGTACCGGGCAGGCCCCTCATGTTACAGAGGTTGATCGTGTTGAGTGTTTGGGTACCACAACACAGTAAATGATGCTGGGGCTCATCAGAGGAAGTGGGGCCTGGGAGAGACCCAGTTGTATGCTGCTGCCCTCAGAGACCTGAAGAATTCATTGCAGGGACACAGACTCAGGGAAAGCCAAGATCCAAGGCTTTGTGCAGAAAAGAATTTTAGGATGGTCCAGTTTGGAGCAGAGTTGGATTTTTATTAGGAAGACAGTTTAACATAGACTTAGATGGGGTTGATATAAGTAGAGGCACCCAGAGGAAGGATAAGACACACCCAAGTATGAAGAAGTCAGGCTTAAATATCTTAGCCCTGGGCATACAAGCTCCACCTAAAGGGTTGCTAAGAGCACTTCCTCCACACCCTCTTTTTAGTAAATGAGATTCTAAGGTCCTTCCTGAAGTGGTTAGGACAGCAGTCTGATAGGGTAAGATCATAGGTTGCTAGGGTCACACAAGGTGACCAAACTGTATCCTTCACTGGAAATGGAGTCTCCTTTCTTGCTTCTGAGATTCCTAGAGAAGTGTAAGTTTGTATTTGGGAAAGGAGGAAGGCCATCCTCAGGCCAGCTCAGCCTTAAGTGTGTTCATTTGCTATTTTAGCATTCTTATTTGAAATATCTCCACATAAGAGTATTGCCTCCTCATCAGAAGCTTTCTCACTATCCCAGCTGCCACCAATGGCGTGATCAGCCTCACCTGCCAGAGTTGGGCCCAAGGAAGCAGATACCTCTCAGGCCTCATGGAGGAGCTGGGGAGACCATGATGTGACCTGACTATGTGATGTCAGCTGTCCCTGTCCCTTGCCTTTGCCAGGTGCTGTACAAGAAGACAATGTGTGCCCTGAACCTGCTCCTCCAGAACTTCATCTCTGAGAACCCGAGCATGGATGAGGTCTGCTTCCTCCTGCAGGTGCGACCTATAAACCAGCAAAGGAGGGATTCCAGCCCCAGCCCTAGCTTCAGCCTGAGTTGCTAGAGAGAGTGTGAGGGTGGATGTGTGTGTGTGTGTGTGTGTGTGTGCACGCTCATGTGCACACATGTAATACTAGGTAAAGATTGAACCCAGGCCCTCATTTATACACAGACATTCAACATTCTAGATAAGTGCTCTACACTGAGCCATGCCCCCAACCCTGTGACAGGCTTTATGAGAAGTGGAGGGGAATTGGAAGAAATGGGCATATAGCCGGGCGGTGGTGGCACATGCCTTTAATCCCAGCACTGGGGAGGCAGAGGCAGGCAGATCTTTGTGAGTTCGAGACCAGCCTGGTCTACAAGAGCTAGTTCCAGTGCAGGCTCCAAAGCCACAGAGAAAACCTGCCTCGAAAAACCAAAAAGAAAAGAAAAGATATGGGCATATATGTGTTTCCTGTCTCTACAATGTGGTGCCCCCACCACCCTAGAACTGTCACCAAGAAGGCCATCAGCATTCTAGACCTCCAAAGTCACGTACCACTGTAGACCTTTTTGTAAAGTAGTCTGCTTTGTGTGGTTTTTTTTTATAGAATAAAAGGTGGGTGAACGTAAATTACAGTGGGTTGGACTGAAACATGAGCCACTGTTGGGGCTCCAGAACCAGGAAACTCTCAAGGACAGAGCCCTTAACCTAGACAGCATTGGAGTTGAGCTCAGTTGAAGGACACCCTGCTGATGTCTACTGTCGGATTGTTGGGCTGGTCTTAGAACCATTGTCCTGGATGTGTAAGAATAAGGCTGTCGCTTGGGTTTTCCTTATGTCTCAGATGGTCCAAACCTGTAAGGCACCCCAGGACTGGAGGAGTAGTCTGATGGACAGGCAATGAGGCTAATGGACTGGCTGGGTGGCTGTTGCCCTTCTCAGCGGCCCTATTCTGGGCTGATCTTGAGCCGGGTGTGATGGGCTCTGTGGGCACAGGTTCTCACGCTCTCCCCTATTCTTCCCAGCACACAGAGCAATGGTTGAAATCTGACAAGAGCCATGAGCGCTGCCGGGCTCTACAGTCCATCTTCCTGCTTCTGCAATATGTGGTAGACTCTTTGAAGCTCGCTGTGAGTTCCCTACACCCCAAAGCCTTGGAGAGTTCCTGATAGTGGGAATGGAGATTAGCACCCAGGTGGAGTCTTGCCATAGGCACTCCCTGAGCCCTCAGGCTGGGCACTGTGGTACAATTTAGCAGGCTGGCCCAATGAAATCCCCAAGCCAAGACTACAACCAACAGAGAGGGCAGAGACTGAAGGAGTAGGGAGGGAGGAGGGGAGAGGGGCCCTGAAGAAACAGCCTGGATCTGGACAGGTAAGCTGCAGTGTGGAGGACCCATGCCTCAGACAAGCCTAGAATCAGCTGACCTGAGGGCTGGGAATGGAGCAACTGAGAGAACGCTGTGTTCTTGAGGTCCAGCTACTTCACACAGAGACATCAGGCTTGGGTGGGAAGGACTGAGATAAATCAAATTCCTTAGGGCAGTGAGCCTCAGCCACCGCCCCACAGCTCAGGAACATTGTAAGCAGGCTTCCCACTGGCCAGGTGTGATGACCTTAACCCTCAGAAAAGAGGTAGGATTATTGTATGAAGCCAGCATGAGCTACATTGTGAATCCCTGTTAGGAAGGAGAAAGGAGAGGAAGAGGAACAGAGGGGGTAAATGCAAGCTGAGAACTTCCTGATCTCTAGAAGACAGACTCTCTTCATAAAAGAAGGGCAGGCAGATGGCCTGAACAGCATTCAGAAAGCATTAGTTACAAATAAAACATGGATACCACGGGCTAGGGCTGTATGTAGAGCGCTTGCCTAGCATGGGCCAAGTCCCAGGTTGGATCCCCAGCACTACATGAAACAGGTGTGATGGTGTGTTCTGCAATCCCAGAACTCGGGAAGTGGAGGCAGGAAGATCAGAGTTTCAAGGTCATCCTTGGTACTGAGCTTGAGGCCAGCCTGGGCCATATGAGACCCCACCTAAAAAAACAAAAATTGACAAAACGAACCTCATCAGAATGAGGAACTTTTGTGCACCCTTACACAGGACACAGATGGGCAAGAAATGGATCCAAAAAATGTGATCAGCTATAACTCGGTGAAAAGGCAACCAGCCCTTACAATGGGCAACAGAAGAAAAAGACATTGCAGAAGCCATGAGAATGAGCATGGCCCCACATAACTGGTCGTAAAGGAAATTCAAATAAACTGCAGTGAGGTGCCACCACTCACCACTGGAAGCACAAAATTAAAGGCTGGGAACTGCAAGTGTTGGCCAAGGTGTGGAGCCCCAGAAATGTCTCACAGAGCCGGTGGGAGCGTAGGATGTTAAAACTGCCTGGCAGAACTTCCGGCAGTTTCTTTGAAAGTTAAACACATACTTATCCCCTAAGCACACAGGTCTGATCCTAGGAATTTAACCCGAGAGGAGTGAGCATTTATATATATGAAAAAAGACTTATGCAAGAAAACCTAATGCTTTTGTTCATGCTGGAGCCAAGCTGGAAGTCCTGCAAATGTCCAGCAATAAGAACAGACAAGCTACATGTGGCGATATAGACCCAACTGTTCACACATTGACCACAGGGGTGGGCCACGAGATGCAGCAAAGAGGACCCATGAGAAGAGTGAGGATTGTTTTTATCTTGATACTGGATTCTCTCCAGAACCAGTCAGCCCTTGAGAAACTGGATGTCTCCTTTGCAATGCAGTGAGAGGCCCTCGCCAGAAGCCACTGCCTGATGCTGGACTTCCTGGCATTCAGAACTGCAAGCTAAATAAACTTCTTTCTCAGTCGACCAGCCTCAGGCACAGCAGCCGAAAGAGAATGCAGATACAACAATCTATTGAAATTTCCAAAGCTATTGCATTTTGTACTTACTGTTTGTAACCTCTCTGTAACTGTAATCTTAAATAAAAATGACCATAAAACTGGTAAGAATTCTGTAGTTTGGTTTTTGCAGTAATACTGGTTTGAAATTTTATTCTGTGTGGTATTCTAAATATGCTGAAATTTTTTCAGAAACTTACAAATGCCAGAAGGTATGGAGGGCTTGGAAGCCGGGGGTTTCCTGCAAAGGGACGAGGACCTCCATCAGAGAGTAACAGCATGTGGCCCTGTACTAGAGTTGGAGCATTGGACACTTGATTCTCTGAATCCGCATGGATTTAGATACATATCTATTTCAGCATTCCTCGAGCTATGTGTGGTGTGCGTGTAAGGTATGTGTATCAGGGGTGTATGCATGAGAGGTGTGCACATATAAGTGTGATGTATGTTAGATGTGTGAGTGGTGTGTGTGTGAGAGTAGGGTTATGTATGCAAAAAATGTGTGCATGAAAAATGTTGAAAGTGAGGAGTGTTGGATGTGTGAGGAGAACTCTGTGTGTGTGTGAGGAGAACTCTGTGTGTGTGTAGAGCTCTGTGTGTGTGTGTGTGTAGAGCTTTGTGTGTGTGTGAGGAGAGCTCTGTGTGTGTGTAGAACTCTGTGTGTGTAGAGCTGTATGTGTGTGTGTGTAGAGCTCTGTGTGTGTGAGGAGAGCTCTGTGTGTGTGTGTGAGGAGAGCTCTGTGTGTGTGTAAGGAGAGCGCTCTGTGTGTGTGTGAGGAGAGCTCTGTGTGTGTGTGAAGAGAGCTCTGTGTGTGTGTAAGGAGAGCTCTGTGTGTGTGTGTGTGTGTGAGGAGAGCTCTGTGTGTGTGAGGAGAGCTCTGTGTGTGTGTAGAGCTCTGTGTGTGAAGAGATCTGTGTGTGTGTGTGTTTGTGAAGAGAGCTCTGTGTGTGTGTGTGTGAGAGAGAGAGAGAGAGAGAGAGAGAGAGAGAGAGAGAAGTGCTCTCTGTGAGGAGTGCTCTATGTTATAGACATGAAGGAGTGTTCTGTGTGAAGAGTGTCATGTGTGAACTATGACTGTAAGGGACAACTGATGAAGTTTGGATATGGACTGTGGAGGAGACAATGACACTGACATTGGATAGGATTTTTGTGACTGGCTGTCACACTGTGCATTTGTCACCTTTGTCCTCATTCTTATGAAACAGACAATGGAGTGTTTGAGGTCAAATGCCAGTGTTTTCTTCAGAAGAAGGGAGGAGACCAGAAGGAACTGAGCAGAGCAGAGTGTAGCT
The DNA here is from genome assembly GCA_028555095.1 of Dicrostonyx torquatus. Lineage (NCBI taxonomy): Eukaryota > Metazoa > Chordata > Mammalia > Rodentia > Cricetidae > Dicrostonyx > Dicrostonyx torquatus. The sequence continues at coordinate 186,133 of JAQHUG010000287.1, forward strand.
GAGAGGAAGCAGTGGCTAGAGGACACGGGACTTCTGAGCTGTTCTTCCCTATGGTTGAAGTGGAATCAATGTTAATGCTACAATGCTGAAAACGAAAGGGCCGTGAAGGTCCTCACAGAGCAGTTAGACGTGACCAAGGTTTAACATGGGTAAGGGCTTCACCAGAAACTGTGTGAATTGGGCCTTGCAAAGCTGGCTTTGGGGATCCAGGCTGGAGATGGCAGGGGCAGTGAGGTGACACCTGTCACCAACTGAAGTGGCTGCTGAGTCTGCAATGGGATGTGTGCTTCCAGGTAGGGTGGGTTGGTCAGGTGTGTGATGGCCGCTGCACAATCAGGCCACTGTGCTGGTCTGGGTTTCGGAATCTGGCAGGGAGCTAAGAGGCTCAGCCTGGAGACTTCAGAAACAGCATCCACCATGGGCTTCACATTCATGGATTCATGAATGATGTGAAATGTCCTAAGCCGACTGTGAGTGAGCAGGGTGCTCCGGGCTGTCTTCCTCCTTCCTTCCTGGAGTAGAAGCTTCACTCTGAGAGGGCAGCAGTGTGGCCCACACAGGAAGAAAGAGCCTCTGCAGATCAGGGCTGTCCCCATCCCAAGCCCCCATCCCCTATCCTTGTACTCCTCATCAGGTCACTTTCCAACTCTGCAGGCTCACTGCCAGTGTCGAAAAGCTTAGCTTGAGGTGCCTTTAGTTCAAGTCCAACCTACATGGGCACAGGAGACTCACTAAAGTCAAGCTCCAACCATGTGAGCCTCCGGATCTCAGAGGCCAGAAATTCAGAGGAGACTGCAAACGCCCTCCCTGTCATCTCTGTGAGGATTTCAGGAGGCATCTGCCACTCCTCTTCTGTGCCACTTTACATCTGGTATAAGGAACTGAGGAAATGATACACAGTATGTGCTTATGTTCAAGAATTTCAAGGATCGCACTGCTAAAGGGGAAAATACAGTACTAAGAGATAGATACATGGTAACCACAGGAAAGAGTTGGAAGGACATTCTAGAACTGCAAGCCAAACATATCTGAAATGAAAAGGCACTGGGTCCATTAACCAGCAGCTCAACCACCACAGAAGAAATAAGAATCAGAACCAGGACAAAGGAGCCTGCTGAGACCAAAGGGAAAAGAAAGCCCTGAGGAAAAGGAGGGAAGCCCAGTGGGTGTAGAACAATGTGGAGTGGAAGTAGAATCCCAGGAGAAGCAAGAAGGTCAGGGCAGAGCGGGTGGTACTACCACCCTGGAAACTGCTCAAATTGGCTGAAAAAAATATGTACCTTCAGATAAGAATACTAAGGAATCCCAAGCAGGACATGCACAAAGGAAAACACACAGGAACACACCACAGTCCAAATAATTAACTGTTGCAGAAGGAGCCCAGCTCCCGGAGTGGGCGGGCCACGTTCCCAGCACCTGGCTAACTTAACCCCTCGAAATAACCACACCGAAATTGTATTAATTAAATTACTGCCTGGCCCATTAGTTCTAACCTCTTATTGGTTAACTCTTACATATTGATCTAACCCATTTCTGATAATATGTATCATCACTTGACTGTGGCTTACCGGCATGATTCTAATCAGCATCCATCTTGGGTAGGAGCAGCATGGAGTCTGCGACACTTCCCTTCTTCCCAGGATTCTGTCCTGTCTACTCCTCCCACCTAAGGGCTGCCCTATCAAAAGGCCAAGGCAGTCTCTTTATTCAACCAATGAAAGCAGCAGAAATACAGAAGGAACTCCTACACCATTATTAAAGACCAGGGAAAGACAGGAAACTCCTAAAACAGCCAAGAGAGATAATGTACACATACCAGCATACGTGGGTATACATGGACACACACATGCCCACATATACACAGGTATGCATGTATACACACAAGCATGTGTGCATATACAGGCATATACACATTTATACAGTCGTGCATGCATATACACACAGACACACATACATGACCATACCATCATGCAAGTACATATGAACACCCACTGGCATGCCTGCATACACACTAGCACACACGCATGAACACAAGCATGAAGTCATATATTCCTATCGACAGGCACACTTGCACACACATGCCTGAAGGAAGTGATGGGCATGCCCAGTCTCTTATTGAAACAGAGATGCCGTTTCCCAGTGAGCAGACAGGTCAGAGAGGTTCTCATGGGTGGGACAGGAGTCCCTCTCAAAGCCCAGCCAGTGCATCTCCCACAAGATGCTGAGAGCAGGAAAGGAAGGACGAAGTGATATAAGGAAGTTAGGCCTGGCTTTGCTCACTGCCCCTTTCTTCCCAGAAAGAGGCCGTGCCATCCACACTGGGCCACCAGCTAGGCCTCCTGACTCTGCTGTGGCGGGATAAAGACGAGATCACACAACAGCATTCCCACCGCTGTGTCTTCCTCCTCATGCAGCTTGTGTTCCAGCAGAAAGGTGAGCTGAGCAGGGTTGGGGAAGAGGAGACTCTGAGTGGCTCTGGGTAGGCCTTCCTTTGGCCTCATTGTGAGCTGGGAAATCGGTGGAGGAGAAAAGAGGCTGCCTCCGGGCCCAGCAGCCCTTCTGAACCCAACCATACACAGGGAAGTTGGTGGAGTCCGCACAAAGGAGCAAGATGAAGCACTTTGAAACCAACGAGTCTAGAGAGTGGGAGGTGAAGCTCTACCACATGGTGAAGGTGAGGTTGCTCAGGCTGGACCTGGGCCTCTGCTGGCCCCAGAGCACAGTGTTTACATGGGCCGTCCTCTCCAATCCCAGTCCTGAACAGATGGGGCCAAAGGGTCCCAGGGACTTCTGCTCTTTCCAGGAAAATTGTCTTTGTACCTCACCTTCCAGCCTCAGCTCGGATAGGGCCTTTGAACCCACAGGCCAGAGGTTCTCACTTGTGTACCTCCCTCTGGGGACAAGGGCAGCCAGCAATCTAGCTCTTCTGGGGACACTCTGTTCTTAGCACTACCCCTTCATCCTAGGTAAGCTTGAGGGACACCCCCTCCCTCTGACCTTTCATGATGTACCCTTCCTGTGTTCTTCTCAAACTTGGCCTGCCTGTTTATTCAGATGGAGGCAGGGTTTGTTTTCAAGCTCCAGGATTGGTTGGGAGGCCCTGGGTAGGTCATCCCATCTTCCCGAGCCTCAGTTTTCTTACCTTCCAAGTGAGGATCCAGCTTCTGAGACAGGCTGGGTCAAAAGCATCTCATGTCTCCTGGGCCATGAATTAGGCCAAGTCTATTGTCCTAGTGGCCCCTCCTAAAAGACAGTGGATGACAATTCATGTCTCATGTCCCACCATTCAGGGGAAGTAGGAGAAGAAAATAAGACAGGGATTAGAGGGGCTGGAGAGATGGCTCAGTGTTAAGGGCACTGGCTGTTCTTCCAAAGGTCCTGAATTTGATTTCCAGCAGCCACATAGTGACTCACACCATCTGTCATGAGATCTGGCGCCCTCTTCTGGCCTGCAGGCAGACATACAGGCAGAATACTACATATGTAATAAATAAATCTTTTAAAAAAGATTTTTTTAAAAAAAAGACTGGGGCTAGAGTTGGGCAGGAGTTAGTGTGGTTCTGACCCAGTGGGACCTTGGTGCAGTTCTTTGCAAGGCTGTTTACTACCTTAGGGAAAGTCTTCAGAGAAGAGGCAGCTGGGTACTTATGGCTGCAACACTTGCAGTCACCCAGCCTTGGCCCCAATTTGGGGGAACTACAGGTCATAGCAGCCTGGGGCAGGGGCTGAATGGACACTTTGAGACCTTGCAAGCCTGTGTTCATGGCACTTATATGACTGTGCACACAACCTTCATTCCCTCTCTCGTAAAAGCCTAGTTCACTGCCTGACCTGAGCCACTGCTGGCCAGAGAGTCCACGCACCCCCACTCCTTTGGCTCTACACAGGCCTTCAAGAACAACTTGACAGTGGCACAGCACACGCAGCTGATTCTTACCCTGGTGCACAGTCTGGGCAGCTGGAATCACCTCCGCTGTGACCTTGCTGCCCAGCTTCTACTGATGATCTGTGAGGAACCTGGTTTACGGAAGGAACAGGTGAGGCAGGGTGGGTGTGGCCCTAGCAGCCTCTAAATGGGATCCCAATGTACTCCTGGCCAGTTACCTTTGTCCAGAAGATTCCTGGCCCACCTTCTGCTGCCTCATAGGTGGCCTGTGGGAGAGGGCACATTTAACTGCCCTCCAGTTCAGCGTGGCCAACTAAATTGAAGATTCACCCTTGGGGACTGCCAGGCCCCGTCCACTTGGGTGCTCTTACAGGTCAACAGCAGTGCTCCTCTTGGCTTGTTCACCCTACCTCCCTTAAGAAAGAGATGGAGCCTGGCAGCTGAGCCATAAAGCCACCTCCTCTCAGGAGCTTGGAGGGGCCTTGCCTTGTCTGAAGCTGCATTCTGCCTGCAGGTGGCTGAGATCTTGCAAGGCCTGTTCCGGGAACTGCCAACCATCCGCTCTCAGAGCGTTCAGCAGACCATAAGTAAGGTCACCATGACTCTGGGGACCCAGCATATTCAGGAGGTGGTGGAGGTGGTCTTGTCCCTACGTCACCCCTCAGATAGGTAGGTCTTCCCTTGGCCCAGGGCACCACAATGTGGATATCACCCAGACCTGTGCTGGCCCTCCAACCCAGTTCACAATTAGTTACTGAACACACTAGGCAGGAAAAGGCTCTCAACAGTTCTGTCTTCTTCTTGACTCTGTACTGTGGCCAGAGGGGCTTTGAAAGAGTCTGAGGATTAAACAGGGTTCAAGCAGTCCCAGGAGGGCCATCGGCATAGACACCATTTCAGATTCACAGTCACCAGAGGTCAGCCTATAAGCAGAGCCACAGACCAGTCAGAGGCTGTGAAAATACGCAGTTAACACCGCTCCACGCATCCATGGGTGCCCTGTGACCACAGATCCCCAGTGAGTCCTGATTCCAGCTGCCACACTAGATATCATTGGGTCTTCCCAGTGGCAGTCTGCTGATAACAAAGCCTTACTCATTCAGAACATGGCTGTGGGCTGGCAGCAGCAGCATAGCCATAAGCCTGTCAGGAACTTGTAGGCTTGCCAGTCTAGGTGGCCAGCCGTGTACTCAGCACCTCATGAATATATAGTTGGCAATGTGGGAGGTGGCAGGGACAGTGGCTGATCGATCTCAGAGCACACAGCCCCTGACAGGAGTCAAGTGCAACTGGGGACTCATGAGCTTTTCCTGGAGTGGTTCCTGGCTCTGCTGGCTTCCCTCATCTCTGCAAACCTTCTGAGGGGCTTGCCCCCTACTTCCCAAGAGGAAAGGCAGACTGGAGAACAGCCCTTTGCTTCAGGGTCCTGGAGAGAGGGGCTGCAAGCCTGGGGCTCATACAGATGTCTAAGGAAGCGTCACAGAACGCGGACCTCAGGGCCCCTCACCTGCTGCTCCCAAGGGGCTCGCTTTCTCACATCCTGCTAATGGTCAGCACTTGTGGGAGGCCTCTCTGCAGTGATGTTCCCTGTGGTGGCCTAGACTCTGTCTCATCAGGTGTATCCTACTGCTGTGGAAGGCTCTGGCTACCAACTACCACTTAGCTCGTGATGTTATAACCCTGCTCTATGTAAAGTTGAAACTGCGGCCACCCAGGAGGCTCCTCCACTCCACATATCAGGCCCGTCTGGTCTCCCTGATGGTGAGCAGAACCCTTTGCTTTGCCATCAGCATGGTCCCTTCAGGGACAGTAGTGGTATCCAGGGCCTCAGTGGGATCCCATGAGGACACTGGACTTCCTCCAAGGGCCCCACCCCCAAGCCTTTATCCTGGTTTGTGGTCATTTGTGAAGGTAGACAATGCATTTCACCTGCTCATGAACCTCCCACCCTGTATGCATGGCCTTGCTAAGTGTCTGGCTGCAGATCCCTGCTACTATTAGCATTTGTTTCTCCATGGGGAAGCCCCATCATAGACCATAACAGAACTAAAAATCCCATGAGCTCTCAGCAAGTGCTTCCTAGACACATTGAGAAGCAGGAGACAAAGTCTTGGTTATCCCGGCAAGACCCAGAGACACAATGACCATGCATTGGCCATGGCTGGCTGTGAGAGCAAGAATAGTGAAGCGAGATGGAAGAGAAGGATCCAGGGAAGGAAGAGGGATCCCTGAGCGGAGAGCAGGGCAAGGATGGGAGGTGAAGATTGCCAGCACTGATTGGGAGCCAAGGCTAGCACCTGAGCTGCCCCCAAGCTTTGTGAGGGCATGACTTAGCAGTGACCCACTTCATCTCTGGCCCCTGAAAAGAGACCTTTCAGTTCAGGGGAAGACCAAGTGGGGTAGGGGACATGGTATCATAGGACTGGCTAGGAGATGGTTTAGGAAAGGAGCCAGGAAACTCTATGATCAACCCCAAAGCCCTGCTCCCCCCAAAAAAACCCCACAGCCCACCCCCAAAGAAATAGGGTTGGATGGGGCCAGTCAGGGTTAGGGGCAAAAAGATAATAGGACAGGAGAGTCTGAGAGTCAAGGAGGGTCTGAGAAGGATCTCCCAGCAGGGTGGGCACTTGGAGAGATCTGGCTCATCAGAGGTGGAGCCAAGCCAAAAAAAGCATAATCAACAGTGTAGAAGTTGGACATTCTTGGAGTCTTAACAAAGCCAGGAGGTCAGGGCCAGCCACAGAGACTGAAACGGGTCTCAGGACTACCACAAGGACCTTCAGGGATTCATCCAGAGGAGCTTCATGGTGAGCCCCAGGGGGCCAGATGAAGGCAGTGAGGCCTGAACTAGAGTGACTTTGTAGCTGATGTCCCCACTCTTCCGCTCAGGGGTCCCCCTCCGGGTTTTGCTGTCACCCACTGCAGGCACTGGGCACCATTTATGAGCTTCTCTACACCCCGGAGTACAGAGACACGGTCCGCTGGGCTTTTGCAGGGATCCTTCTGGGCCTCCTCACAGAACTCTACTACCTGCTGGAGGTGGGCCTGGTGGAGGGTATCTTTGACTACCAGGAAGATAATCTAGCCTCTAAGCCCCTCGGGCCCTGCAGGTGAGTGAAAATGGCTGTTGTCCCCTCCTCGAACCCACTGAGCTATGCTGATTCTGGGGGACCCAAGCAGGAAAGAATTTTGGGTGGAGGTAGGGGAGGGGTGGGGCAGAGTACCCAACCTGGCCAGAAGGAAGACTCCTGAGCAAGGGGAGCCAGGTAGATGGCAGCTGACAGGGTTCCGGCACTGTTTTGTTCCTCCCTGCCCAGGACCTGCCTGGAAGCCCTCAAGGGCCTCTTTTGGACCAACAAGTACTGGGAAGTGTTTGCCGATGTCAAGTTGATCCAGGGCTGGGAGCTTTTTGGGCAGTTGGAAACCTTCCCGAAGGGAGTGACCCTTTTGGCCAGGTGAGCCACTCAGCTTGGGCACCCTTTGCCTGGGAGGGGCTGGAGTGGTCACCAGCCCAGTCCATCCTCCCTGCTCTGGACCCTGCACTCCAGACTCAACAATCTGGCCAGCTCTGAGGTCTGACTAGAGAATGGAGCCCTCTGGGACTGTGTGTGTTCCTCTTGCATGTGATAGGACCATGGCTCACTATAACTGCGAGGTCAAGGCTATCTTGGGGCAGGCTCTCATCTCCCTGAAGAGCACTGAGGAGCGCGACAACATTGTGGCCATCTGCATCATCACCGAGGTCAGCCTTTCCCCAGCCACCCCAGTGAACGTCCCTTCCAGGTCTCTGATAGAAATGTACACATCTGTCTCACGTTTCAGGTGTGCTTGCTGTAGGGGGTCTAACTCTTTATCACGGTGTGGGGTCGACTGATTCCTTGGCAGTCGGGGTTAACAAGTGGGTTGATGGTGCCGATCCCTGCCCAGTTTCTCAACAGCCCAGATGTCTGCCAGCACATGTCTCGGAAGGCCATGGACCACTCCCTAAACCTGGGCCTTTCCAGCCGCAACCGAACAGTGCGAGCTCTGAGCCTGAAGGGGCTAGGCAGCACCCTGATGCATCCTTACAAGGTGAGGGGCAGAAGTTTGAGAGAGGTGACCACAGAGGAAGTGTGTTGACAGTTATCTCCTTTGCAAGGGGTGATAGAGAGAGCTGATCAAGCACGGTTGGCTTTGCTAAATTGCTTCAGATGGGACTCCTTACTCGCCCTTTCTCTCCTCCTAGCTAAGTCCCTCATGATAACCTCCTGTCAGGTACCCAACACCCTACCCTTGTGAGCCTCCCAGAGCAGGGCTGTTCTGATATGGCTCTCATGACAGGGCTGGGATGCAGCTGCAGAGCTGGCCTATGCCAGATAAATGGTGCGGTTTTGCCTGTTTTTCTGTCCAATCTGAGGGGAAATAGGAAGTGGACCTGGGAACAGACAGCTTCAGCACTCAGTCCTCCTTCACATCTGTACTGACTCAGATACCTAACCCTGCGGGAAGGCCAGGAGCCCCAGTACCTGCCCAGAGCTATGACTGACTGCCTCACTGGGGCAGCTGGCAGAAACTGGTCAAAGGTCCCACTGGAGGGTGGTGGTCTCCCTGCAGGTAACTCTGCTAAGAAGTAAGTTGATGGAGCTTTTGGACAACTTCCTGCAGCCTGAGTTCAAGGACCTTTTGGGCCTGATGGAGATCATGGGCCACCTCCTACACCATCTGGGTGTCCATGGCATCGGAATTGCCAGCTTCAAGATTGCTCAGCACCTTCTCAGCCTGTTCACAGATGTGAGCTGGGAAGGGGGTGGAGTGGGGTAGCCGAACAGAGCAGGGCAGGGCTGCAGACGACAATCAGAAACCAGTACCACTCAGCATCTGGCTTCTGCACCATCCCCAGAGCCCACCTAAGAATACAGACTCTGTAGACTGGGGCTGGTTGAAGTTTGTGTCTGTGCTGAGCTTTGTTCTCAGGCCATCAGAGCCAGGGATTCCATTGGAAAACGTGAGCTCCTCATACCGTAGAATAGTGCCAAGTGACTTCAGGGGGTTGAGATTGGGAATGAGGAAGGCTTGCACTTGGCATGGAGAGTCCCGGGAAGACCACCACAGTGTGCCCCTGTGATAGATTAGAACCAGGAAGATGAGAGCTAGGATAAGCTCCAGTTGGGGTGGGGTAGGCAGTCAGTAGATACTGTGTATCTGAAATCAAGGAGGTGGCAATGGAGGCAGTTTGGGACAGAAGATGTCTCTGCCTTTCATGGACAAGAGGCTGAGTCACAACGGGGTTTGTAGGAGGAGCAATGCTGGCATTAGCAGGAACCCCCTTAGGTGTTGGGTGCTGCATCTGCCTCAATCCAAGGACAAAGGCACTGTTGCCAGCTACTGTTTACCAAAGGTGAAATGGTACAGGGAAGGAACCTCGCACAGGGTCACTGAGTTAGAATGTCACAGATTCCATAGTCAGGTCTGCCTAGGAGTGGAGGTATGATTGCTGTCACCCCAGGGGCATGCAGAGAAACCCAGAGGTGAGAAATCAGGAAGAAGGAGTAATTCAGAGAAGACTGGGAGGGGATCGTGGGTGGCTGAGGAAATGGGGGACATGAGAAGGCCATATGTCTTAGTTAGGGTTTTTATTGCTGTGAAGACACCATGACCACAGAAACTCTTATAAAGAAAACATTTTTAATTGAGGGGCCTCACTTACAATTTCAGAGGTTCAGTCCATTGTCATCAGGGCAGGGAACATGATGGCTTGCGGGCAGATGTGGTGCTGGAGGAGTAGCTGAAAGTCCTGCATCTTGTAGGCAGCAGGAAGTTGACTGACAATCACACTGAGAGAACCTTGAGCCCACAAAGCCTGCCTCCATAGTGACACACTTCTCCCAACAAGGCCATTCCTCCTAATAGTGCTACTCCCTTTGGGAGTCATTGTCTTTCAAACCACCACACCATGGGAGAGAAGTTGACAAGAGTCAGGGACCAGGGGACACTGGCCTGAGGGGTCAAGGACAATGTAGGCTGTCCCTGAGCTAAGCAGGGCCAAAGTGAGGCAAGTGGAAGTCACCGGAGAAGGCTGACTTGTCACATGCCTGAGAATTCCATCTCCCCCAGGAAAGAGCAAAGGTACGAGAATATGCCATCTTCCTCTTTGGAGATGTCATCCACTATGGTGGTAGGAAGTTTCGACAGAGCCTCAAGATCCTGGCTTTCCAAGCTGTAGTGCCCCTGCTCTTCCATATGGCTGACCCCTGCCCAGAAGTGGCCATGGTGAGTGTGTTCTAGCTTAGCTGGGACTATCAGGAGAGCAAGGCCAAAGGAGGATCCAGGTGGTGGACTTGGAGGGCTCAGCTCTCTGAGTGGAGACCAGAGTGAGGCTAGTGTTTTGGAGAGCCCACACCTGGGCAACAGAGAGGGCTGGGTTTGTAGGGCAACCCCGCAGCCAGAGAAAAGGAATGGGCTCTATCCTGGTGGTATTTCCTCAGCCACCTGCTTCAGATTCCTCAACCCCATCCATCCATCCACCCATTCTTCCATCTATCCATTCATTCTTCCATCCATCCGTCATCCACCCATCCATCATCCATCCATCCATCCATCCATCCATCCATCCATCATCCATCCATCATCCATCCATCCATCCATCCATCCATCCATCCATCACTCCAGGCCCTTGTGCAGCCTCTTTTGGCTGCAGACCTCCACTCTACCATCTAAAATCAGCTGCAAGAATCTGGCATTCAGGATCTTTCAATTTCTACCCTCTCCTCTCTAGCCCATGCTGTACCCATGTTTGCACTGGAGCACTACTTATACCCTACCTGCCTAATGCCATGACCCCCCAAGAGGAATTTTGTGTTTCAGGGCCACCCCACCTCCCTAGGGTGACCCCGAAACACTTAGCCATGCTATGAGGGCCTTGGGTGTTGTAGGCCTTGCTTCTCTAAGGAGCTAGCCTAGCTTTGTATCTACACTCACAGACCAAGCTTGGCTTCTGCTGGCCCTGGGAACAAGCTGTCCCATGCTTCTGAGAGTAAGACCTCATGTTTAACAAACCTGGCCCAGGCCAGTATTCACTGTGGGAAGTCAGGTCCCTTCCTAAACTTAGAATAAACCCCCACCCCTCTCAGACTGGTACTCCAAGCTGGTTCTTCAGAAGGAGGCCTGGGCAGCCTTTCTGGAAGCTCTGTGAGAGTCAGAGCAGGGCACCTTGGGCTTGGGGAGTGGATCATCCCATCCTGTGATGTTGCACTCCCCTATAGTGCCCCCACTGACTGTGCCAGGACCAACTAATACCCAGGACCCTTGGAGTCCAGTGATGGTGCTGCTACAGAAACCTCTTCTCAGGGTCTGTCTGGGATGAAGGGGGTGATGACGGGTGGAAGCAGAAGCAGTCTGTTCTCTGCTTACAGAAGGCCAAGTACACCTTCCTGCGCTGCGCCATCTTGTTAAAATGGGAGTTCCGGAAGGAGCTGTTTGGCAAGCTGGCATGGGGCCAAGGACCGGGCGCTGAGAACGACATTTTTGTCTACATGGTAAGATGTGGGCCCCTTTCCAGGGGAGAGCTTGGGGTTGGAGAATGATGGTTCTTTAGTCACCCCAGACCACTCTGAGGAGAGGCAGTCCTAATGGTGTTTAAGTACTGAGGTTCTGTGGGGGAGCATTTTCCCTTCATAACGGAGCTTGGAGTCTCTGAAGTGAGATGTCCAGGAAGGTTGGCAGAGTCTCCATGATGTATCTAGAGTGTGCCCAAGGCCTCCTTAGTGGGGCCTCTGAGGACAGAGTGCCCCATGATGTTCCAGTGCAGGTTTAAGGCAGACGTAGCTGAGTCTCAGAGTCCAGACATTGCAGGGCCCAGGTGTGGGAGACCAGTAGTAAATGCCACCTTCTGCCAGTGCCTTCCTGGTTCTGGGCTTTCAGGGCCACAATCCCAGCCTCTTGAATAGGACTGAAGTCACCCGCACAAGGCAGGGCAGGCTTGTCTTTAGTCTACAGGCCTCACTGGATCTGTTCAGCCACAAGGGAAAGGCCTAGCACTGAGGCTGCAAAGATCTCAAGGTGGTCTTTGGACCGGGTGGGGTCACTGAGCTCCTGGCCTACCTACCCATCATATACCAGGTGCCATATGCCTCTTGATAGCAGTGACAATAGAAGCATGGCCCTTGAGAGAGAGCCCGGACTGCGGTCTTCAGCTCTTTCACCGTGGTCCTGACTTTAAGTATCAGGTGCCACCAGGACCCAAAGTTTAAAGAGTAAAAGCACAGCAGAGAGGACAGGGAACTGGCACTTAGCAAAGGAGAGGTCTTTGAAGGACATAGAGTGGCAGAGCCTGTGTATGATGCGGGCACTTGTGTCATGTCTGCAATGTGTGATGGCCATGTCTCAAGGTAAGTGCCGAGAGAAAACCCAGGAGAGCAGAGAAGTAGCAGTGGTGCTGAAGTTGCCAAGGATGAGCCTGCCTCTCCCTCTTCATGACATGGGCCTTGCAGGGACATATGCTGTTGGTCTGTGAGGAGATGACAACTAGTCAGGGATAGGCAGAGGCGTGCTGGGTGGTCTCCAAAGTGATGCTGGCAACGGCTGCAAATATGGGTGCTCCCAGAACTCGGCATGGGTTCCCCTCATTGGACTAAATGAAGGAACTGGGCGATCACTACCCACCACCCCTCCAGATCCCCCATGGGACTCTCTGGTGCCCCCCCTCTCTTCCAGGCCCTAAGCACTGGAAGTGGAATTCAGTGCTTGGGGGTACCTCAGGAAAGCCATGTCCCTGAAGTGAGGTACCATACAGACCCTCAATATGGTCACAGGCCCTCTCTTCTCTCTTCAGATAGAAAGCAACTTTGGCAACTACCAGCAGTTTCTCAGTCAGGCCTTGATGTATCTGGACAGCCCCCACAAGAACCTGAAGCTGGCAGCCATGAGGTTCATCGGTACGTGCTAACTCAGCAACTGCAAACCCTACCTCGTGTCCCATGGCCTGCGCTGCCACAGTCGGTGGTCAGGTTCACATGTCCCGGGTCAACCACAGGAGCAGTAGCTCTATGTCAGTGAGAGGGTGTAACATGAGGGGCCTGCTTGTTTGGGTTTTTGTCCCGCCAAGTACCCCACAGCCGGCAAGCCCCAAAGAAAATCACACAGAGAGTCTACATTAGGTTATTAACTGATTGGCCCATTATCTCAGGCTTCTTACTAGCTATTATAACTTATATTAATCCATCTATGTTAGCCACATGGCTCGGTACCTTTTCTCAGCTGGGCAGCTTACATTGTTGCCTCCTTGGTGATCTGCGTAGGAATGCCAAGGGAGCTTCCTGCTTCCCAGACTTTCTCCTCGCCCTGCCTCTACTTCCTGTCTGGTTGACCCGCCTATACTTCCTACCTGGCCAATCAGCATTTATTTAAAACATGATTGACTGAACAGACAAGTCTCCTGCACCAAGAGGGTGGGACGTCCCTGTTGGTCAGTGCTCTCAGTGCGCAAGGGTTGCCATTGCGAACCACCTCCTTGACTTTCCCAGGGGGATTGCTTCAGGACTACTTCAATGAACTCTGCTGCTACTTGACAAAGGACGATGTGATCATTCTGAAGAACTGTGAGCAAGTGGAGCCTTTGTATCCTTGGGTGTCTGAGGCCTGCCTTCTCCAGCACCTGAGGGAATGTTTTGGTGGGAGATGCCTGTGGGAGGAGCTCACTGTCCCCGTCCAGACTGTGGGTCCACTGGGTGCCTCAGTTTCACTGCATGCTCCTGATTGGACCTGCGGTCTCTCCTGCAGATTTGCAGGCCCTCAGCCATGACACAGACTCCAGGACCAGAAAGTTCTACCTGAACCATTGGGATGATGTCATAGAGCTGTCCCACTACGTGACGAGCTGAGGCTGCTTTGTCCTTATTTTTGTCTCTGTTGAGTCCTATCTTTATTAAACACCACAGAGTATCTCTGGCCTCCTCCCAGACATGTGTGCAACAGGTCATGTCAACTCTCCCTCTTAATCTCAACTCCATAGGCTGTGGGGTGGGAAGGGTGCATGACTCAGAACTCCAGAAGTCACCATAGTGCTTCCCTAGGCAGTAAGAGTTGGAGTCTTCAGAATAGGTGTTGCCATACTCAAGCAAGACCCTAAGGCCCTAGGAGCCACCCTCAGCAGCCTCTTCTCCAGCCCTAGTTTGTCCTCAGCCAGGCCCAGGCTGTCCCACGTGCCCACTTGGCCCATTGCCTATCCAATTCATCCGCCTGTCCACATCCCTCTTCAGGTAGGTCTTCCATGAACCTGCTTAGTCACCTGCCTCTCTCCTGTGGCTACAGAACCTTGGCTTAGCTGACACCCAGGACTTGGTGGGACTTCCAGCTTTCTGGGGACACTGTTCTTATACTCAGTTTGGATGCTTCTCTGCTGTTGTGTGGTTCTCCTACAGATACCCATTCTCTCCAGCAAAGACACATTCCCCAAGCCCATCCAGGCCCTTCAGCCATGCCCAGTGCCTTTTCCTACCACAGTGGCATTAGGATACCATGGAGGCTACCAGGGTAGACCCAGGGTGCTCTTGGATCATAGCCCCCAGACCGTGATTGGAAAACAAATGTAAATACGGCCAGTGCCTCGGATGTGGCTGTATAAGAGGCACATAGACTCCTAAGAGATGCTCAGATGTACTGTGCCTGTTTAGGGGGAGGTGCTGGCTCACATTAGATGCCCAGAAATTACTAGACACTCCCACCTGCTAGCCACATCCCCAAAGGGGAGGCAGCAGGATTGAGGAGGAATCAGAAACAGGAAGGAGCTGAAGAGGTTCTGGGTGCCCTCTAGGACCAGAACGTCCAAGTCAGTTCTAAACTCAGAGAAAGTCCATCCAGCCCCTAACCCTTGCTAGCAGGTAAAGTCCAGGGTCACAGCTCTATCTACAACATGGGACATCAAAATTACAGATCTTGGTGTGGCTGGAGCAGCATGGCCTCACAGACAGCACTCAGAATAAGCAGCCAGAACAAGAAAAACAAGCTGGAGGCTGGGTGGGTCATGAGAGCTGAGAGCAGAGACAGCATGAGAAGGGCGGGCCTTTCTGTCCAAGCCCATGACAGGCTGGGCTGAGGAAGGGAAAGGGTATGTCTCTCCAGAGTACTAGGGGTGTGTGATAGGGGGGTCCCCAGCTTTTACAGTATGTGGTAGATGCTCCCACTAAAAACCAATATGCCTCCATCTTGGGCACATTAAAATAATTAGTTTTATGTGTCATCAGACAATTCTAAAGGCTTAAAAGCAGTTAATACCCCCAAACCGTGAGCTGATACAAGAGTGATGAGGGAAGGCACCGGAGACTGATGAGAACATGGGGATGGGGTTAGAAGACAGGCCCTGCCTCCTACAGGGAAGGGAGTTGAACCCAGGCTACACTAGGTCAGGACTCCAAAGGGTCCTCAGGACAATAGTATCCACCCATTCCAAGAGCGGGAGCAGAGCCTCACTCCGGTGAGGTGCTCCCACCATAAGACTTCTTCATACAGACGACTGCCTTAAACTACAAATGGACCCCTATTGGATGCTTAGAGATAAGAAGTCAGAAGCCTCAGCACGGGAGACAAAAGAAAGGTTTCTGCGGATTTCAGCTCCCAGGAACTTCAGATATCACACTGAAACAGTACAGCAGACAAAACTCCCATTCATGCAACATTAGATTAGGACAAAAATTAGCACAGTATGAAGGGCTAAAGAGAATGGGATGAAATTCTGAGAAATTCTCCAAAACAGAAGAAACACAAGAATCCATAATCTGTTTTTTTTATTATTGAATTATACATTTCTCTCCATTCTCCTCCCTTTCTCCTCTCTCCCCTTCTACCCTCTCCTGTGATCCCCATGCTCCCAATTTACTCAGGAGATCTTGTCTTTTTCTACTTCCCATGTAGGTCCACATATGTCTCTCTTAGGGTCCTATTGGTTCTCTAGTTTCTCTGGAGTTGAGGCTTGTACGCTGGTTTTTCTTTGCTTTATATCTAAAAGCCACTTATGAGTGGCTTTTATAATACATATATTTGTTTTTTGGGTCTGGGTTACCTCAATATTTTTTTTCTAGATACAACCATTTTCCTGCAAATTTTAAGATGTCATTATTTGTTTTTACCGCTGTATAGTACTCCATCATGTAAATGTACCACATTTTCTTTATCCATTCTTCAGTTGAGGGGTATCTAGATTGTTTCCAGGTTCTGGCCTATTACAAATAATGCTGCTATGAACATAGCTGTGCACATGTCCTTGAAGTATGATTGTCTTTTGGATATATACCCAATAGCAGTATTGTTGGGTCTTGAGGTAGATTGTTTCCTACTTTTCTGAGAAATTGTCATACTGATTTCCAAAGTGTTTGTACAAGTTTGCATTCCCATCAGCAATGGAGGAGTGTTCCTCTTACTTCACATCCTCTCAGGCATAAGCTGTCATTATTGTTTTTGATCCTGGCCATTCTTACAGGTATAAGATGGACTCTCAGAGTTGTTTCAATTTGCATTTCTCTGATAGCTAAGGATGTTGAGCATTTCCTTAAGTGTCTTTCAGCCATTTTAGATTCATCTGTTGAGAGTTCTCTGTTTAAGTGTAACCTCTTTGTTATTGGATTATTTGTTCTTGTGATGTCAAGTTTCTTGGGTTCTTTGTATATTTTGGAGTTCAGTCCTCTGTTCAATGTGGGGTTGGTGAAGATCTTTTCCCATTCTGTAAGCTGTCATTTTGTCTTGTTGACCATGTCCTTTGCTTTACAGATGCTTCTCAGTTTCAGGAGATCCCATTTATTAATTGTTGCTCTCAGTGTCTATGCTACTAGAATTATATCTAGAAAGTGGTCTCCTGTGCCAATGCGTTCAAGTGTACTTCCCACTTTCTCTTCTATGAGGTTCAGTGTGGTTGGTTTTATCTTAAGGTCTTTGATCCATTTGGACTTGAGTTTTTGCATGGCGATAGATATTGATCTGTTTGCATTCTTATACATGCCGATATTTAGTTGTGCCAGCACTATTTATTGAATATGCTTTCATTTTCCATTTTATATTTTTAGCAGCTTTGTCAAAAATCAGGTGATTATAGGTGTGTGGATTGCTCTCTGGGTCTTTGATTCAATTCCGTTGGTCCTCCTGTCTGTTTTTATGCCAATACCAAACTGTTTTCATTACTGTAGCTCTATAGTAGAGTTTGAAGTTGGACAAATCCATTATTTTAAGGAAAACAACATATACCAAGTAACAGAAAACAATGTAAAGAAGTCAAAGTCCTGAGGGTGGCTATTCCCACCCTCAGGAATAATAGACACAAAGCTTTTGAACCGTGGTGATGTCACTGAGAGAAAGAGTACAATGACATTCTTAATTGCTGTCCAGAAATGTAAACCAAACCTAACTTTCAAGAGAAAGGCAAAAGCAATGGAGACAGGAAGAATTAATTCAGTGTCCCTTTAGGAAGGGACCGATCGGCTCTCCACATGCAGAAAACCTAACTGGCCTCTTCTCCGGAAACACTGCCAGGAAGTCAGCACCAGAATAAGATGGACTGCACAAAAAAAAAAAAAAGCTTCCAAGGTTGCAGGATTCGGTTGAGAGGATTGCTGTCACCTGTGGGTAAAAGAGAATATATGGGGCAAACTTCAAAAGTACAAAATATTCCAGCACTTAGAAGGCTGAGGCAGGAGAATCACAGCAGCCTGAGATACATGACTTCATTAAAATTAAAATGGAAAGCTATGGTGAAAGAAAGAAGGCAGCTCATAGAAACCCAACGTCCTGGGAAGCATCACCACAACTGGGCATGTGTTTACTGATAAATACACAGATGAAGTGAGGAGACATTAGCAGTAACTATGATGCTGTGATGGTTTTCTACAGCTGACTTGACTTGGAATCACCATGGAAATATACATCTGGGTGTGTCAATGAGGATAAATCCAGAAAAGTTCAATGGAGAAGGGCCTGGGGTTCCAGACTGAGTAGAAAGGGAACTGTACATGGAGAACCAGGACTTGTCGCTCTGCTTGCTGGCTGTGGCTACAATGTTACCCGCTAGCTGTATCAAACTCCTACCACCCCGCCTTTCTGGCCACAGTGAATTGTATCCCTTGGACTGTGACACACACTAATCTCTTCCTTCCTCAAGCTGCTTCTGTCATATTTCTGTCACAGCAAGGAGAGAAGTCACTAATACAGGTGGGTTGCAGAACATACGGACATGCCAGGACCAGCAGCAACTCAGCAGAGAAATGGGTCAAGAGTACAGTGCACAGCTCTCAGTCTGGGATGGAAGACTCAGGTCCTATGAATACAGGGAAAGAAGCAGAAGTTTGGGAAGAACATTGCCTGGAGCAAGGTTCCAAATCCTTCCAGGCTTCTTTGGCAAGTCAGACAGTCAGCTGACGTCTGGTGTAGGCGAGGTGGTGGTACACCTCAGGGGACAGTTGGAGAACAGCTCTGCCTTCTGTGTGCTTCTGTCTGATGCTCCAGTCTTGGGAAATCTTAAGTGAGCACCGAAGACACAGACCTCAGAGGCAGGAGCAGAGACTGAGAGGGCAGGGGATGCTCTTGCTTTTCTGTTTTCTCCTTGTTCCCTTGGTGCCTGACCTTGGAGAGGGCCAGGCTCACAGATGCCTCATAGAGCCAAGAATCTAAAGACCCCATTTGAAAAGCCAGTTTTGTGATCCAAAATTAAATGCTCTGTAAAGAATCTAAAAGCCCTCAACGACTGCAGGGGAAAGAACACACGATGGACACAGGCAAGACGGGATCCTGAGGGTGACTTTCCAAAGACTTTGAGCGACCATTGTCATGCTCCGAGAAGCAATGCAGCGAACAGACAGTGGTGATGTCACAACAGAACAGCAGAAGACGGAAGAATCTGGCAGCAAGAGGAACAGAGGACAAGAATGAAGCAGGAAAACAAGACAGAAAACAAGAGCCAAACAGAGAAACGAGACAGAAAAGAGGGGGAGAAATCAGACAGGACAGAGAGAAAAAAATCAAATAGACAAGGCAGAGAAGAAACAGAAGAATCAAACAGGACAGAAAAAAAGCAGAGCCAAAGGCAGCAGAGTTGATCGGAGACAAAGTAATGAGCAGAGCCAACCAGCATCCAGGAGGAGCCTTGTGCATAGTCGCCTGAGCTTGGACGAAGTGGCAAAGGCAACACAGTGTGGCTAGGATGCTCTCATCTCCCTTCTCACACGAACATGATCAAACACCCACATGGCATCTCAGGATCATCTGTAACTTTAGTTCTAGGGGATCCAACACCCTCTTCTGAACTTCGCAAGCCCTGCACACACTCAGTACACACACATACATGCAAACAAAGCATCCACACCATAAACTAATAGTAAAGTTTCATTTTTTAAATTTAAAGATAAAGTTAAAGATTGGCTTGTGTAGGGGTCATGGTTAATACCTGCAGTTCTAGCAATAGGGAAATTGAGCTGGGAGGCATGCCTTGAGCCTGTGACCAGCCTGGGCTACATGCTGTGTTCCTGGCCAACCTAGACTAAATAATTAGATGCTGTTTCAAAACCAAAACCACCAGAATGAACATTAGAGTGCACAAAACTGAAACCTCCTAGAAGACAGTAGGGGGTAAAAAAAAAAAACAGAATGACCTTGAATTTAGCAACGAGCCCTTAGGTCAACACAAAAAAGTACATTCAACACCTGCTGCCCCCCAAATGTTAAAGCTCTTCACAGACATTCTGCTCTACAAAAGACGATTGCTTTTAGAATGAAGAGGTTGGCCCTGGGCTGGTAAACAGTGGAGGAAACAGCAAGTCACGGCGGCAGTGAGCACCACTTGTGTAGTACGATGGCTGAAAACCACTAAAACACAAAGCAGAGCATGACACCAGCAAGTGCCGTTGAGGGCAGGCAGGTGAAATGGCCACGGAGGAAGACAAGCAGAATACAGCTTTGACCTTCTGGTCCAGACATTGCAGTCCAAGGCATTTACTGAAAGGAGCTGGAAACTGACAGCGACTTCACTTCCTCAACCTAGAAGCCACCAAGATAGCTCTCAGTAGTAGAGTGGATTAACTACAGTGTGTTCAAACAATGGCCCATTGTTTGCTAAAACATGCAGCAAGCTAAGCCATGACAGGAGCTTTCCATGCAGATTCCTAAGTGAAAAAACACCAGCTTAGAGTCGGGGAGATGGTGTGGTGGGTAAGAGCAAGGGGGAGTTGAGTTTAAATCCAGCATCCTAAGGGCACCAACAAAATAAATGATGATGGTGATGACGACGACGATGATGATGATCCTCTGGCTTCTACACGCACATACAGAGTTGCTTATGTGCACACACACCTGCCTGAAAAGGCTTGCACAAGTCCACAGAGGACCATTCGTTCCAGGCCAGCCTGGGCAGCTTTCAGAGACCCTGACTCAAGGCTGAAAGAGCAAGAGGGGTATAGCTCGGTGCTAGGGTGTTCACCTACAATGTGTGAGGCCTGGTTTCAACTGCAGTGTTGATGAATTACGAGAAACCAGGCCTGGCTGTCAGGAAAGGGCTTGACGAGAAAAAGGATTAGAGGTCTGGGATACTATTCTGCACCCTGCCCATTGCTGCATTCCCCCAAGCCCAGCTCACGGAGTGGTGGAGCCAATGAGTACACACTTGACAAAGCTCATTCACTTTACTGTGCATATATAAACGATGCCTTGCTAAACTTGAATGAAATCGTAAAATCCAAGAACCTAAGGCCACGTTGGTCGCCATGTGCCGAAAAAGCTGTTGAGTATAGTTTTGTGTAATTTGAGCTATGTGCTTGGCTATAGAACTTTTTTTATTATTAAAATAACCCATGTTGAGAAAGGAAAGAGGAAAAAGTAACAGATCGGATGCACACGTCACAACCAGATGGGTGGTTTTTAAAATGTGCTTAGTGGAAAAATTTAAGATATGGATTAAGCTATAGAGCAGTATTGAAATGAGCTGCGCTTTGCTCACTGGGCCCTAGTTATGCAAGGTGCTAGTGGGAGGAGAAGCTGGGGGGAAGCTGGGGAACGGACCATGAAGCTCCCCACACTCTCTTTGCACCTCTTTCTGTGCCGGGAATGGTCACAAAAATCTCAAAGAAGCCTTTAAACAGGAACCACACATCAATAAAATTTAGAGCAGTTCCTTGCAGGTGTGGATAGAGTTATGGGGACACAAGCCTGTAAGGCCTGGGCCTTCTCGACCCAAGGTACCATTGGGTAGATGTTGTTAACTCAGTCATTAACAGCAGAGAGACAGACTCAAGGAGGGAGGTAGAAAGAGATGGAGAGAGAGAGAATGAACCAGCCTGGGACCTCAGCCAGTGTACCCAGGTGAAGCCTACACGTAGGTAGCACCTTACACCATCTGCAAAAGTAGGACAATAGCGCCCCACTTGCAGAATTCCCAAACGCAGTACTGAAACAGCAGTGCCCCCGGGGGAGGCCAGGGACCAGAGCAAAGCTCTGAGATCCTTGTGCTGTCGGATGTGGCACAGGTACCCCCTCGACACATCTTAGATCTTCTGGCCAATAGGGCACAGAAGATGCAAGAAGGAGCAGAAAGAGCCTGTGCGCTTCCCACACCAGTACAAGATGAGAGTGCATCCGAACTAAGTGTGTACAAGATGCAATTATTGCAGAAAATCAAGAAGAGGGACTTCTAAAAGCTACCACAAAAGATGGAAAGACCTGGAGATCTGAGGTGGAGGAGACAACCAAAAGATGGCCACTAAGCACAGCAAATGTAGGGAAAGATATCAAAGCTGTGCAAATGGATTCTAAGTGTGGTTGCGTGCTGTCCTGAGGGATACCCTGGAGATAACAGCAGAGGACAGAGGGGCTTCACGTTAGTCTCAGACAGGGTAGGCTTGAAGTCAGAAGTAACAACCCTGCCAGAGGGATAACTGCTTTAGAATGGCCCGGAACCTCTGTGCTCCAGGAAGACCCAGCTGTCCTCACCCTGCATTCTTCCAAACACACAAAGCAGCATTTGACAAGACTGTGGGGAATTTTCCGATATGACAGTGGGAATTTTCCATATGTCCTTTGCAGTTACTGAATGGTTGAGCAGATACAAAATACCGAAAGGTTATGAGAAAAACAGCAGGAAAGAGTCTCCCGGCTGACTAGTCACTTCCGCCAGCAGAGGAGCAGAGGCTGTGTCCTTAATAGCTGGATGCCCTTCATCTCAATTCCATCCCACACCTGGGCAAAATGTCAGCCCCTCTCCCCCCAGGCTGTAGAAAGTCTTCTTGGACTTCTGAGCTCTCGGCTCCCATGTCCCATCTCAGGCTCTCAGGTCCTTAGGTGCAGCACTTAGGGGACTCTGTGATTGGTCATTTGGTAGCTTCCCTAACTCTGTCCTTTGGGGTTTTCATGGAGGTGTCCTTATGTAGGCATGGTTAATAGATCACTGACTGAGGCAAAGGGACTATCACAAGGACACAGGAATAAGACAGTAATCCATAAGCCAAGGAGAGAGGCCTCAGGAGAAACCAACCCGCCCACACCTTGGTCTTGAACTGCAACCTCCAAAACTCTGAGAACACACCCCTCCCAAATAATTGGTTGACCACTAGTGACCAGTTTAACCTTTGTCTTTAGTCCCTTTTCCTTTCCTGGATATGTCAGGAGACTGGCAGTCTCCACCCACCTGCCTTCAGCTTCCCTGTGACCAGCCCCTTTCTTAAGCTGTGGAGGGCTCCCAGCTAGCAGCCATCTCCTTAGCTTACCAAAGACACTTGTCATCTCCGAGAAAGTCCCAGGAGTCAAGTGTGTGCATGTGTGTGTGTGTGTGTGTGTGTGTGTGTGTGTGCGTGTGTGTGCGTGTGTGTGTGAAAAAACAAAAACAGGAAGCAGATTTTATAAGATCACAGAAGTACAGATTTGAGCCATACAACTGATTGTCTTGACTTAATGAGCATGTGACTCTGTTCTAGGCTGAGAAAATGCATATGGAATATTTATGAGAATGCTCACATCTTATGCAACGTAGCATTTGCCATATAGGCTACAGTCTACCAGCATGGTAGTTAAACTAGGAATCACAAGCAGGGGTGTACGCCTCTGATCCTAGCACCTGAGAGGGGAGACAGGGTGATAGAGACTTCCAGACTAGCCTGGGCTACCAAAGAAGAAAAACCCTGTCAGGAAAAAAAATCATAAATTGATAGATTTGTTTTTCAAAATTCTACAGCTTAGAGCCCTTAAAACATGTATAAACTAACTTGCCTACCCAAGGAATATTCCTGATAAAATTAGAAAAATAATTACAACTGAATGATAAAAATAATGCCTATGGGAACCTGTAGGATGGAATGCAAGTGGCATGTTGAGAAAAGCTGATGGCCTAAAAATGCTTACATCAGACACTAAGAAAGGCTAACAATTAACGTGGGAGGAATCCAACTTGAGCTGGTGGTTGGTTTTCACTGCTGCACTCAGACAAAGAAGGAAGTGACAGGCAGGAGCAGGAATTAGCAAAGGGGCCCTGCAGGGGCACACAGCGGCTTCCTAAGCAAGGTGACCCAGAGAAAACACAGTTCCCATGTTGGGGATGACGGGGGGATGCATCATGCCAGCTTTTCTGAGAGTAGCCAGAGGTTATTATGAGCACTGCAAAGTGATGTGTCTGAGGTAGAGTCCCAAAGAAATCAAATGAATTAAAAGTGCCTTTTTTAAAAAGTCCCAAGCCTGCGCAGAGCTATAATTAACCGCTGAGAAGGATTTAGTTGAGGGGAGTGTGGAGGAGTGTGGGGTGGGGACAGCCTTGGGTGACTCTAGGATGGGTGGTGGGGAAGAGTCTGAACCCAGTGGAAGCAGGAAGCGTGGGAGTGGGACGTGTGTGGCTCTGAGAGGGAGACTAAATTCTCCTACCTGACCCTGTGTCAAGCCCCCTTGGCGCAGACACACTTCACATTTGCCAGTCCACGAAAGGCTCAGACCAGCGTCCGTCACCTCTAGGTCTTAGCTCTTGCTTTGGTGTCAATCTGGAAATGGAAACAGTGAGCTTTCCCAGCTCCATTGCATAGGCACAGGAGACCCGCTGGGGGAGGGGGAGGAGTAGCGGCCCATTTCTATAAAGTGGGACAATGGTAGTGGTCCTGCCCCACGGGATGCTGGAAGCTGTTACAAATATCTGCCCTCACCATCCCTCTATTCGGTTCAGCACAAGGGTACAGACATAGGAAGACTCTGTCCTCATGGACTCCTTCTTGAATCTCCACTGGGAGCCACTAGGACCTACCTGTGTGTCCTGTGCTCCAGGGTCCCTTTCAGCCTCTGTGCTGGTCAAGAACCTCTTCTGAGCACATCTTCACATGTGTTTGTTTCAAGGTCCATGTCATGAGCAGAATCAGGCTGATATAAAGCAAATTATGAGTTTAAAGAGACCAGGAGTGAACCAGGGGTGGGGCCAGGCCATGCCAGGCCACCCAGAGGGAGGTCTTAGCAAAGTCTAGGGCTGGGTGCTTGTTGCAGATGCAGGCAGATTGAGAAAAGCCTGGTATATAAAGGAAGGGCCATGTCTCTTTGGTTGAATCACTCACCACTACTCACCTCAGCCCATGTCCATCCTCCCTTTCTCCCATTCTGGCCTTTGTTCATTAGGAGTTGAGTCTGTCCTATGGAGGGACTCACAGAGGAGATCTGAGAGAATCCTTGAACTTCAGCAGAGCCTGGGATGCTCCCACAGATACGAAGGACAGGTGGGGATACATGCCAGTGCTAGCCAATGAGGAGTGGCCCCAACCCCATGTTCACTGTGAACTCAGTGAGGTTCAGCCAAGGAGGTCATTCAGAACCCAGAAGTCCCGGCTTGTAGCTCCACACTCCTGCCAGGAACCCCGGGTAGAGAGGACAGGAAGAAGTTAATGGGGATGCTGCCTCTAGCCTCCCCCATTCTTGAGTGAGGTCCATATGGTGTTCCCAGGAAGCCATAAGGAACCCAGCAACACCTCCTCTGCATGGGGACAGCTGTGTGTCACTGTCCCATCCCTTGTCGGCCTCCTTATATCCATCTGGTCTCATTTCCCAGTGAGGCCAAAGGAGTGGGGAAGGGAAGCCCTGGGCCCCCATGTTACTTGAGTGAGCCCACACAATGATCACTGAGATTGGGAAGGAGTGACTGATTGACCTAAGATTCCGTAGCTCTGAGTTCACAACCCCAGCTAGCAGCTTCTAAGGTCCCCAAACTGACCATAGAAGTTCCAGGACCCAAGAACAGACTACTGTAATGAATTGTCTAATGAGCTTTGGGCACCCCAAACAAGTCAGACTCCCAGGCCCCTGAGTCACACAGGCTCTGGGGGGAGACTCTGAGGTGCAGGGAGGGGAAGGTTCTGGAATCCACGTCACCGGTGATGAGCTTGGAGGCTGGCTTCCTCTTTGCCTAGGCCTTATTTGGAGGTGCTTCCGCTGCGTGGGGTGCTGGCTGGCACATTTTCTTGCTGCTCAGAGTTCCTCCTGCCTGGTTATTTTTAGGGCCTGACAAAGGGGAGCCTGAAGCTTCTCGACTGCTCATGAAGCTTTGAGTTAAAAATCTGGGGCCCTGGGAGTCCCTAGGGACTAATGGCCCCAGTAGGAACCTTAGAGCAGGGTGGGCATGTGCGACAAGGTGAAGAGTAGACTTGACACGTTTCCCTGATCAGCCCTGAGTGAGGCCACAGAAGCTTTCCTTAGAAGGGCTACTCTTCACAGCCCCCAGCTAGGACCCTTAATGGGCAGGTGCTTAGAGGTCAGTTCTGAGATGCCTCTAGGGTCCTAGAGTCCACCTTAGGGGATTGATTCCTAAGGACCAAAGCACTAGCAAATATCTGAGGGCAGAGCCAATCAGGACCACAAGACTTTATAGCTATCTAAGAGTACTATCTGACCACCTCTATCCATGAAGAAAGCCAAGGGGTGGTTGAGCCTGAATGGGAGTGATAGTTACTGGGCTCTTTGGGTGACCCATCAGTTGCCTCACAAGTCATGGGCATTCAGGAAGCCATGAGGAGCTGGCAGCTCTTCAGCCCTCATCTCCTAGTACAGCCTTCCACTTCCCGGAGCTGTAACAGGGAGCTGAGGGTAAAGGAGGGAAATTCTATATAGTAGATGATTCTGGAACAAGTCCTAGGGTAGAGTAAAGAAGGGAAATTCTATGTAGTAGAAGATTCTGGAACAAGTCCTAGAACAGTAGTATCAACTTCTACATTTGTTCCCACCTGGGGCCAGCCCTGGAGAACCAGGGCCTGGGGAGGAGAGTGGGGGATGGGTGGGCACCAAAGGATAGGGTTTTCCAGGGTAACAGGAACGCTCACACGATGGAGCACAAGGCAAGTAGGTTAGATGTGAAGTCTCTGCCAAATTGGGCCCAGGAAGCAGAAGAGAGGTTGTTGCAGAGGCAAGGCAATAAGGAAAGAGGCGAGAGCACCGCTCAGGCCCCTTCCAGCAGGATTCACTTTCGTCACAGGCAGGGATGAGCAAACCGAAGCAGGTAAGGAGGGGCATCCTCTGGATTGGAGGGGCGTGGGTGTTGATAGGAGCTCAGTACCTGCTGACAGCTGCTCCTACTGGCTGCACACCCAGTTGACGCAGAGGCTTGCTGTCCTCATGTGTCCTTCCTCTCACACACCCCTCCTTCACATTCTCCAGTCAGTAGGAGCCAGGAACAATGAACTGTAAGATCCCGGGTCCTGATCTCATCAGCACAATTGTCCTCTGCAGAGATCACAGTAGCGACTGTCTTCAGCACCACCAGGATGAATACTACAGCCACAACTGTGACCATCACCATGACCAGCATCACCGCTACCCTTATCTCACTGGCATCATTGCTGCTACCATCACCACTATCAGTTGATGTTCCACGACTATTGTTATTAGTCTTACTGTTATCATCATCTTCAACACCACCATCATTCTATCCCACCATTTCCATCACCACCAGCAGCAGCATCACCATGATCACCAGCCTCACCATCATCATTTCTATCACTACCCTCATCAATACATCACCATCCTCACTATAACTACAGCTATCACCTCACCATCATTGCCACTACTTTCATGACATCACCATCACCATTACTATTATTGTTAACCTTACTATCACCATCATCAGCATCATCTTCATCAGCATCAGCATCATCACCATCACCACCCCTATCACCAGTAAATCAAACTTACACCACTATCTTTGCCCCCAAGGTGTTCCAGCCATCACAGTGACCACCACCACCTCAAGTCCCACATATTCCCCTAAGGCCAGGTAGTACTAATGGTGGCAGGGGAAGGGTGACAGAGCCAGCTCCTCGTGGCTTCCTGAATGTCCATGAGGTTATGAGGCAGCTGATGGGTCACCCAAAGAGCCCAGTAATTGTTACTCCCAGGGTTTCAGGTTCACTTGTGACAGGTTGCTAAAATGGGTGGCACTAGTGCTGAGAGCCTAGATCAGCCAAGTCATGCAAAAAGAGCCCAGGAAGATCTCTCTAGAGACCCAGTCAGCTTGTGGTGATCACAGCCACAACCGCAGGAGCTCTGTGGTGGTATCAGCAACGGAGGATGGTGTTGGTGCCCTTGGGAAACACAACCATTGAGGGAGCCAATGGTGCCAGGAGAGCCAAGTTCCAGGCACAACCCCTCCTGACCTGTATAATACCAGCAGCATCCTCTAATCATCCTGAGTCTTGTTCCTCTCTGTAGATAAGATCTGATCCTGCTTGCCCAGTGTTAGGGACATAGCACCCAAAGAGCTGGAGGAAGAGCAAAAGGAACCGAAAGAGGTCCATGGAAAGGTCCCTGTCCCCACAAGAGTTCCGGGCCAAGGCAGTACTCAGTACAGGAATCCCCTTGAAATGATTGAAACGAACATGGAGCCTGCTGAAGAGGGGCCTGCTGGAGCAAGACCCAGGGTGCTGATAGAGTAGAGCCCTCCCTGGCCAGCTTCCCATGCCATAGCCGGAAGTAGACAGCAATTTCTGTGATGAGTCATTCCAGGGGGTGGTGATAGAATCCTGGACAGCCATGAGTCCTGGGCATCTCTTAGCACAAATAGCTCTCCAGAGGGAGGGCCTGCAGAGGAGAGAGCTGCCTCTGGACACACACTGCATCTTGACAGAAAGTTAACTCCGGCAGTCTCCACTCAGAATCCTGAGTCTCTCCCTTCATGCAGAGGGTGCAAGGGGACTTCTTGTGGCTTTGTGCTTTGGTGGTGCTGAGTGGACAGGGACAGGGAAGTTAGGGAGCTGGCTAAGGATGCTTGGTCACTCCATGAGGACAGTGGTAAGTCTGAGCATAGGTGAGCCCTCCGGTCCCAGACCTGAGCTACATGCACAAGCTGCCTGCGTAGGCAAGGTGCTGGAACCCCAGGGCCTTTCCAAGTTTCTTTTATTTCTTAATACCTAGGGCAAGGAGGAGACCACGGCCAGCAAACTCACAAGAAGCCCCCTGGGTCTGGAAGACCTCTGTGCAGACTGGTGATATTCCAAGTAACCTGCAGGAGGTGCCATGATATGGCTCAGAAGCCTTCCATTGCAGAACTTTTTCACAGGTGCACACAGTTCACGCTAGTCACTGCCTGGGTCAAGGCAGGATCATATTTTGTTGCCAAATATCACCAAAACATTGGTGGTTTGTTTGTTGTTGTTTGCTTTGTTGTTGTTTGTGGTCTGTAGCTAGGGTTTGTGCTGGACTCTGCATGTCCTTTTCTGAGCATCCTGGGATGTCACTTCTCACTTGCCATTCACTCACCCGTTTGTGCACCCAGAGGTGTGCATGGCCATCACAATTACCTGAGCTCACTGTGGTCACTGTTGGCAACAGTAACAATCCATACCCTGTCTCTGCCTGCTGAAAAGGATGATGATGCTCGTGTGGGGGTGTATGTCGAAGACATGACCACAATGAGATTCATAGCAATGAAGGTTCAGGTGAGGTTATGAAAACAATCCGTAGTGTGTTGTACTCCTTTTCCAGTTCTTGGCATTTTGGGGTCTTAGGAGTTCCACATGCCCATCAGGGTCAATGGTCTGTATCTGAATTTCAGCTCAAGCTGCCTTCTGAAGGAGAGACCTGAAGGTTCTGTCTGCAAAGGTTCGGGTTTGTGCAGTCCCAGGGTTGGGTTTGAATGGCTTAGGCTGCCCCCTGCTGGAAGTTCTGGGAATTGCAAGAATGCTGAAGTTGGGATACCATCAGGGAAGGTGGCTCACTAGTGGGTGGTTAGGTCTCTGGAGATCTGACCATGACATTTTCACATATTCACTCTGTGGATGGAGAGCATCACCATGGCCTGGGGACAGGAAGTACTTAGTGATGGACAAAGGGAGTCAGTACTGGGCTGTACAGAACAGTGGGGCAGGCCTGCAGGCAGGCTGCAGGTAAGAGGAGGACCCGAGACCCCAGCTCCACACATTGTCTCCTTTCACCAATTTTTTTAAATTGCTACCTGTTAACTCTGTCTTTCCAGGTGACTCGGGAGCCAGAGAGTCCAATGTTTCTGGGGTGGAGAACTGAGGTAAGTCTAGCCTCAAGGGGCCACTTAGAGGGCAGGCACCCAAGGCAGGGCAGGGTGGGGGAAGGAGGGTCATGGGTAGGCATGCGGGGCAGGAACAGCCCAATTGCCTCTGAATGGGCCCAGGCTGCTACAGAGAGGAATAGACCACAAAACACTGGGTTTTTAATTCTTTTTATTGAAGAAAAGAAAAGGAGAGAAAAAATAGATTCCCCACACCACTTCTTTCCAGAGTGGTCTCAGTCCTGCCCTGGGGTCTCTGGGTCAGGACCATGCTCTCTACCTGGGTCTGGGAGGGGCCCAGGGTCCTGGAAGGGAGTGGGGGGGGGTCTGGCTGCTTCCCAAGGGGTAGGGGTGTCTAAAAAACGGAGCCAGGCTGGCGGGCCACAGGCAGTCCTCTGCAGTGGTGGCTGAGGTGGGCATCCTGGGGACGCTGGCCACACCAGGCCTGTCCATGTCCACAGCCGCCCGCCCGCCTGTCCGGGCTTGCCCAAGGAGGGCAGAGTCTGAGGCACCATCTGGCCTCTTGAGCCCTGTGCCCGCGGGCCATGCCACCTCCTGTCCTGTGTCTGGCTCTGGTCCCAGCACCGCGGGCCCTCTGCCTGGCCGCCTCTGAGCGCCCTGAGGCCGGGGCTGGACCCGGCCCGCCACCGCGAGCGCATCTGTGCCCGTCCTATGGTGGAGCGGGCAGAGCAGCATCCCACCTGCTGGCCCGGTGCGGGGCCATCGCCCGCCCGCTCAGACCTCGGTCTGGAGGTCTATGATGTCCTGGCCAACCAGTGGGATGGTGGCACCCGCCTTCTCCCACTCCACACTCCGAAGCTCCAGTGGAGAAGGGGGCAGTGGCTCCAGCTCCTTCTTCACCCAGGCGGGTGTCCCATGGGGCTTGCGGAGGCTCTCCCAGGCCCTCTTGTTGGGAGTCTGCTGTTTCTCTGGCTACTCGATGCCAGCAGTGTAGGCAGGGCAGGGGTGAATGGGAGTGATTCCATGGGGAAGAAGGGAGAGAGAGGAAGGCCCTTAGGGAGGGATTCCCAAAGAGCAGCAACCCCTGCATCCCACAGTCCCAGTTTTGGCAGGAGCTGCAGTTCCCATGCTGGGGTCAGGGTCAGTGCTGTGGAAATGGACAGTCTGGAACCTGCAAGGCAGGGCCAGGCTCAGGATCCTCCTGCCCTGCCCTGTGCACCTCTGAGAGGGGACAGCCAGCACAGGGAAAGACCAACCAAGAATCCAGGGAGTGAGGGTGTGAAGGAAGTGAGACTGGTGGTGGTTGGAGCTGAGCCCACCCTCCTGACCTTGCTGTCTGCGCCTGGTACTTCCTTCTCCTTCTCAGCCGCATGCTGCAGCTTCCTGTTCAGGTCCTGGAACATGTCCTGGTGTCGCTTCCGTGTGTGCATGATCTTCTGTGGGTTGGGGCCACGAGTCCTGAGCCAGGATGGGCATCCACAGCCACCCCCTTGTCCCACCTGCTGTTGGTCCCTGGACTCTGACCTCGAGCCCTTCCCCAGCTCCCACTTACTGAAAAGGCCCTAGTACCCACCCAGCCTGTCTGTCCAGACAGAGGCACCTGCACTTACCTCGAAGTCCAGTTCTGCATACCGTGATTTCCGCCGCTGCAGGAGAAAGGGATTGTGTGCATGGGCAATAAGTTCCCTAAAAGTGCCCAGACCACATGTCCAGGCCCTCCTGCCTGACATTTGGGAAAACACCAGCCTGCCTTCATGGTTCATGCTGAGGGTCTATCAAGAACCCAAGGTTGCCTGTTCCCTTGGTACAGGTCCAGCTCTGGGTCCAGAGGGTGTGCTGAGACCAAAGGGAAACCCCTGACAATGATGAAATGTGGATGAGGTCTCAGAGTCCTTACTCCAACGCGACCCCAAGTTCTCTGTGTGCAGTGAGTCTCCCCTCCCTGCTCCAGGCCTTGTCCTCCCTCTGAAATGTCCAGCTTAGCCAGGCTACACAGGTTAAGGAGAGCTGATCTTGGGGCTACAAGGCTGAATCCCTAAAAGTGAAGTCAGGGTGCTAGCTGCACCTAAGAAGTTAAAAGCTAGATGGTGGCACATCCTGAGGGGGGGGAGGGGCTCCCCGAGGGTCCCATCCTGACCTCAATCCCATGTCCTAAGGGCTGAACAAGGCTCAGGGGCACAAGCCCTAGGCTAACCGCAGACTGTTGCTCTGTGAAATGGGCTTGAGTACATAAAGATCCTGTCCCTGGGCTAGCCCTACCCACTTCTGACATGCCCTGAACTTAACATGGCATGGAAAGATCAGCCCTTGTCTGGGGGTTCACCCTTCTCTGCTCTGCAGACTCTGAACCACCCTCACCTCCAGGGAGCTCACTGACAGGGTGGCCACGTTCTCATTCTTGGTCCCAGCACCTGAACT
Source organism: Dicrostonyx torquatus (assembly GCA_028555095.1). Classification (NCBI taxonomy): domain Eukaryota; kingdom Metazoa; phylum Chordata; class Mammalia; order Rodentia; family Cricetidae; genus Dicrostonyx; species Dicrostonyx torquatus. Next base: position 217,866 of record JAQHUG010000287.1, read on the forward strand.
GGGTCCTGGATGGGCCGCAGGCTCCCCTGTATCCCCCAGGCTGGGGGGTGCAGGATCCAGGGTGGGTGGTGGGGGTAAGGGCTGCTGGGGTGGAGGGGGTGGTGGAGGTGGAGGTGGTGGGGGCTGGGCAGGGGGCACCTCAGGGGGCACACCACCTGGGGGCTCACGAGCTGGTGGGCTACGGGTGGGGAAGCTGGCGTCAGGCGCCATGCTAAGGTGAATGAGGCGGGTTTGGGGCATCTGGTCAATGTTGATGCTGTACTTGGGTTCCTCCTTGGGTTTGGGCCGGAGTGTGGCCGTGGCCGTGGGCAGGATCACGTAGCTCGTGTCCAGAGCCTTCTCCTGAGCCCGGCTCAGCTCTGAGTCCAGTTTCTTGAAGATGTCCCCATCTCCGATAAAGGAAGACTTAGGGGCCTTGTCCTTTTTGAGGGTGAGAGAGTGGTTGGGGAAGTCGGGCAGTGGCCCACCGGGGTAGCGGGGTGAACCGTGCAGGTGCAGCTTGGACACATTAGCTGGCAGGCTGTTGAAGGTGGGGGGTGGGCCCTTGGCCAGCTTGAGCTTCTCCTCTTCAGGCAGTGATGGTCGCTTGAAGGTGCCTGTGATGGTGGCTGTGCGGCAGGCTGCGATGTCTTTATTCAGTACTAATGAGGACCATCGGAAAAGACAGCAGATAGGAAGCAAGGGTCAGAGCGGTGAGGTTGGTCTCTGCAGCAGCAAGGGCTCAGCCTGGCCAATACTGCTGCCACCCTGGTCTCGACACACACCAGCCCTGACACCCACCCAACCCATGCTGGCACTTGGACAGTCAAAAAGTTCCTTTGCCTTTTCCAATGAGGCTGACCTATGCAAATGTCTGCCTGTCTCCCAAGACCAACGACAGTCACTCATATACAGCCCATCATGGCAGTACTGAAAGGCAAGCGAGGGTGCCCTCTGCTGGAAAGCACAAGAACAAGCTACCTCCAGTGGGCAGAACAGTTTCCTCTATTGAGTCCAGGCTCTCCTTTAGTACTCAGCCACACAGGAGTCCTTGCAGGGAGGTTGTGCTTGCCATAGGCACATCAGCCCAAAGGACCAAGAGACCTGGCACATGAGCTCAACCCCTATGAAGGGCTCTCCTGCCCTTGGTTGTCCCTCAGCCTTGAAAAAGTCCTTCCTGAAGTCCCCACCCGTTCACCTCTCTTGGGTTAGTTATCCCAAATGTTGAACATCTGGCGTGGGTTCCAGCTCACCATACACCCACCTGTCACTCGTGCATCAACTTAGCCCCACTGGCCAGTAGAGTACCAGACTAGCTCTGAGCCAAGGCAGCCGTCCATGCTGGCTCCTCCTGGGCACTCTCTCTAGAGCAAGGTCACACCCCCTTCTTAGGAAACTTACTGTTCTGGTCACATCTAGCCCAGCCTTGGGGCCCACCAGCAGCTCTTGCCATCTCAATTATGGCCACAACATCCTAGTTTCTCAGGCCAAAGGTCCCTCACTCCCAACTCACCTTCAATGACAACCTTTGGCTCTTCCAAACTATCAGCCAGCGTGGCAGTTTAAATAAGAATGGCCCCAATAGGTCATATTTGAATGCTTAGACACCAGGGAGTAGTACTGTTTGAAAAGGATCAGGAGGTGTGGCCTTGTTGGAGGAAGTGTGGTGAGCCTGAGGTTTCAAAAGCCATCCCATGCCCAGAGTCTCTTGGCTGATGGATCATGACATAGCTCTCAGCTACTGCTCCAGTGACTGCTTGCATGTCACCATGCAATGAACTAAAACTCTGAAACTGTAGGGAAGCCCTCAACTAGCTTTCTTTCGTAAGAGCAGCCTTGGCCAAGGTGTCTCTTCACAGCAATAGAACAACTGAGACACCTAGTACTGTCTTCTTCCAGCCCTTCTCCAACACCCCAGAAGTAGACTAGCCATCTTTTCTACCAATCTGTATGCCCATCTCCAAAGGTCAACACCGTCTCAAGGACTTCCTCGGCCTGCACATAGCTCATCCCAGCTTCTCCCAACAGGGACTCTGCCCTCCACAGACACCTATCATGTGCCTATCAGCTACATTCAGCCCACAGCACTTTGTGCTCTACAAGGCACAGCTGGGCACAGGGAGCCCAGAGCATACCAGCAGGGTGGGCCAGCACCCAACCCCCACTGCTGGGGTCATATCTTTGTTAGGCTGTGGAGCTGGACCACTGAAGACCAGGGAAGGAATTTTCCACCTCATCCCATGGTTACCTTCTCCAAGAATCCCACCCAGGCAGCAGCTGACAATACCCACTTGGGAACGAGATGAAATAAAGCCAGATGGCACCTCCATAGCCAGAGACTGTGCTATTGTCCTGGCCCCTGGTCCTCAGATGCTATGACCTGACATTGGCAACATGGGGGAGACACTGAGTCCCTTCTTGATTTTGGAAGCTCAGCGTCAGCCTAGGGTCCCAGTAGCAGGTCCTTCCCCTTTCTTTCCTCCCACTACTGAGGTCTCCCATTCTCAAAGTGCAACCTGCCCCTCCTCCACCCCAAGTTAACAATGAAGAAATGAAGACAACACAGAACACGGGTGCTTGAGGGAGGGCAGGTAGGGGCAGGTGACAATGGAGTGTATGGGCAGAGGCAGGAGCGGGGCTGGGTTTCACACATAAGTGGCCTACCTGCTCTGCTCTATGAGGGGAAAAGGGACAGACAGACGAGTGAAGGGGTACCAAAGATGGTTCCAGCCCAGCATGGGCTCCACGACAGCTTTCTGGGGCTCACGCCCACAGGACTCCTGAAGCCTTGTGGGGGAATGGAGCCCAGGCTGGGCCATGTGGCAGTGGGTGGGATGGGGACAGGTAAGGCACACAGATGCTGGGAATAAAGAAAGAAGCAGATGGGCCAACTGGCCACCGTGGCTCTCACCTGTCAGGCGCTCACCTGATCTACAGGCCAGATCCACATCCTTCTCAAAGTCAGTCTGCAAGACAGAGACCAAGGGCAAGATGAGGGTAAGGCTGGCAGCAGGTGGGGTTGCAACTTGCAGGGTAGTAGGAAGGGGGCCATCAAAGCCACACCCACATCTCAGAGGTCACAAATATGCTGATAATGTCACCAAGAACCCCAGCCCACATTATTAGTTAAAGGGCCACATGGAGTGGCCATGCATCTGTATGCTTGTCTCTGCAAGCATGGATGTGTCTGTCAGCATTCACATGCATGCGTAGTCGTGTTTCTGTGTGCTCGTGGTACATGTGCCTTTGTGAGGGCAGAGGATTGTACTGTGTGAGCGTGAACATGTATGTTGAGAAGAGTATTGTGTGTATGACTCACACATAAGTCAGAGTTCACTTCTATGCATTTATGTAAAGGAACATATGCACGTTTCTTCATGCATGTGTTTGCGTCTGCTTGTGTGTGCGTGCAATCAACCATGCGTCCTCTCCCTCCAAGGCATCACGGAGCAGCCGGCCTCTGCCCCTCTGGCCATGCTCCCCCAAAGCCATGCAGCTGCCAGGGCTTCCAGAGCCTCTGCCATTCCACCCAAGACAGACAGCATGGGACAGACACAGACCTGGGCCAGCACCAGCCTCCCCTAGAGCAGAAACATGGTCCCCACTGCATCTCTGAGGACAGCAGCTGGGGAGGCCATAGTGGTGACCCAGGACCACCTTAGGAGCTTGGGTCTAGAAGACCCATCCAGAGGCCACAGGGCTCCAGGGGGGGGGTCAGTCTGGCCTTTAATCTCAAACTGGAGGTCTTTCCCTGAAATGCAGGAGCCAGGATGCTGGGAAGGTGGCCGTCTTCCCCTGAGGTCAGAGGTCAGGCCAGGAGAAACATCAAGAGGAGGGAAAGCTGTGTCCCCGAATGACAAAGTACCTTTCCAGCTGACACCTGTTCCCTCTAGATGGTGGCACTGAGACCCAGAGGGTTGGCCCTGTGTAGATATCACTTGGAGATGCTCCCCAGTGCCTCACCCCTGGGGTACAGGACATCTGGGACAACACATGGGTGATGCCAGAGGGGCGAGAAGCTGACCAGCAGAGCCCAGGGCTTTGCTCAAAAGTTACTATGCCTAGATCCCATAGTTGAAGCAGTCAGTATGGGTAAACTCACAGTTAGCTTGTGCACAGTTCTGGATGGGCCAGCTTTGAAGAAGTCAGGGATGCACACCAGCCCCCACCCAACTCACCAACAGCCTTTCCCAGCTCAAAACCCTGGATTAAGGATTTCAACTTGGGTTCAGAGTTCACCTAATAGGGCTATAAGGGCCCAGAAGAACTCTGGGCACAGGGAGAACTTAGAGGCTTACATTCCCAGGCAATCAGTCCTACCATGAGCTGCGCGTGGCCATTCTGGAAGGAGCCCCCTGAGTTCCCGTTGCCCTCCTCTTGGCGGTCTACTACACGGCACTTCACAGCATCCTGAACCTGGAGGAGGGAAAACGTGTCAGCAGAGAGTCAAGACCCCACACAGCACCCTCTGCAAGAAGCCTCCTTGTAGCACTGCAGTGCAGAGAGAGGATGTAAGATGAAGACATTTGGAGTTTCTGATGCTGGGAAGGAGCTGCAGACTCCACTGGCTGGAGGTAACTGTAAGAACATCAGCCTAACGCAAGTGCCTGGCTTCAGGGCTAGTCAGTACCCCCAGAACCCTTCCTGACTGCAGGTGGTGAGCCTGCTCCTCAAGGCAGGCTGGATGGGCAAGGCTAAGACCAACCACAAGGCCAGCGTACACTTCGGCAAGAAAAGTCAAAGAAAGTGGCTCATCACTCAGGATAATAAAATCAGCATGAGAAAGGATGCAGGATCAAATACTATCCTGAAGTCCAGGCTCTGGAGACAGCAGTGAGGTGCTGAGACCTGCAGCAGGAACCATACACAAGGGCTGAAGGGGGCTTCATGTGCTCACCCTACCCAACACAGAGTTGTGAGCCCTCTGGCTACTGGTCACATCTCAGCTTCCTGACAAGGCTTTGTGAGGATGCCAGTCCTAGGGCCCCATCTTAGTGGGATGCTCTGTTATGCTGCTGACATCTGTCCTGTTAACTTCCTGGAGTGTCAGCTGGCCCTGAAGAAGCCAGAACACTGAGGGAGGAGTGGAGTGCAAGAGTGTGATTTTAGTGAGGATCAGTGGCCTTATAATACGAGGCTAGACTTCACCTGACTGTGTGCTACAAGTCACGGCCTGGAGGGCAGGGTGCCTGAGAGTGTGGATGCTGTTCTCAGGCAGCCAGGGTAAGGGGCAGGGCTCAAAGCCACTCTTCCCTGCATGCTGCAATGGGGCTGCAAGGTAGCTTTCCACAACTGAGTGACACATGACTAGCACAGAAAGGAGGAAGGCGGGCACAGGCTTTGTGATATCCTCACACATACCTTTGCAAGTTCAGGCAGCCCTCTTTCTCAGGGTGCTCCTTCGGAGCCTCCCTAGAGGATCAGCGGCATCTGACCTCACCACTGCCCTGCCAGCCCAGGCTCTTCTGTCCACTGAGGTCCCTGGTTCCTGCGGCTACAGTGGCCTTTTGTCCTCTTGTACCTGCTGCACCTTGGCAGCAGTCTAGAACATTCCGAGGAGAATGGAAGCAGCAGGCTATTTCTAGCCCCCAGCCATGTCCTGTCTCTATCTGGAGCAGAAGTTGGTCTGTTGAGGTATGACGCACTTCTATCCACTGTGCAGCCTCTCTGAGATCAGGACAGCCACTCAGTCTCATTACTGTCTCCTGCTGGTGGCCATCATGACATAGCTGGATAGGAACCTAATGTTCTTACCTTCTGAAAGGTTCAGAAAATGCTACAAGCATTGAGTGCTGGTTTTCCTCCTTTGCCCTGTCAGCCACAGACCTCCCACAGCTGATGAGCTATCCTTAAAAATAAACTATTCCCTAAAAGGAGCCATTCCCAGAAACGCTGGCTACATGCTGGGCACAGGTTCACCTCGAGAGGACACAGGTAGAACCCAGGCCCAGGGCACCCACCTCTCTGCGCAGAATACAGTGGACCATCACGATGACGAAACCCTCCAGTGAGTCAAAGACAGCAAAGAGGATCTGGAAGAGGGCGGAGCGGCGGTCGGTGACAGCAAGCACAGCAGACATCCAGGTCAGCGCCAGCAGCGGCAGCACCACGCAGGAGCTCCACAGGGAGGCCCTGGGGATGGAGGGCGTCAGGGCGGCCCCGTGGGTGCTCCACCTCTCCTGAGGACACCCCTTTCCCCCATCCCCAGGCCTGAGGGCTTGCAAGGGACCCAGCCCAGCAAAGTAGAGGAGTTCTTCGGGAGAGAACTTGGACCCTGTCCAGGAGGTGACAGAAAGGTGACAGACAAGAAGGGCAAAGGGATGGGAGAGATGCTCGGAGCAAGGTAGTCCCCGATTCCATCTTCCAGGCTCTGAGCCCTGGACCCTAAGACCCAGGGCCCCGCCTGCAATACAAGATGGCTGTGGGAGATAGGAGTCTTGGGAAGTACTAAGAGAAGGAGAGAGAGAAACTGTGAGGGAGAGACAGGACAGACAGTGGACAGTTGGACAAGGCCAGAGGGTCAGAGAAGAGACCAAGACAGACAGAACAGACACAAAGGGTGTCCTTCTTCTTCTGGGGCTGCAGCTCACCTCCTGAGTCTCAGTGCTCTCCTGTGGCCCCAACCTGAGCCACCCCTACCTTCAGCCCTATCTCTTCAAGCACCTGGCTGGCACAGGGAGCCTAGCAGCCTGAGCCTTCCATCCCCTCCTGCCTGCACCTGGCCTGCAACCACCGAGCTTTCCCCCATGCTCCGGTGGGGACATGGTGCTGCTTTGAGGCCATGGGGCATGTGATTGCTTGAGAACTGTGCCTTGTCCCCAACCTCAGCACTGTTGTGGTTCCCAGGAACCACTGTGGCCTGTCTATATCCCATAATTTCCAGGAGTCAGGTGGACATCGGGATCACTTGTTCCTCCTCTCTTGGGGGGTCATACTGTCCCCCACAAAGGTGCAGATGGGAGAAGGGGACTGAATACAGAGTGGGACCTAGGGAAGCAGGCCTTATGGGAGAACCCAGTTGGGCAGAGGATCCCCCAAACTCCTACCAAACCAGAGTATAGCCCTGGCAGGGGTCCTATTTGGGGTCTGGCCTTGTAAGGACACAGCCGCCCTCACCTCTCTGACCTCTGAGGCCACATAGCAGGCTACAGTAGCCCTTTACCACGGCCTCTTCCAGGCCTACCTTTGTGCCCTCACGAAGCCATGCTATGCTGACCCCAGGGAGCTTTCTGCTTCCAGCCACAGCTATCAACACTTGGTGAACACAGCAGCCACCTGTAGCCAGGGCACTCAGGACTGGCTTTCTCAGCCCTGCCCAGATCTCTGCCAGCTCACCCTCCCCAGCTCAGGCTCAAACCAGAAATCATCTTGATGACCCACCTTTCCCTCAATCCCCCGAAGTGTGGGCTCCTAAACTGAACCTCAGTCTCCATTTCCAGTCAACTATACAACCTATCCTCCCCTTCTTAGAGGGAATTCCACGGGAGGCACAAAGCCCCAACTCATGGTTCCCTGCTAACCCCACCCATACTTTTGGAGCTGAGGATGGTGTGGAGTCTCCCTGCACAGTGCCAGCTACTCCACATCCCTCCCTCATGGCTGCAGAAGCCAGAAGTATCTCCCCTTCCCAACCCCAGCCCGTTCAGTCCCTGAAGCTAGAACAGAACAATGGCAGGCTAACCCTCTAGTAAGTGACTTCCTGTCACTGGCAGGGCCATTCTCAGCTCTAGCCTTGACTCCACCACAGCACTGAGCCCAGTAACACCTTCCCTTCCCTTCAAAGCAGATGTTCTTTGAGCAGAGACCCCTGACACCTTGTGTCACCTGTGTCTGGTGCAGGAACAGGGCTTCCCATCAGCAAAGATCCCTTGTTTCCCCACAAGGTCAGCCCTGCCATTTCTCTGTCTCCTCCAGTCCACCAGTTTCCAAATCACTTCCCCAGGAACCTAGAGGAAGAGGAGTCACAAACTCCCTAGAGTCTCAGATACCCCAGATCACCAAAAGAGTTCCAGAGACCTTGGTGTCACCACCTCCAGCTGCTGCCTGACCTTTAGGATCCCAGGACTCAGTTGTTTAGCTCAGGCTGGACCCAAGTTCTTCTGCACTCCACCCAGAAAGACTGCTGATCCAAAAGGTGGTCACTGGGGCTCACAGCAGTGTGGGCCCAGCATGGGAACAGGCTACTCTCCTTGGTTGGGTCCTATACTATGCACATCCCCTTGCCCGTCCAGCATAACCTGGCCCTCATAACTGCCTGAGGCACGAAGAGTCCTGGGCTACAGTGCCTGCTCAGAGAATGAACATGAGGACCTGAGAGGGTTAGTGTTTGGGGTCTCTGCTACTGCTATGAACTGAAGGAGGCAGGGTCCTGGATAAGATGACCTTCGATGCTGAGCTCCACCCACCCAAAACACAGCTAAATTGTCACAGCTAAGTCAGGAATCAATATCCTTTGTTCTTTGTATCTTGTTCCCATGGCCATATCTTCCTGAGTACCCACACAGACACACAACATACATACTCACTGGGGATAACATACCTTAGTTATACATGCATCTATACACCTTTGTCTATGCCCAGGTACATTCTTAAAGTTGTACGCTTACAGGTACAACAATCACCCCCACACACACTCACACCTACTCACCACTCGCCTGTTCACACCTGCACACTTTCTTCCTCGTCTGCACTTACACATGGGCACCTCCATGTATAGCAGCACACTGTCCACACACCCAGCGATTCTCAGATATGGGAACCTCTATGCACACCTATAAGCATACCCACTCCCACATAGGCACCATCCCTATTCACAGTGGCACACACATACTGTATACATATCCAGCTACTCTTATACGTGAGCAATGTGCATAGGTTCATTACCTGCCCCCACCCTGCCAAACACTCTCATGACTCTATCACCTATCAACCTGTCTTGTAGAGGTGGGGGCTAAGGCCAGGCTCTGGGCCAGCATTGCTGGGGGGACACAGGGAGCAGCAGGAAGCAATGCAGGCCCACTCCACCTCTCTTTGGAGTCAGTCCCACTCTATACCTTAGCTGACCCACTCCTTGACTCCAAAGTGTCTTATATGCTGCATAGCAACCAGGCCTTGAGTTGGGCGAGACGAGCTTGCAGGCAGAGGGCAGGTAGAGGGCATGGCTGCCTTGGAAATCCAGAGGGGACGGCAGAAGTGAAAGAAATGAAAGAAAAACATAAAACAAACAAATGTGACTCAGGAGAGAGCAGAGCCCATGCAGGGCTGCTCCAAGGTGGCAGCAAGGCACTAACATGGCGTTACTGGTGGCGTCGGAGGTGGCTTCGGCAGCAGAGAGGACTCCGCACTCGGCACACGTGAGGGCACGCCCGAGGGGGGGCACGGGCAGCTGACTGCAAGTGAAATCAAAGGCTGAAACAAAAGCAAACAGGTTCCCTCGAAACCGCGAGGCAAGGAGCAGAAACGGTAGCCTGAGGCTCTCAGTCATCTAAGGGACCCAAGCCTGGGGCAGGGAATGAGATGGGCAGCAGACTGCTAGCATCTGCTGACTGACGGCATGCCTTTGTCACTAAGTGTAGAGAGCAGCAAGATCTGACGGAGGCCTTGCTATCCTTCCTCCTCCCACATGTGCTGGGTCACGGAAGGAGGATCCACCTGCAGGCCTCTCAAGGACAGCAGAAATAGGCTGAGCTGTGTGACAGCCCTGCATGTGTGCACGTGTGTGTGTGGGGGGGGGAGGGATGTATGTGCATGTACACACAACATGTATATACACCTTCCCATTTAGGCATTGGTTCACGACACCCGTAATTGGGGTCTGATCCCAGCTCTCCCAGTTTTCCCCATTCCCTATACTTCTGTTTACTCTGATAAGAGCGGATACAGTCTTGGCAGCTTCCTTGTGGCTATTCTAAGAGCAAATCAAGCAGGCCAGTGCTGCAAAGTCCAAGGAAACTGTCACACCTACAACTCCAGCCACAGCTCAGCCCACGTGTGTGAGGCTCGGACTCTGATGTGGGCCCACAGTTCTGGGGTAGACAGCAAGACAGAGGCTAGAAGAGCACCCAGCACAGTGGCAGAGTTCCCTCAGCCCACTTAAGGGCTCTAACCAGGGCCAGAGCCCACCATGCACCCAGAGAAGTCACTGGGCAGAGAAGGAGGAACCAGAAATAGAGAGACAGTGAGAGACAGAGAAAGACACCAAGCAAGACAGGCACAGAGGGGAAGGGCAGGGGTAGGACCCCCACAAAGACACCAGTACACCAGCTGCAGGATGTAGAAGGTGGGACAGGGAGAACTCTGGGCAGGGCAAAGCTACCACCCCAATTTCCTGTGACCCTTAATGTCCCTAAGCTGAGGCAGCAGTGACGTTCATGTCATCCTCACTCCCAGGACAACTCACAGAGGAGGTGCCTGAGTAGTGTGGGAGGGGCATTGTCCCACCTGTCCCTAGCTGTTCTCCAGTGAAGAAGGCACCAGACAGGCAAGGCCCTTATGGAACTTAGGGGACAGGGAGAGCACTCCCAGACTTGGGCCTGGGGTGCCCTCCCGCCAGCCTGAGCCCAGCAGAGGGGGCTCTCTTTGAGAAATGAGCTTGGAAATGTTTCTGGAGATGCTAAAGGGTCCCATCTTGTTACAGGTCTGATAAAGAAACTGAGGCACAGAGCAAGACAGAGACTAAAAGGCTAGAAAAAGCCTTTGGATTCTGTACCCCAGTTTCCCAACCTGCTCCAGGACACCTGAACTGTCAGACTGGATTTGGGACTTAATGGTGGGTGGGCTCTGGGTCTTTCCAGCCAAGAAGGGCAAGGTGCCAGGGCCACAGGGCCTACCCTGCCCGCTCCTTCAGCTTCTTGTCCGTGATGCCGTCCTTGGACACGAGCTTGTTGAACACCAGGATTCCGATCACCATGTTCACCTGCCGGGCAGAGGCAGGAGTGGGCCAGAGCCCAAGGGTGCCCAGATCAGCAACGGCCATGCCCAGAATGTCCACAGATCTCCAAGGGTGACTCATGTGCCCCCACAATTCAGACCCCAGTGCTGGCCAGTCGGATTCATACAGAGCCCTGTCTTCAATGTACCCTACACCACCAACACCCCTCCCCTGTCCCCTGATGATGGTGAGTTCCTAGCCCAGGACCAAGGATGGTTTTCCTGGCTGATCTTGGTCACCCCTTGTTCCTAATATCCTCCAATCCCACTAACCCTCAACCCCACTAACAATTTCCACTGGGTGCCTCCTGAGGGCTTCTTAGGAGCTCAGGTGCATCTCTATGCTGCTAACCAAATTACTATACAAGGTAAGAATAATTTCTAAGTCCACAGTCAGTCTCCATGCCCTGGGGGATCCTGTCACCTTGCCTCTGTTTGGCTATCTTTGCCAGGATGTGGGACAAGGGACAAGGCCTTGCACAAATCTTACTTCTTATCCCCACTCCAAGAGAATCTTGAGGGCCCCTAGGTAATTTCTTTTTTGTAGAAAGGCTGCCAGGACCCCAAGGCTTTGGCCTGGCCCTAAGGGGCAAAGGTCAAGGTGGGGAGACACTCTAAACTCTTGTGCCAAGGATCATGCCCAGAGGCCCAGGGGCTGACAGTTTCTATGGATTCCACACACAGGGCCCTGTCTTCTTGTGTAGTCCTGCCTCTTAGCTTCTGACCACACAGCTGGGTTGCAGGTATCCTTCTAGGCCAGGCTACCCTTCTGCAACAGGCTCTGATTGGCTGTCACAGGAAGAGTGGCCAGGGCAGAGGATCCTTGATACATGAGGACAAGTAGGGTTAGGAGCCTTTTTTCTCAACCGTCCCTCATGCAGACCCTGGAGCCCGTTCTGAAACAACACCTAAGTTCAACTGGTTGGCAGCCACCCTCCGAGGCACTGACCAGTGATGCCCATCTGGCCTTCCATTTGGGTGCCTTTGAGGAGTAAGGAACAAGGATTCTGGCAGTCATCCAACTGTGTACCACCTACACACTCTCCTCAGACCCACTACTCGCACTCTGCAGAGTCAGTTGCTCCTGGGCCACCTGTCTGCTAGACTGACTTGTGCCAAGCTCCCTGACCACCCTTCCCTGACAGAGGGTGAGATGGGGAGACAAGGACTAGAGAGAGAGAGAGAGCATCTACTCCCATGCTGAGCCAAGACATTCCTGGCCCTGAGCCAGTCCCCAGCTGTAGTTTTGGACTCTTCTCCAAATGGGCATGTCAACTTCAAGGGCCAGGGAAAGGCAAAGTCCCTGTGACACCAGGAAACAAGTAGCCCTAGCTCTTGGCAGGCAAGGCGCTGCCAGATGTGGTGGACATGCATGACCTGGGCCATGTCTGCTCAATCCCTGCAGCTACAGCTGTCCATCCGTCCATCTGTTCCCCACCTCCCTGTTACTCACCAAACCTGCAAGGGCCTTCTGGCAGGTACATAATCAATGCCCAACATCCAGACAAGTCATGCTCATGGAGGTAAGAGGAGGACAGTGCAGCACACTGAGTAACGGGAGCGGGGTGAATGGAGCTGGCAACCATCCCCCGTAGGCCAGCCACAGGGCAGATAAAGACCCAGGGGTCCAGCTTGGGAGATAGGGGAGGGGAGGGGCTGTGTCAGTACCAGCACAACTGCAGCAGCTGGTCCCACGAAGGCATACAGAAGTCCCCCCTCCAGGGAAAGCCAGCAGCTGGGGAAGAGACAAGCTGTCAGTACCCAGCCCCATGCCCACTAGGCAACCAGTGTGTCAGGAAGAAGTATATGAACAGGGTGACTATAAAAGAAATAGGGAAACTTGCACAATTTTTTGGTTTGGATCCCCAAGAGTCCCCATGCAGCCACCTTACCTCCACTTACAAATGGAGGCATAACCCAGGGCAGGCAATAGGGTACACCTTCTTAGAAGCCCTCTGCCCTATGTGAGTGGGGTCCTTCCTGATTCTTTCTCAGAGTCTCTAGCAGGCCCTCCTTGACATTTGGTTCCTGGCCTAGGTCAATAGTCTTATGCTCACTTGCCTAGCTCTTCATCAGCCTGGGCACATCCATGGTATCCAGAGGAGATCAAAACACATAGAGCAGTGATTCTCAACCCTCCTAATGCTACAGCCCTTTAATACAGTTTCTTACGTTATGGTGACCCCAGCCATAAAACTATTTTCCTTGCTACTTTGTAACTGTAATTTTGCTACTGTTATGAGTTGAAATGTAAATATCTGATATGCAGGATATGGGTGCAACTTTGTGGGTTATGATCCACAGGTTGAGAATCACTGCCATAGAGGATACTCAGCATGCTGCAGGCTTGCCTCCAGCTCTGGCCTGGGCATTCTAGCCAATGCTGCTCAATGCACTCCTCTCCATTCTTCAGAATCCCCCATCAGTGTCTCCAACATGGCTCAGATACAGGGGTTCCAGAGCCCTACCACCTACCTCCCTGGGGCTCCAGAATAATTTAGGCTTGCTCTTACTCCCACACTCTGCTAGTTTTAGCCACCATCCCCACCCGGAGCCTGACTAGTGCGAGCCAGTTAACCCCTCAGGTTTTTTTTCCTCTTTCTAGCCCCATCCTGAGCCTGGGGTCCTATCTGTACCCATGGAGCTCACACTGTTTTAGGTCAGTTGTCCCAGGGCTTCATCTGTGAAACTGAATCATTCATCCCTATAATGCCCACAGCAAGTATGCATCAGCTGTCCTCTGGGGCTCTTCTCAACACTTGCACACACGGGGGTAAGGACTCCAGAAGTTCATGGCCATCAAGATCATCCAATGAGGAAGCAGGAGGCCCCAGGCATTCTTTTCATCTCCCCGCCCACAGGACCTAACTGCCTAGGAATGAGGGAGCTGCCTAAGGACAAACCCTCCTATGTCAGTAAGGTGGGGCATCTCCCGCGTCTGCAGAAGGCTATACCATGTCCACTTGCCCAACTCACTAGTTCATGGTGCTGTACCCCTTGGCCTTGGTGAATCCCACGGAAATGGCCACCACCAGTGCAGGGAGCCCTAGGAGAGGACCAGAAGAAGAGGTGGTCAGTCCTGCCATCCTTTGCCAACATAGGCCGAGGGACAAGTGGCAAGAGGGAAGCCCCCAAATGAGGGTATCGCTACAAGAAAGAAGTAGACAGGGTCGGAGGTGAGGGCTAGGAGAATGCTGCAGGAGTGCAGATTGGAGGGCGAGATGCGGACTGCTATTGCTCAGTGTCATAAAAAGAGGGTACCATTTTCAGAGCATATGCCCCAAGTACAAGCTACAGCGTACTATGATTTGTCATCTGAATGCTAATGGGCATGGCTGGGCTGCATTTTCTGGCAATCTGATAAAGGATTGGAGGCCCAAAGGGAGAAGCCAGAGTGGCAAATGGAGACTCTAGGAGTGGTAGGAATAAGCAGAAGGCCAGTACAAGAATGCCAAGAACAGAGATAGCCCATCATCCTACTCAAGCTGTCCATCCCCTGATGCTTTGCTTACCCCAGCCCACTGCCCGCCCTCTCTCCAGCTGCCTGCCCTCACTCCTGGCCACTAACACCCGCCCACTGCCCACCCTCTCCCGAGCTGTCTGCCCTCACTCCTGGCCACTAAGCCCAACTCACTGCCCGCCCTCATTACCAGCTTCTGATTTATACCCCAACAGTCCTATCCACAGTCCACCCTCACCTCCCGACCCCAGCTGCCCTGCTCACCCCAGCCCAGGCAGAGAAAGCGCTTGCGGACGAGCCGGCTCCGTAGGCGGCCAGTCACGGCCATGTATGACTGCCAGGCCTCGGTGAGCACCCAGCAGAAGGAGGACAGGAAGAAGAAGTGCAGGAAAGCAGCCACCAGCGTGCACACAACCTGCACAGGCAGGGGCCAAGGGGACTGGGCAGGTGCTCGCTGGCTCTCACCCATCCCCTATGAGCATGTGGCAACAGCTGGGAGAAGTGACTTTGAGACCAGCCAAGTTCCTGGGCAGGAAGCAACCTGGTCTCCCCCCTGAGATGGACCACTGAAACTTAAAGCCTGGAGTAGATGCTCATCTTCCTTCCCCAGCTGCCAGCAAACTGGGATCAGGGGCTCACTGAGAAACCAGTCAGGCCTATCTCTCAGCAGGCAAGAAACTGAGGCCTGAGGGTCAGGGGAGTCACATCCTAAGACCCACATCAAATCATAGGCGAGCCCACTGTGATTATGAGTTTCTGCCATGTACACAGCAGTGTCTAGACCAGGCCTTCTTTTCGTCTCCAATACATTAGGGTAGCCCATGAAGATCCCTCCCAAAGCCTAGCCTCTGGGTCACATTTGCAGGACAGGGTATGGAGATCATAGGGTGGGAGTGAGGCAGGGGTCCTATGAAAGGTCAACAGAGGGCTCTCACACTGAGCTGCCCAGCTCACAGCTGGCCAGGGTGGGGGGCATCTTCATCACACCCGAAAACACGAGGCTATGCAGGGCTGGACAAGAGATTGCCTACCTTGTTGCGGGTCTGGGTCTGCCCAATGAGGATGAGAGCATTAGAAGAGATGATGGACAGGCAGAAGTTGATGAGGATGACGGACCGCTCTGAGCGAATGTACCTGCGAGAGGGGTCAGGGCCTGAGGTCAGGACCTAGTAGGGATCAAGGTCATGTGGCCTGTTCAAGAAACAGTGTTCCATTTCCTCCCTGAAAAAACTGCCTCTATCATCACCATTGCCACCATCACCACCATTATCATCGCTACCACCACCACCATTATCACCCTAACCATCACCACCAGTACTGCCATTATGATAACCATCAGCCACTGGCAACATAACCTTCATCACCATCACTACCACGATCACCATTATTACCACCACCACCATCAACATCAACAGCACTACCACCACCATCACAACCATCCCCACTACTGTAATCAACAGTAACAACATCACTGTGGCCATCACAACCACAACCATGGCCTCCATCATTGTCATCATCATCATTAATCATCAGAACCAAGAACCATCACCAGCCATTAGGAAAAGAGACCCAACCTGGTAGAGATCAGAGGGTCCACAGCTAGCCTTGGGGCTTAACATGTTTGATGTAGGCATAGTCCTTATTTCATCTGGCCCCTACTCCCTAACCAGCCATCAGAACAGTCCCTGTCTGCAGCTCACAGGGCACAGTGATGCTATCAGTGCTCACTGAGGGAGGTGCTTGAAACATCAAATAGCATCCTCTCCAGGTCAGAGTTGAGTTCAGCCTCTGAGCTTCAAGCTCTAGATGCTGTCAGATCCTGAAGGCCTGCTAAGAGGAAGTTCTACAGGAAGGATTCTGGATGCTCTGTCTTTGGGAAGAGAGAAGAGGGCAGCTGATGCTGGAGGCTGCACAGACGCCCCCTCTCCCACTGGTCACATCAATCTCTTGCTGCCTGACTACAGGCAGAGACTGGCACATCAGTTTTGATTATCGGCTACCATCACACGGGGTAGAGAATTGGAATAGCCAGTCGCAGGGGCCAGCCATCACATGGGGAGTCCTAGAACACCTCTGTGTACAATGACCTTGAATAAACCTCACTGCAAACTACTGGGAGGGGCTAGATGCTGGTAAGCAGGGAGAGGGCCACCCCACTGGCACATACCCATGGCACATATACCTACTGGTGGGAGTATTGCCTAGACAATGCTTAGACACATGTGTGACCTGAGTGGGCTCCTAATGGCTCATCCATTAAGAGAATTTACACTATGCAATCCTCTTATACCTATATTTGCCTGAGATTTAAACGGGGTTGTGTCACCCCATAGTCTACAAGTGGTCTGACAGGGCCTGAAGTGGACACAGAGGGTCTGCTGATCTTTTCAGCCTTGGTAGCCTGGTGCAGGAAGTTATTTCTGACCCCAGGAAGTTTGTAGGTCCAGGTATGAGGGTACACAGGGATAGTGGGTAGCCAGAGGACTCTAAGTAACCAAAGGAAAACTGTTCTGTGTGTCCAGCTGGGACCTGGGCTTAGAGTTAGTGTCTGCCAAAAGGTGTAGTCAGATGACCTGTATGTTCAACATGCTCCCCACCCCATCCCTTCTCTGTGGCCCCTTAGTGACACAGCCATCAGGAACCTGGACTGGGAACACAGGCAGCATGGGTCGAAGCGGGCAGCATGGTCAAGAGTGGATGATACAAGGGAGCAAGGGAGGGCTGGATCTTCAGGCTCTGGAGCTGGCACCCACCTCCATACAGACACGTAGATGATGACCAGCATGAGCAGGGTGAGGGAGGACACGCCACAGCCCACGATGAGCGTCACGGAAGGCACGGTCGCCTTATCCATGTTCTGGGGAGCAGGGGAGACAAGGAGTGAGACAGGACCCATGGCTGGAGAAAAGAAGTCTGACCAAGGCCCCTTGTAGCCCCAGGGTCTTGTGACCTCCCACCCCGGTTCTCTGACTTCCTCTGCTGGGCTGTTCTAAGAGCAGTTCTTGTCCCTCACTGAGGACAAACTCTCCCCAATGTAATAACAGTCATAGGCCATGCCTGACAATAGCCCTCACTTCCCTCCTTCATGTCACAGTCCCTTAATTCCGGAAGGGTTCACACCACATCAAAGGTAGGGTAAGGGAGGCACAGACTCAGCCCTGTCCCCATAGTCAGACCTCAGGCTGTGGCTCTGTACTGCCAGGGTCCCAGGATGGTGCCACCCCCAGATCCCACTATATCTAACTGGCCAGCCAGCCAACACCCCCCAATTCCATGGCCATCCACCCCGATATTCTTCCCACAGCTCTACTTCCCATTGCTCCACCAAAGCTCCTCTTTTTTTCTCCCCTGCCCCGGCTCTTGCAAGTACCCTGATTCACCTCCATATTTTGGTTGCCCCCTCCCTGCTTGTCTCAGTACCCCCAGTCTGTTACAAAGGTCACTGAGATGCCTATTTTCTACCTTAGAGTCTTTGCACCTGGGATTCCCTGTTCCCCAAACTCACTTCCCACCTCCACAAGTCTGGGGCCCTGGTTATTCTGATCTCACTCATCCCAGTGCAGGGGCAGGGCCCATAGACACCACCATTCTCTACCATAGGCCCAGAACAACCCAGAGGCAGCAGGCTGGCCCTGCTCACGGCAAATGATAACACAGTCCATGGCTCACACCATAAGCTAGGCAGTGCCCCAGGCCATAGGTATTAGTAGAACCTCTATACCACCCCCAGCTCCTCCTACCACCTTCCTTTCCCTCTTCCAGAATAAAAAGAGGCCTGTTGTGGCCTAACTAGGCTCTACCCACAGGGTGACATAGGTCACATGCTTGGCACATTCACAGACACCCACCTACCCGATATATATACAGGCCCACATACCCCTGGCACAAGCAGGCAGACTCGTGCTGCTTACCATGAGTTGCCCTGGCCCTAACACCAAGCCCATTCTTTGTATATGCTAGGCACCTACGCTCCAGCCGAGCCTACTCTAGAGAGAGGCTCAACTCCTATTGTATGAAGGAGCAGTCCCCTCTAATTATCCTAGGCCTCTGGGCCTTGCAGAAGACCTGGGTAACCAGCCATGTGTCTATGTAACCTCAAAAGTTTCTAGCTATAATGGTGCAGAGCAACTGTGGACAGCACTGCATCCCCTACAGTGAACTGCTGGGCACCATCCTCCAGGCATGAGCCCTTTAGGATCATGGTCCTTTTGTATTTGGCTTTACCAATGGAGAACCTGGGTCCAAACTGAGGAGGCCAAGTGACAGGGACAGGTCGGGGGAATAGCTAACAAATATTCCAGAGCTCTGAGAAGGTCACAGCTAACTGAGCAAGTGGCTCACACCCATGTCATGACTGACTCCACTTTCGACCTCTATGGCCATCTGCCTTGTCTGCCCTCATTAGGTCTGGCAGCTGTCAGACACCCTTAGCCTGCTTGCTCCTCCCAATTGGCTCAGGGCCACTCATGACAGCCTCAGCTCTGCACATTAGGAGGATGGGGGGGGGGCAGCAGCAATCTCTGAAGCAGACATGTCAAGAGAATGCCAGGTCTTATTAGGAGGGTCCAACTGGAGACCCAGAGGAAAAGAAACAGGCCCCAAATCCTAGAGAGGAGGCAGGAGCAAGCTGGCCCACTGTGGGAGACCAGCTCCAAGGCCAAGTTCAGCATGCCTCAGGGCCTTTGCACAGGTTGTTCCCATCACCCGTCACTGTCCCTCTGACCTTCATACGACTGACTTTTCTTTTAGCTAAGAAGTCACCATCTAGAAACCCTCGGTACATTCCATCTGAACCAACCTCTGGTTCTCTGCCCATCACTTTCCCTTGGGCACTCTGGATAATGGTTGCCCACCTCACCAAGGTCCTGCCTTGGTTGCACTTCCAACAGTTGCTGCCAATTTGTACCCCATGAATTCCCTACTCTCCATGTGGTCTACACCTCCTCAAGAGTCTCTTCTGTCCTGCAATCCTGGTTTCCTCCCGTTCTGTTCACTATTGTCTACAGCTCCCGAGTAACCACAAACTAACCCCACCTGGGAGACTAAACTTAATCGCACCTCACCACTAACACACGCTAAGTCTTGGTCCCAGCCATAGTCCCACTCTGCTTCTTGATCTAGGGCACGTTCTGAGTAAGGATATCAGCTAAACACTGAGCCTTGATCCTTATCACAGGCTGAGCTTGGGTCATGGTTACATACTGAGTCCGGACCCTGGTCACAGGTTGAGCTCTGACCATGCACACACTAAGCCCTGATTCTGGTCACAGGCTGAGCCACAATCCTAGACACACACTGAGCCTTGATCCTGGTTACACTCTAAACCCTGACCCTACTCACACTGAACCCTGATCCTGGTTACACTCTGAGCCCTGACTACTCATACACTGAGCCCTGACCCTGATCAGGCTCTGCACCCTATCTCTGCCCATACTCTGAGTGAAATCCTGGTTACACTCTGATATCTGACCCCACAGTACCTGGTCCTGACCCTATTCATCCTGGTCACACACTGAGCCCTGATCCTGGTGACATACTGAGTCCTGAGCTAGGGGCTCACTGATACCAGTACTGGTTACTTATACACAAGACTATGGCCTGCTCCACGACCAGCTAAGTCTGAGGCATGTCCCAGAAGCAACGACAACCAGCGACTGGCCTCACATTCTGTTTACTATGGCTAGGCTGTATCGGGCACCATAAACACACCGCCTAGTCCATCCACAAAGCTCAGGCAGGTGGTGCATCCCACTCACAGGTGTGACTCAGAGCAGTTACTCACCTCCCACAGCCGCATCCCAGCAGCATCTGCACCCACACCCTGGCTCCCGGCCAGCTCCTGGCTCTCAGGTCTGTCTCACTCATATCATGCCTTGACCAGTTTGCGACCCCACCTTTGGGTGCCACACACTCTACCTCCGCTTCGGGTCTTTTAGACAAGAGTCCCCTGAGCCACCATGTCTCAGGTACACTGTCTCTACCTATGCTTCCAACTAGCTGGTCCAGCCCTGTTGGCCAGGGAGAGGACCACCTGACTCTCTCTGCAGCCACCTAACTCAGCCCTGGCAAGCTCTCTGAAGCTGGACAGGTTGTTCTTTGCTTGTCCCTTCCAGGGTCTCATGTCTCCACTGCTAGTCTCTTCCCTGTCCTTCCTGTGTTTCCTTCTGTTGGTACGAAGCTGAGCGCCACTCCCCATGCCCTTCTTGCCTACCTTATCTCTTCTGTCCTGGGCCCTATGCCTCTCTCACATCCCCATATCCCTGGTATCTCTAAGCTTTTCTCACCTAAATGGGATGGCTGTCACCTCTTACCCCAAGCTAGGCTAGTGAACACCTGTGCACCCCTCAGACCTCACTCTAAACCCCCTCTTTACATACTCCTTCTAGATGCTGCCTTCGGGAAGGAGGCTGCTGACTGCTTCTGCCCCACTCCACAGCCTCCTCGCCTCCTGTTTGCTTACTTGGCCATATGAGCAAGGACCCAGCATTGCAGGGCACCACCAAGGTCTGCCTAAGTCCCCAGCCCTGGGCACCCAAATGTCAGCAGAGGCCAAGCAAGCCAGCTGGAAATCAGGAGCACCCTGACAGGAGTACTCTCTGAAGTTCTGGCCCTTTTCCCTCAGTATCTTAAGTGGGGTCTCAACCCTAGGACAGACAGTACGGCTCAGGTGGGAAGGAAAGAAAGACCCAGAAGGGTTCGGGGAGGAGGTAAGCAGAAGCCACACCTACAGTGGTTCCTCTCACCTCCCAGTCCCCTCCTCAAGCCCCACACTGAACCAACACAGGCTGTCTTTGATGGAGCCCTGCAGTTAGGCAGGTCAGATCCTATCCCATCACACTAGTGAGGGAAAAGGCCCCAGGAGGTACTGCCTGGCTCTGAACTCAGCTTCTACTGCCTTATCTGGACTACAGAGACTGAGCTCTGAAACAACACCCTGCGGAGACACTGTTCTGTGACCACTAACCTGATACTAGAAGCCCCAGGGCATCCATGGATGCCTGCCACACAAAGCAGAGCTGGGGCAGTCCACCTGCCCCTCCCCCTCGGAGTGGCCTCATTCTCCCTATCCAAGGCACCTGTCATGGTCAGTTCGACCTGTGAGGCCCCCCCCACCCAAACACTCTGCTCACTCCCAACGTCAGGAGCATCACGCTGGTTATGGATGCTCCAGGGTTTCAGCTCCCAACAACTGTGCTCTTCCCTAAGGGCAAAGGGCCCCTTCCCTTTTAAGGGATCCTAGACAGAAGGCCAGTCCAGGATCATGCTGTGCTGTGTGTAAGGAGCAAGCCCCTTTCTCCAGTCTACAACGCTGACCTCCGACAGCCTAAGCCTGGGCTGGGAGAAAGGAAGTGGGGACATGGCCTCTGCCATTCCCTCTATTCTGGTTTTGCCTCCATGTCCTAAGGTACACAGCATAGGAAACTAGGCTGGACCTATGTTGCCCAGGCCAGCCTCTAGGAGCCCTGGAATGGCCATGCATTGGCCATCAACACAGAAGTCACCTCTTGTAGGGAGTTTCTAGAGTGGCCCCAGCCACTGTCCTCACCTTGCCCACAGACTTGCCAACACAGACAGTCCCACTGAAGGAGCTGCCCAGTTGGAGGGCACAAAGGGCCAGTACTACGATCCCAAACTCACCCTAGAACCTGGAGCTGGCCCTTCTTGACCTCAGATTCCATGACTGCCAAAAAGGAGTTTGGTAGTAAGGAACTGAGGTTCCCTCCCTCTCGTTCTGACCCCTTTTTCCCATTGTGACCCCAGCTGACACAGTGTGCTTTTCTTACTTTCCAGAGAATAGAGGGGGGGGTGGCCAAGAATTCTGAGGTCCTGAGCTTCCTCTACATGGAGTCTGGACTCTGAGAGGGCCAAGATCTGTCTGCCCACATCCAGGAGAGCCAAGCCCTCTCTTCAGAGTTCTCCATTCTAGCCCCAGGCCCTTTCCACAACAGGGCTGGGCTGGGGGCCAGAGCTCAGACCCTGGCTCTTTCCTAGGCCAGTCTGGCTCAGGAACTCTGCAGCTCTAGCCCCTACCCCCACTTCCCCTGACCTTCTTGGGGCTGTAAGACAGGAAAGCCCACCAGTTTAGAGGGCTCGGCCAGCACCCAGAGCCCCAAGCAGCAAGCTGGCCAGAGATGCTGTCACCATAGAAACCAGCAGCCCCCACAAGAAATCACAGGAACAAAAAAGGAGGCCCCTGAGACCATGGGGCCTGTCTAGGGACTTGGGCCAGGCCCAGCAGCCTCAGCCACCCCCAGAAGCCTGCCTGGGGACTCAGCCACCTCCGCAGCCTGAGCTCAAATGGGGCGGGGGCAGGCAGAAACGCTGTATGAGGAGCTCTTCTTCCCCTTGTTCTCTGGCAAGCCAAGAGAAGGGGTCCACAGGCCCCCCCAGTTCTGAGGTCTCCAAGGCCCCAGGCCTCCAAGGAGAGTGGAGACAGGACCCACTTGGCAGTCACTTCCTGGGGGTCTCTTAACTCCACACTGCCGCCCACCAGGCTCCCACTCACCTTCTCCAAGACTTCAACGGGCCACCGTGGCTGCCTGGCACTGGGACCCCTTTGGGGGCCGGGCCCTGCGCCTTCCTCCCGCCCGCACGTCCCCGCCCGCACCCCTTGCCCCAACCCCCGCCCTCCCCCCGCCGCCCGGGTCTCACCGCGTCGGCGCTGAGCTGGGCTAAGATGGCGAAGGTGGAGAGCCGGTCACACAGGCAGCGCGTCCGGAGGGCGTCGAGGGGCACCGTGCGGCAGCCGCGCCAAGACCAGGGCCCGAGCTGCGGGGGGGCGGAGGAGGAGGGTCTGCGGGCGGCGGGACGGGAGACAGCATCAGCGGCGGCGCGCGGGCTCCGCGCCCCTCCCCCCGGCCCGGCCCGGCCCGCACCTGCGCCCGCCGCGCGCCCGCCCCGCCGCCGGGACCCGCCGCCCCGGCGCCCATGGCCGCGCTCTGCACCGCCTGCCGCGCGCTGGAGACGCGGAGCGCGGCCCGCGGGAGCGCGGCCCGCGGGAGCGGCGGGAGGGAGGCGGGAGCTGGCCCGGGGCCCGGCCGCCCCGCCCGCCCCACCCGCCAGCCTGCCCGGCAGAGAGACCGCGCGAGCCCGAGGCTCTGGCGCGGGGGCGCGCGAGGGGCCGCCCCGGAGCACCCCAGCTCCAAAGCCCAGGGCTCTTCGGAGCTGGTGACCTTGGGACGGCTCCATCCCGCGCGGCAGCCTCCTCCAGGCCAGGCCGCCAGGGTGTCTGCCGCTCCAGGACCGGACTAGCGCAGCTCTCCCTGCAGGGAGCCGGCCCGCCGCTGGAAACTTCCCTTTGCGCGCTGACCCTGGCCCCTACTGCTGCCTCCAGGCCCCCACTGGCCCCATTTCAGTAAAGCAAAGTGCCAGGATCTGAAGGGTTCCGGCAAATACCCCTCCTCCCCTTTCTGCCGCCACTGAACCACATTCCCCTGGGGCCTACCAGCTAGACACTCCCTGTTCAGAAAGTTGCCAGCTTCCATTCTTCACCCTGTCGCCCTGGGGCTGAGCTTGCCCTGCAGGAAGTGCCAGGAGGCACCTTTCTGTGACTCAGTTCTGTTCCTGTCCCAGAAGTACCCCAGGATTCAAGCTTACTAAAGTGCCAGGTGGGAGTGGTCTCTTAAACCCAGAGCTAGGAAGGCTTCACCCCTCCCCAGCCCAAAGCTTTGGAAAGCCAGCCAGAGGTCCTCTCTGCACCCAGGAAGCCTTCAGCCTGTAGTTTCCATTCCCAGCCAGGACGATGGCCTGATGCTTCTTCCAGGCCACCTCCACAATGCCAGCAGAGGCTTTACAGACGAGAATGGACCTGCCTGTCTAGCTGTACGTGGGTTTTCTTTCTCTGTCTGTTTTTTCCCTGGTGGTATTGGAGAGCCGTCCTGTGCACAGCCCTGACCAACACATAGCCCTGACCCATGCACATGCGTGCTAAGAACCGAAAGACTAGTCAGATACCTGGGTCTGAATCAGCTGCTTCCTACTTGCAGGAGCACGGTTGCTTTCATCCCCCTGCCTCAGTTTCCTCGTCTCTGCACAACTCTGTGCCGGGCTGAAATGCATGCTGGCAATCACAGCATGTCAGGAACCCGAGCCCTCTGTTAATTCCTGGTGACTCCTTCCTTTCCCTTCTCAACAACCCAGTGAGTCAGGTCCAGCATCTGCATCTCCCTCAGGGTCCCTCTGTCCCTCAGAAAGAATTACTCCAGAGAGCCTGCCTTAGGTCAGGGGCTAGCTCCGGAGCATCAGCGTTGCTCTGAGCTGTGTGACCCTCCCCCCATCCCCTACGCTTGTTAGCTCACTCTGAGGTGCAGGTTCACCAGAGCTACCAGGTCCCTGGCCCATGAATGCCAGGGTTTGAGGCCCAGATTCTACCCAAGGGCCCTTTTCCCACAGAAAGAGAAAGAATACAAAGTAGAAATCGGCCAAGGAAAAGTCCCTCTCTTGCACGATCTTTGCTCTCAGGAAAGCCTTTGAGCCCTGAGACTCTGTCCCATCAGAACTTTGCGGTTCCCCAAAGGGCAACCACAGTACCAACTCCAAGAATCTATTGCTCTGGTAGCCTTTTCCCCAGCCTGCCACCTGGCATACCTCACACTACATACCCGATTATAGCCCAGGGCAAAACCATATTTTCCCCACTGAGGAAGACTACAGGAAAGGAGCTAAGATACAAAGGGGACAGAGAAGAGAATGCGGGTTTCTCAGAAAGACCCCTGCTCTGAACAGTACCCCAGATTCTGCGCTATTCCCAGAGGTTTCTAAGATCCAGACAAGCCTCTAGCCATCTGCCTCCATGCCTTCTCCAGGTCAGGAGCCATGGAGTCCTAGTTGACTGTACCCTCCCTCAAGGCTAGGGGGTGGAATAGGGACAGTCCCATGCCACAAACAACAGATCAGACACAGCTAACACATGTCATCAGCACATACACATTCCAGGAAAGCCCTGTGTGCCGGGCCTGCATGCCATCACTGGCCTGGCCGTGTTTTTGGCCACGTGACTGCTCTCCAAAACAGGACATAGAGGTCTCAGCTATCCTACCTTCCTGACGGTTGCTGGGAAGGCTTCAGGGGACAGCACCCTGAGACAGGGTGAAGAGAGTTGGGCCCAAGTCAGGTCCACAGGGCGCCAGGCTGACAGCTGCTGGTCACCACCTGGAAGACCGCCAGCCTGAGAGCCAATGTTGCCCAGGACCTCTGCTGTGGCATCAATTAGCTTAGCCTCCCAGGGGCAGGGGAGGAGTGGCTGCCGCCTTACCCAGCTGAGGGTCACCAGGACCAGACTCTCCAGTCCCGGGCTGTGGAGAGCAGAGAAGGCCCAGAGAACCAGCCAGCCAGCCAGCCAGGGCAGAGCTAGCCTCTGTAAGCTGCCCAGACTGCCATACGGGCCCGCCTCTGCCTGCCCACCCCTCCAGTCAAGTGCCACGTGTGTTAGGAGTATCGTGGGCACCCCACGTGCAGCCCAGGGACAGGTCCTCTCCTCACCTCCCTCCCCAGCTTCCGCTCTGCTCTGAGGCGCCTGTGCGTTTCATCTTCCATTCTCTGCCACAGCCTCAGGTCAGCTTTGTAGACACTAAAAAGAAGCTGTGGGTACAGCTGACCACACAGCAAGATGGCAGCGGGGCCTAGATTCCAGTTCTTCTCTACTGCTGCCCCCAGCCGTCCCCATCTGAACCCTGGCTGAATGCAGATCTGATCAGGCTCGTTCAGCAACCTGGAATCCTAACTGGCCCCAAGCCAGGAGGAGAGCTAAGTCCGAGAAGCCATGGACCTCAGCCAGCTCAAGTGTGTCTGCCCAACTGAGTGGACACTCACATGTACCTTTGACACCCCACATGTTGAAGGTGTGTGTGGGGGAACCTTCAGCCTCCCTTTCATAAAATGTGAGCAATCATCTTCGCATACCCAGTTCCCGATTCCTAAGATTTGGAAGTTCTTCCCCAAGTCTGACTGCAGGGCATCCTGCTGCAGGGCTGCCCATTCTCAATGGCAGCACACACAGGCATTCCTTGCTTGCTTACTTGCTTACTGTTCCCACAGTGGCTACTGCCACCTCTCTTCTGAGCTTTAGAAATGTGATCTGGGTCATCCAGCCAGGTCCTTATCCTGGACCAGAACTAAGGAATCTGGGTTAGTCATACCTGCCCCCATGTCCTGGCAACAGGTCCAAGACTAGAGAAGGGGCTGGGTCGATAGCTGGGTCCACTTCCCCATCCCTGCCTGCACCTGCTGTAATTCACCTGCCCCAGCAGCCTTCTCTTGGCCTGGCCCCCATGGGAACACAGTGTAGCAAGGGTCTGGGGTACTAACAAGGAACCTCCCTGAAAGTGGAGGCCTGCAACCCTCAGACAGGGCCGAGGGAAGGGCCTCCAGTCCCAGCACCCCAGGATGGGTCTGGACACTGGCCATCTCTCTCCATGCTACTAATGACCTTTCCCTATCATGGAAATTATATAGAGCTCCTGCCCAGATGCCCAACGATGCACATGCCAGCACACATGTGGAGACAATTCTCTGTCCCGTCACTCCACTTCTGATGACCCCCCTGGCCTGAGTCAACCTCCTCTACCCCAAGCACAGGTCCTGAAGGGTCACAGTCGTCCCCTGCCTTGCAGGCACATCTGTAGGGTAGGGTACCCAGTACAGACCCTAGGCAAGTAAGGCAGGCAGGAAGGATGAAGGCTCTGTGGCTACCACTCACTCACCCCGTCTGTGGGAACTGGGTCCACGTCCCCATCCCTGCCTACACCTGTTGTCATTCACCTGCCCCAGCAGCCTCCTGTTGGCCTGGCCCCATGGGAAGCTGTTGGAAGCCACCACCACCTGGCTCCTGCATCCCAGCTCAGCCTCAGCTCAGCTCCCCACCTGCCACTCCACACCATTCATCCTCTGCCCAAAGAACTTTCCCCAGGCTCTGCCCTCACTCAAATCCAAGGCCATACTACTCCCCACAGTCACATAGCACCATCGGAGACCAGCACCAATCTCAGCCATACTTTGGCTGTATAGTTCTCCCTAAACCTGGAAGCAGTCACAACTCTTAGTGCAGTTACCCTCAGCTCCAAGAGCAGGGACACAAGCCTATCCCCAGGTCTCAGGGATGGCGGCCCAAGAAAGCCATTACTAATTGACTGCCCAGCAACCCTGACAGGCACCTCCAGCAGTGCCCAAAAGAGGTAGACCCAAGAAGATTGGAAGACCCCAAGAGGACAGCCCTGCACCCTGCAGCTGGCCACACACTCAGCTTCTGGCCCCGTTCTCCTGGTATGCAGTCACCTGTACTTGTTCGGAGACTGATAAAGCCTGCAAGGCCTGTGTGTTCGAGGAACATGAGGGGACAGTATGCAGAGAGAGCAAGGAGCCCACCTCCCACATACCAAGCAAGGGCCCTCACTGGATCGTGATGCCTCCCGCCAGCCCACGAGCAGGTGCTATTATAGGACTGTGCCTGTCGGGGTCCCCTTGGATCTGATGGGCTAATTCACACCCCAGTATGAATGACTCATAGGGTATCCACCCACACAGTATAAAACAGCCAGGAGTGGGCACAGCGCACCCCAGTGGGGGATCTTGGGTTCTGGGCAGGGGTGGGGCTGAAGCCTCTGCAGCTGAGGCGTTCTCAACTGTGCCTCCCAGATCCTTCATGAGCCAATGTCAATCTGCACCCCAGAAATCAACTCCCTGATCCATCGCCATTCCAGATCCTGCCTGTTTAGTCACACTTCCTCCAGCAGGAGTGCCCATTTCCCTGCCCCACCTACCGACTTCTCACTCTGCATCGAGACAGATGCTGCTGCCTCTGGAAGGCCTGTTCGAATGCTCAAGCTTTCAGCCCGCTCTTCCTATGAGGGCTGGACTACTGTGTCTGACCTCTGTCTGGCCACTCCATCCTGCTGCTTGGTTGGCACCCCTCCTGGCCTGTTTCTGAGACTCTAGTCCTGGCCTAGGTTTCTGAGATCCAAAGACCTTAACTATAAAGCTGGCGCCACCTGAGCCCCCCTTTGCACCTCAAGTCTGTGCAGGGCCTTTGAGACTTCTCCTGTTCCCACCACCCAGACATCAATCTCTTCTTCTCTCCCATCTGGCGCCAGACACTCTGCATTGGAGTTTCTGGTCTCAGACTGTTCCCCTCTATGCCTAGGGGCTCCTCTCGGGTTACTCAGGCAGGGCACATAGGTCATTGCTGTTTGTGGGACAGAGTTACGAACCTGAGGACAGTGGACACTGGCTCCACGGCCTGGCTAAAGTGACCTGGCCTGTTGAACAGGGGCCAGCTGACTGCCTGGCTCAGGAAGGTACTTGATACCTGCCCGAAACCCCTGCCTCTCTTAGGCTCCTGTCTATGGCTCCGACAGACACATCCACCTGGCCTGTCATGCCCCACCACCAGTCACAAGGCCACTGCCAAGACTCACAGCTCTCATGCGCTAGCATTTTGATGTCTGCTGAACTAGACCCTTGCCGAGCTCTGGGCACTCATGGTATTCCCCCTAGTTCAAGATGATGCACACCTCACACCCACCCTAACTGGTCTAGCCTCATCTCCAAGACATCTCAGACTTCCCCTCCTACTTGCCCTATCATACCTATGGTATGATACATACATGCATATGGTTACTGTGGCCTGACTCATGATTTGTGCCATAGAGGAAGGAAGATGGTACCCACAGGGAGTCTGCCAATCTTTCCAGATGCAGCCTCCTCCCTCAATGCGTATGCCTACAACCTTCACCCTCAGAGCCACCACCAAGACAGTGAACAAACCCAGGTCAATAGCATCTGCAATCAGTAAGTTTTTACCACCAGCCACCATCCCTACCCTAGCATTCTCCCACTACCTCTGCCACTGCGTCCATGTTACCAAAACAGCTCCACAGCTTCCACTGTGTTACCATTGCCATGTCACCATCATTACCTCCATGGCTACTGCCAACATTCCTGCCACCTATATAGCCTCTGCCATATCATCACCACCACGTCCCCCATGACCACCACAACCACCCTGTCATCACCGCCACCTCCACAACCACCACTGTACCACTGCACTACTGATACCCCGTGCATGGTCGCCACATCTCTGATACCATATCCATACCCACCACCACCACCACCACTGCCACCGCCGCCACCACCACCACCTTCATAACCATAGCCAGACCATACCACTTTATCCACAGCCACTGCTGCGTCACCAATACTACTTCCATGGCCACTACCAGGTTGCTGACACCCTCTCTGTGGCCATCATGTAGCAACTATCACCTCCATGGCCAGTCCCATGTTGCCAACACCACTTCTGTGACTTCCACCATGCCTCTGACGTTGTCAGTGCCATCACCACGGCCACCATCACCACCACATCATCATCACCCCAACATCACCAACAGAAGCACTGCTGCCACCATTACCTCTCACTATGCTATCAACACGCCCTGCCATGCCACCCTCACTCCCATCAACAACAACGCTACCACAAAGGATGGTACAACAGTCACCACCACCAGCAGCATCACAGACCACAGAGCCAATGACCACCACCACCCTGTTATCAACACCCCTCTCGCCGCCCCATCCCCCACTGTTCCCACTCGGTGCACTGACTCCAGCAGCATTCTCCAGTCCCCATCACCATAGACATTACACAATCCTCCTCCCTCACCGCCACATCCCCAGGCCAGCGCCAGCATCACCCACACCAGCACCAACATCATCACCATGCCTACCAATTCAGTCAGCAGTGTGTATCGCTGATGCTGAGACCATCTGCCCCAGCTGAAGCTCCATAGCATGGTAGCACCGCCTTATCCAATGTATCCTCCTTCAGGGACCAGTGAGCACCTGCTTGCCACAGGCATGCTACTGCTTTGCCGGCAACATCAGCCTGTCAGCCTGTCCCCAGAATTCAGCAGTCTTCTTCAGCTTGACACCCTGGTGGAGCCTTTCTCAGGAGCCTCAGTGTGCTCCCTGACAGGCCGGGCGGTAAGAGCGGACAGCTAGTTAACCTGCACTATATTGCCTTTGCACCTACGACCCTCCTCGCTCACCTCACTGCTCACCTGGCTCAGCAGACCTGGTCACTCCGTCATCCCACCACTTCTAGGCAAGGGCCAGAAGCAGGTTCCCACATCACTCAAGCCTCCTTCCCGTTGCCTGCCTTTCTACATGCCCTGCAATCTGAAAACAAGACCCATACCCACCAATTCTACCTCTGCTAGGGCATTTCTGAGGCCAGAGAGCCTAGTCTCCACATCTAAAAAGAGGTATTGGGATTACAGAAAGGGACCCGATGGCATGGACGGCCGCCACCCTGCCCTACAGGTTCTCTGTCCTACTCTCTCCCTCCCTCCCTCTCTTTGGACCACTCTCTGTAACCCTAGTTGCACCCTACTGGGTCTCCACATGCCCTGTGCTGTGGCCTTGAGTTTCCGACACCCTCCTGCCAAGGTGCATTCCAGTCAGTATGGAGTGCTGTGAGGTGGCACTGTGTCGATGTGGCTTACTGTTGTCCTCTGGGGACCATCCTGACATCAATCACATTGTCAACCACAGCAACAGTCCATTTCACAGATGTAGAAACCAAGGCTCAACATGATGGAAGCTTGCCCATGTAACCAGGTGGTCAGACGAAGGCCTCTGTGCAGGTATAGGCAAGGTTCACTTGAAGTGGGCTTTATGAGCTCACGTGCCCTACTGGTTCAGCCTTGGGAGGACATTGAAGACAAGGGTCCAGTATCTTGGGGCAAGGTGGGGATCTGCAGAGTAAATGGCTCCCTGGAGTAGCAAAGGAAGGTGGGAAAGCCCTTTTGTTCTGCCCCAACTCAAACCCTCCACCCACTCCGAAGCCCCTGCTCAGCCATGTTTTAAAGGTACTAACTGTAGGCTGAGCTTCAGGTTTCCTCTGTGAGCCAGGGTTACACAGAATAAACAAACAAACAAACAAGCAAAAAAACTAAACCACCAAACAAACAAAAATAGTGGGCTGACTTTTAAAAGATATGCTTTTGACAGTGTCCAGAAAGGGTCCCTGAAGGTAGTACTGGGCCCACTGGGTGCCTCCGAGCCTTCACTGAGGCTCTTTGGCTGTGACCCTGGTTGACAAAGGACAGTGCAGTAGGAAGCTCTTTGAGGGAAATGGGTGGACCTAGTGGGACTTGGCAGTCCACCCAGGAAAGGCTCTAGAATATGGAAAGGAGCACTCTGTGGAGAGGGACAGCCCTGCCAATGCCTGAGGTTGGAACTCTGGCCTTCCTGCACTGGGAGAGACAGAGTTCAGCTGCTGTGACCCGCCATCACTGTGGCGCTCTGCCCACCTGCCAGAGTAGCCAGATGAAGCCAGACCTTGCACTCTTTCTGCCCACTTCCTATGACATTGGCCTCTTCCTCAGGCACCTGCTTGTCCTCTGGATCTCATCCCCACTCAATCATTCACCCTGCACCCCACAGTCCACACCTCGCTCAGCCCCACTCCTGAGCAGCTTACCTTGCTCACTCTTTGCCTAGCATTGCCTACCATGGCCTACTCACCCACCCAACCCTGCTTCCTGCTGCCCACTCCTGCTCACAAATCATTCCTCATCCTGACAGGTGGCAGGAGACTCTGGAAATACAAGGTGACTGTCACTGCCCCCCTCAGTGGAGGCACACAAAACCAGGGCCCTGTGGGGATGCAGCATGAGTAGTAAATTGCAGCAAGGATCGCCCCCTTCCTCCCCACTTCTTACCCCAGGCTCTCACAGCCACTGGCCAGGCTTCTCTATGGGGTTAGAGACAGAACTATTGAACCCTATTGCCAACCAAGAGTTCAAGACCCAGATTCAGGGACATGGGTGACAGATACTGCGTGAAGGACTAGGGTCACGTCAGAGGCTCTGAACAAATGTTTAAGGAGCCTAGACAGACATCTCCAATGTGGACATCTTCCCTCCTGGAGCGAAGGCAGGAGGAGAGACTACATTGTAGGTGGAGGCCTCTGGCTTATCTCTACATGAACATGCCACACTGCCAACTATGACATGTAAATGACAGGGTGATCCTCTAAGCATGTGCCATACACGGAATGAATGTGAACAAGGAACAGGGCTCAGTCTAGAACCAAGATCAGGGTTCAGTGTGTGATATGAGGGTCAGCATCCAGCGTGTGGCCGTAGTCAGAGCTCAGTGTGTGACAAGAATCAGGGCTCAGTGTGCGCCTAGGGTGAGGTCTCAGCGAGTGATCAGGATCAGTACTAAGAGTCTGAATGAGGGACAGTACTCAGTGTGTGAGCCAGATCAATGCTCAGTGTATGACCAGGATCAAGACTCAGTTCATGCGCAGAACTAGTGCTAAACATGTGAACAGGATCAGGGCTCAGTTTGTGATGAGAGTCAGCATTTAGTGTCAGAGCAGGACTGGGGTTCAGTGTGTGATCAGGGTCCCAGCAAGCTTAACCTGTGACCATGAGGAGCACTTGACCAGAATTATAGCTCAATGTCGCAGTTAGAGTCAGGACTCAGGGTATGACCAGTGTCTGGTCTCAGTCCACTTCCGTTTAGCTATCTGGGCTCTACCGTAGATTAGGATGTATGCGTCACAAAGTACATAAAGGTTATCCTTTATCAGGTGACAGTCACAGGAGGTGCTTCTCTCCCCCTAGTGGCCAGGGCATTCCTTGGTCCCCTTGGTCCTCTCAGCCAGGCACAGGCAAGCACAGGCCACACAGCAGGCAGGTCAGGCACACTGGCAGTTTAGGCACTGGTGGAAGTGGGCCAGCGCTCTGCCGCTCATCCCACTTTAGACAACGGGGGAGCACTCACACTCACAAGCCACAGTCACAGCAAACGCAATGGCCACCAGTTGTGGCCTGAAGAGCCACTCAACCGAGAGCAGAAGTTACAGGGCCTGGGGAAGTTACAAAAACCAGCCTGTCCGCCATCCAGTCTCCCCCCAGCCTCAGTTTAAGGTTCTAACTGCCTGTTCTGAGCAGTCTCCTCAGCCACCTTTCGGCTGGCTATAGCTTTTGGAGGCCTTGCGACTTGTAAATTGGCAAGGGGGGCGGTTACCCCAGGATGGACTTGTGTCTCCACTTAGGCACGGGACACTCAACTAAATAGGTATCATTCTGCTGTCCTGGGACCTGATCTTCCACGGTCCACTTCTCTAGGGCTGGGGCAGAGCATGCTTAGAGTGACCGAGGTCAAGGTCACTGCCCACAGAGACAGGACAGGTGGAGGCCACTCTAACTTGTAACATCTGATGGCTCACCATGGTACTTTAACAGCCCTGATCCTATCCAATATCAGGCAGCTGCCAGCTCCAAGAATGGGAGCCTCAACTCAAGGGGTGTCTGATGGGTTATGGCCTGGCAGGGGACAGTGTTCTTGACTCACTAGAGAAGTCAGAAACATGGATGGGGCTGTCCCCACTAGGAGG
This sequence comes from Dicrostonyx torquatus, assembly GCA_028555095.1. Classification (NCBI taxonomy): domain Eukaryota; kingdom Metazoa; phylum Chordata; class Mammalia; order Rodentia; family Cricetidae; genus Dicrostonyx; species Dicrostonyx torquatus. The sequence continues at coordinate 251,639 of JAQHUG010000287.1, forward strand.
CTGGTCTTTTTCACTAGCAAGAGAGAGGGCTCTTCAGGGCACCAATAAGGACTAAGAGGGTGAACAGGTTAGCTGTCCCCACAAGGGGGTCACTTCCAGTTGTGAAGTGCAAAGCCCCAACATGCCCATGGCAGTCATAGGGTGAAGCTGCGAGCTAAGAACTTAGAACCGCTCTCACTTTTCATTTTTGCATCTGTCTCTGATCTCGTATCCAAAGAGCACACGTCACTCACAACACCTACAGCAATCCATAGACAACAAGAACACCCCCCCCCCCAAGGCTGCAGGAATCTCAGCTTGGTGTCACATTCGCGGCACACAGGCCCATGTCCTGCACTCATGGATCTGCACTCATGACATTGCCTTGGCAATGGCTATTCCTTCTGTTGAAATACTTGTCACCACAAGTATTGTCACCCGCCACACAGAGCTCACTGGAACTCTGTGTTGAAATCACAACATATACAGAGACTACCATGCCCCTATTCGGAAAGGTGCCACACAACCTACTGCAGAGCCTCTGAACCCCTGTTGGTGTAGGACAGGACCTGACATTGGTTTGGACCAATTATTATTATTTTTTTAACTATGCACTGTTCCTCTTCCCTGGGATGGAGGAAATGAGGGTTGGGACCTCACAGGACAGTCACCAGGGGTCACGGCCACTTGATGGATGGTAGATAACTATTCCCACACAACAGTTCACTGTTTCCTACTGTTACCTCTCCATGATGCTTTCTCAGACTCCTTGAGCCCTCCAAGCCTTCCTGCTGGTGCCCTGACTGCACCTCTCTGGGGACCTTCTTCCTTTCCCAGACTACTCGGGGGACCTTCCCTGTTGCCTAGGACATGTCCATCACTGCACAGCCCACAGCACTGGGGCTTGTTACAGACTTGATAGTGCCTGGGATCACTTGAGCTCCCATGCCACTCGGCCCGGGGAAGTCAACAAGGTCTCCGTACCTTCTTCCAACCAAACCATCTTAAACACACACCAAGGCTCACGGGCACAGCCCACCACCAGGCCTCCAGTTTGTAAACCTTCGCCGCAAGCACAATGACCTTCCTGGCTTCCGTGAACACTATTCCAGCCTTCCACATACTTCCTTCTCCCTCAGGAGGCCCCTCCTCACTTCCCTGTCACTTAACGTGGGATCTTATTCCAATCACGAGGCTCCACTCTGTGACAGTGCCCCGGAGCAGGCCTATGTTCACTATGCACTTGAAAAAAGTCTGAATTCAGGATCCAGGGTTATACAATGTTGGTAGAGACACCTAGGGTCCTTGCCCCGACGGATTATTTGGAGTCTCTGGATCCTCAATCCCGATGCTGTCTTAGTCCACAGTTACATTTCCAATTTTTAGTGCTTGATACCTGCTCCAAACCCAACATCAGGACAGGACAGCTTGGGTGCCCCACTTCAGCATCTAGCTAGGACACACCTCGCTGTCCCTCCTCCCCTGTGCCATGGACTTCCCTAGAATAATAAGGATGGCAGGCAACAGACGTGGACAGAAAGAAGGGGAGAGCAATGCAGGTGTACCCGCGGACAGGGAACCAGGGAGCAGTGGCACCAATACCTAAAACCGACCACACTGCAAGTTCTCCCAGTACCCTGGGGGCCCTGGGCCCCAAAGAACTTACCCATCTGTCTCATCCCACAGGATACAAGTCTGGTTGGTGGTACCCTAAGAGAGAGAGAGAGGAGTCAGGGCCACTGCCACCTCTAGCCATAGCCTGGGTCACTGAATACACTCATGGGGGCACTATCTATGCTGATGATGCCATCCCCCAAGAGACTGCATTGTGTGATGTAAAAAACTAAATTCAAGCAGAGAAGACTGGATCAAGGTTAGTTAGACCTGGCTTGACCCCACCCCCCAACGCCCAACACATGTCTTCAAACAGCTCCTGTGCCTTCTCTGGTTCAGACCCCATGACAGGGCTGGGCTGAAGGACAAAGCCATGTCTGAAGGGGAAGGGGCTAGATGCTCCTAAGGGGAAGTGGCGCTGTTGCTGTCCTTGGTCCTGGAAGCAGGACCGCGAGAGCATTGCAGGGCACCATCCCTGAGAGGGCTACTGACTGGGCTCAGCACTGGAGAGATGAGAGCGACCACGGTGGGGGCTTGTCTATGCTCACAGTAGCTACATGCCCTGAGCATTCATGAGAGCTACTTGTTCTCGTTTAATAAGGGAAGGAAGCCAAGATATAGAGAAGGTAAACAGCTCCCCCAAGGCTACACAGGAGAAAAGGACAGGTTTGGTTTCTTCCTGAGGCTTCCCACACCCCTGGTCTGAGGCCTGGGGCCTGGCACTGCCATGTCCTGGTTGAATGATGCAGTTGCCTTGCTCCCCTGGGGTTCTTACTCAACCCACCCGGAAGCAGAGACAGAGGGTTGTAGGGGCTTCAGCTCTAGTCTCTGAAAAGCCATATAAGAGCACTCCCTCAACACCCCCCCCCCCGGTTTCCTTGTGCCCATCAAAGAATCCTTGGAGCTGGAGACATGCCAGGGTTGCACAGCAGTAGTGGACTGGAGTTCTGGGAATCTGGGAAGGATGCTTTTGGCACAGCCATCCCAGATTCCTGAATGACATGGCTTGGTGGTCAGCTCTGACTCTGGCAGAAGGTGGCTCTCACATGCTCCCAGCAATGTGGACTGGGAAGAGAGTCTGGAGACTTAGTTTGGGGTAGGTGGTCTGCCACACAGCTCCTGAGAATCCTGGGCTGTGGGCACAGGGAATAGCAAGAGGATCCTTTTCAGGGATCAGGGTCTGGAGGTGGGATAGAGTCAGGGGGCAGGTCGGAAAGGGGCTGAATTTTACTATCTACGTGAACCTGCTGTGTGGCCCTGGGTGAGTCCCTATGTCTAAGACTCAGTTTCCCCACTTGGAATTTAGATGAGAAGCATTTCAATTGTGCCTGAGAAGGATGTGCAGGGGCACACTCAGAACTGATGAAAGTGCCCGTGTACCCATGCATATGGGCAGCACTCACGTTGTACATGTGGGCAAACTCGATCTCCAAGGGCGTGAGCAGAGATCGAGGTGGGGGCTTCACAGTCACGGAGATGACCTTAGAGTTGAGGACGGTGGTGTTCCTGGGGACATCAAGGCATCAAAGGCTGTCAGAGGTGTGGAATGGCACTGAGCCAGCCTTGTAGCCCAGCCCCCAGTGCCAGTGGAGTGCTTTGTCCCACACTATCAGTCACCACCATGCCCAACCCACCAGCTTCTTCCTGACCTCCCATAGGATCGCAGGCTATCTATCCCCTTTCCATGACACCCACCTTTGCAGGGCCAGGAAGCTGCCCAAATTCCGGTAGAGCACAGTACCAACCACAAACACAGATGAGTCATCAGCCTCTGGAAGGAAGCATATGTTACCCCAACCCTGCTACTGCCCCCTAGCCTGGACCTTACCCCAATGGCCTCCACTGTCCCATCTACTGGGTCACATCCAAGGTACTGACAAGAGAAAGTCTATCCCACCACAGATGCTGAGGTGCAGCTGGGATCTGGGGTACTAGTTTGTATCTACATGGGTAGAGAGAACTAGTTCATCCCCTCATGTGACCCAACAAGAGATGTGGGGAAGCAAGATACATTTCTTTCCCTGGGAACCAATGTCCTTGTTTCTGTGTGATCCACCCAGTCCCTTCCAGTCTGCTTATACTTCTGGCTTAGTGTGGTCCCCAGGCACTCTCCTATAGAGGAAAGGAAGATGCTCCTGCATGGAGATGGTCTCAGGAATAACAAGGTGTACCTTGTCACTGGAGACAATGCACAAAACCCTACAAGAAACATCCCGGGATGACAATCCTCAGATTCTGGGACCCTGGTTCTTAGCAGGCCCATCCCACCCCAAGGCCTCACCTGCCAACCCTGTGGAAAACACACTTTTGGACACGGTGACTCTGTCCTCTGGCACCTTGGCCCAGTCTCCTGTGGCACGCCAGCCCTTCATAGGGAAGCTGATGTCGGTGGCCCCACTGGCCGGAAGCTTGTGGATGCTGAGCACTAAGGCAGGGAAAGGGCAACACAAAGTCTTATTCTCGGTGATTCAGATCTGACCAGACCCTGTCTATCCTGGTTAGTACCGAGGCTCAGACTCAGCCACCATGGTCAGGAAAAGGTGTGGGCACAGAAGGATCTACAGGAGCTAGGCACCCATCTTGGTTCTCACCATCCCCCTACCTCACTGGGGTCATGAGTCAGCTCTGAGACCCACTCTCTTCTATAAAGAGGGGTGTGTGACTGAGCTTCAGGCATGAGATTTCTCTATTTGGGTGGGAGGCCTTAGTGAGGGAGGAGCAGCAGGTGTGGAGGGAGAATTCTGGGTAGTGTAGTCAGGTAGGATGCCACTGTCCTGTACCCCAGCCTGGCAAGCTTCTACCAGGCGGCGGACCAGTCCCTAGGGCTCTCCCAGCTCACTCCAGACCAGGCTCCAGCCTATCGCCAACCTCAGCAGATCGGTCCCTTCTCTACCTCAGGGAACATCCTACAGGACTTCCCTGCCTGCCACCCCACTTTCCTCCAGAACCCGGGGGACAGGGCTGAGAGACAAAGGGAGGGCACCAGTAAGGGAGGTAGCATTTCCAACTCCATCCATGCTCTGTAACCCACTCTACACTCTACCTTCAACTAGTGCCACAGCCTGGGGTTACTTGTAATGACGAGGGAGAAAGGGAGCTGCTGAGCTCCCGGCCATGCACCCCAGGCACGACCCCTGTTTCGTTTTGCCTTTGCTCTGTCCGACTCTGCCTGGCCAGGTTCAGCAACCTCCCCACCTGGCACCATGACGGCATGTTCCTTGGGAGCATGAGAGTTCTCCCACAGTGTTCCATAAGTATCTGCCTTACCAGAGGCCATGGGAACAGAGACAAGCCTCCCTCTGAATGCCAGCACCCAGAGTTTCCCAGGGAATGAGCACACCACCTCATTAGGCACATATTTTGGGCCCCAACTGCATGCAGGGACATTAAAGGTGCTGAGAAGACTGTATGGGCAGCAGAGCCCTCTGGGGGTGCTCACAGAATGGGGACATGGCCTGTCAGTAGTGGCAATAAAGTGGGGTGATGTTCCCCATACAGAGTAGCCAAGAAGCCTTCTGCAGATGACAAAAAAAAAGGACATATCTCAAGGAGAGGAGAGGGGAGGGAGGGAAGAATCTAGAAGTGACAGAAAGCAAGCCTCTGAAAGATGGCCCTGTGGGCAGGAGGCAGGGAGATACAGAGGCAGAAGCATGTGACTCCTAGGTCCTGTGAGGGGAAGCAGAATCAGGGTCCCAGATCTGGGCTTTTAGAGATCTGCGATGGCAGGCTCACATGGACACTAGGGCTTTTGGGAGCTTGGGGAAAGGCATGGTGCTAAAGGCTAATGGAGCCTGAGGGCTAGGCTGGAGGATCAGGTAAGCAAGAGGCCCAGTGATGAAGAAGGGTAAAGTCAGCGTGAAGTGCAAAGGGCCAGTCTGACCTGGTGGAGGGAGGAGAGGGAATTAGAGCAGAGACAAGCGTCAGTCTAAGGCAGAGTGGGGACTCCAAGGCCAGAGCACAGCGGCCTCATGTTGAAGAGTGGACACTAGTGAACGAGTTGGGGACAGAGCTGGAGAAAGAGTAAAACCAGATGAAGACTCAGAGTGGGAGGCTGGATCACATCCTCGGGGGGGCGGAGTGCAGAGCTGGTGCATAGATAGAGGTCATCTCAGCATTGGTGTGTACTTGTGAGGACAGCTACCAGTTGCTCTCAGGCCCAGTGACCAGTCACAGCTTCACTCTTACAATACAGGAAGGGGGAAATTGCAACCAGGCAAATGCCAGTCCCCTGCCCCACTGCACCTAGGTTTTATAGACTGGAGGGCAGTAAAACAGCAGCTGCAGAGGTGACTTTGGGGTGGCAGGATGAAGTGAGCCTCAATCCCAGGAATGGCTGGACTCCTGCATGGATCCCTGGCATAGGATCTCCAGGTCCCTGCCTGGATCTCAGGTCCCAAAGGGCTCCTGATAGAACCCTCTGAAATTGATTGAAGCCCCAGGCTAATAAGTAATGTCAATCAGAGGCTGCAGAAGGGTGGGGTTATTGGTTCCTTATAGATGAAAAAAATAAGGCAGGAACCCAGGCCAGAAGCACAGGACCAGGCCATGGAGGAGCTTACCCAGATTGTCGGTCACCTGGTAGGCATCCCTCAAATCCTTCATGCGGAAGCCAATGACATCCACAAAGTCCTCCACCAGCCGAAAGAGCTCCTTGGCGTTGGGACCCATCTGGGATAGGGAAAGGTAGAGGAGGTCAGGCTGGGGGAGGTGCCTGCGCCTGCCCTTGTCCTCCTGCCTCCTCCCCTCCTCTGCGGTCTCTCTTTTCTAGGCCCTGTGGGTCATTCCCTTGCAAAGAAGGGTAGCAGGATGCTGACCTCTAAGTGTCCCTTTGTATTTTACCCACAAGCTCAGAGGCCCAGAGCTGCTGCTGGGCACACCACAGGGCCTCCTAAGCTGTAGTAAGGAAAAGTGTTCCAAATATCCACCATGAAGGCTACTGCCCTGGGGTCAGTGTGATAAGAGGTTTGAGGTCAGCTGGAAGGAAGAGCGCAGATGGGGAGGAATCACCACACCCCCACCTCTGGACTTGTTCAGTGATCTTAACAAAGATCCCTGCTCTCCTCATTCGGCCCAGGGAAGAGCCACTGTCCTTTCATGGGTGGAGAAACAAAGCCTACCAAAGCCAGGCCCTACTATGCCCGGCCAAGGATGTAGGAGGACTAGAACTGCCTGCCCCTTTCCTGACCCCGTGTCTAACACGGGGGCTCCAGACCTCCACACATACCAACTGTGCCTCCTCCCACTTGTCCCGGTTCTCCTCCGCCAGCAGGTTGCTGATGATCTGGACAAAGTTCTGGAAATAGGAAGGGCCAGGGAAAGGGAACAAGACATCAGTGTGCGATGAAGATCACAGCTCAGCCTATCTCTAGGATAAGGGCTCAGTTTAGACTAGAACCAGGGCTCAATGAATGACCAAAATCAGGACTCAGTCGGTGACCAGGATCCAAGCTGTGTGGGACCAGGATCAGAGCACAGAGTGTAGCCAGAATCAGATCAAGGCTCCGTGTGTGAGCAGGGACAGGGCTCAGTGTGTGAGCAGGATCCAGGATGATGACTTAATCCATGACTAGTATGGTCTGGGTCAAGGCTCAGTCTTTGACCAAGGATAAGGTTCAGTCTACCTTCAGGGTCAGAGGTCATTGTGACCAGGACTAAGACTCAGTATGCAAACTTGATTGGGACTCAGTATATGATCTGGATTAGGTATCATCCTATGACCAGGTCAAGATTCAGCATGTAACCAACCATGTTAAAAGCTCTCTATCATAGTGGGGTCACAGCCCCGCCCACACTCACACTGGGACTTAGTCTGACTGGGATCTGGATTGATTCCTCTGATATTTCCTCAAGTTTCCTCCCCTGGGGCTGGGGCAGGGAGTCACCTGCACATCCCCAGGTGTAGGGCTATAGTAGGCCCGGCGGAATATCTCTGTCATGTTCCTCAGGACATCGATGGTGGAGAGCAGGTCGCCACTGTAGCTGGTGCCATCCTGCGAGATTTCCAGCAGGGTCTGGATGACCTCTGAGACTCCCTCCCCTGGCAACCCACGCTGAGCCTTGGCCAGGTGCTCTCGGGTCTAGGGAGATGGAGAGGGCTGGATGCTGTCACTGCTGCAGATCACAGACAGGTGGGAGCCAGGGGCTTTGATGCCTGGAGGCCCCCACAACCCCAACCTCATGTTCAAAGAGTGGGGATGTTTCCCAGAGCCCCTGGGGCCGGGCTCACCATCATTTGGATGTTCCGATAGTCGATAGAGACACAGCGGATGTAGGTGGGAGGCTCCCAGTAGGCGATGCCTTCCTCGTCCAGCTCACAGCGGCGCAGGATGAGGCCTGGGGAAACTCTACTTACTCCTCATGTGACTGTTTACCAAGGAGTTCTGAGGTCCTACCCGCAACACTCAGGCAGGAGTGCTCTGTTTGGGACCCTAGGGACCTCGAGGCAAGCCTATATGCCACATACTCCAGTCCTACTCTTGGTCCTGGAGACCCGGAGACCTGGAGAGCCCCAGGCACCAGGACCTCAGGAACTTTGCTGTGTGGAGGTGGGATCCTCCGCTAAGCAGTGGCTTCTGGGTTCAGCCAGAGCCTCTCTTGGAGTCTTGCAATCTAGAGACTTAGGACAGCTGTTCTCTAGCCCCTTGCCATGTTCTGGCACATTCACAAGGCTTCAGGGACCTTGCTGCTCCTGGACACTGGTGCAGCCTCCTGGGGCCACTTGGTATCAAAAAATCAACAGCCTGAAACACAAGCGCTCGCTCTCAGAGGACCCCAGAAAGATTTCTGAGCAGGGACAGTAGAGTAAATAAATACATGGTGACAGCTACATGGAATGGTTCCAGTCCTATCACCAGACAGGAATCATAGAGTGGCCCTGATGCAGAAGTCTGGGCTATGAACTTAGGTGGGAGCAACAATGAGGGAAATTCAGTGTAACTATGAAGGTAGAGAAATACAAGGGAAGGACACCGTGCGGGATGGGCACTGTCTTTCGCTGTTTCTCAGGGTTTGCAATATGCCAGCAAGACAGTGTAGCCAAGGAAGCCAAGGATAGGGACAGCAAGCATGACTCGCAATATTCAGCACCTATCACCTTCCCTGCGCATATTTGGTCACTTCACCCACTGCCCACAGCAGCCCGATGCAAAGGATCACCTGAAATCCTCATTTTATGGAAGAAAAAACTGAAGTTCAGAGAAAACTAAGTCACTTCCCCAAAGCAATATAGCAAACAAGGGCACAGTTGGAGTTTGAACTGGGTTCCCAACCTTCTTCCCTGCAGCCTCCCAGATATGAAAACTACTCACATCTTTCAAACCAAGTGAAGAAGACCAATGCCTATGAGTGGGAAGGCCCCTTCCCCATGGAGTCCACCCCGCTTTTCTTACCCCGTCAGTCTCCAGGGATGACAGGGGACTACAGCTACCGGTGTCCAAAGGCATTCTCTCCTTTAGAATGCAAGCCCACGGTAGGTATGCTGGTTACCCTATGCCTGCTTCCCACCGGTACAGAGGCAATGGCATCAGGTTCACAGAGCTGTCTATGCTCAAAGGGACCTCTCAAGCAGAGACCATGGCATGTGCCCTGACCCTTGTGAACTCAAGACACAATGGCTGCCAGGATGTCCTATCTGGTGCCATCTGGCATGAACACACCCAAGAGCTGCATGAGCTGTAGGTCTCAGACCAAGTCTGTGAGGGCAGCTGTGTAGAGACAGAGCAGGGCCTCTCGGACCACCATTTTTACCTGTGGCATTGCGGGGACACCGGACTGAAGCCACCTCTCCAGCTGGGGTCTCCTTCCAGACCACGGCCCCAAAGTTGTCTTCATCACAAATTTCATGGGGCTCTGCAAGGGACCAGACAGTGAGGCGAACAGGGTTTGGGATGAGGGGCTGTGATAGTAGTTCCCAGTCCCTCTGAGCTAGTATGCAGTGGGAAGGGTCTCACCAGGACATCGTTGGGCACCACACTGTCGGTACTCATCCTGGGGGCCCTGGCAGGCGGCTCCCCCGAAGAAAGGCCCAGAGCAGACACGTTCCCGGCGCTGGCTGCCACCCCCACATGTGACGCTGCAGCTGCCCCACGACGCCCAGGCCTGCCACTTGCCGTCCACTGCAAGAATGGCCAAACATAGGACACAGGTGACAGAAAGCAGAGGTGTGACCCAGGATCAGTAGGGAAGTTGGGCCAGGGGCCGGGGGGGGGGCGACATAAAGAAACAGTATTCAGATGAGACAAGGAAAAAAGACCCAGGAGTGTTGGGGCAGGACCATGAGGAGGCAGAAAACTGAGATCAGTGGAGGAGAGGTCTGGAACCAGCTTGACTCAAAAAGAAGTCGGGTGGCATGTACAGCTGAACCCTGCCACCAGACCACAACTCCATTGCTCCATCCTGAACTGACTAACCCTTCAGCCAACCTCACCACTCTAAACTGCACTCGACCCTACCATTTCCATCCTGTACTTCGACTCCGACAGGCTAACCAGCACCCTGACCTGAGCACCACACTACCCTGTACCCCAAGCCCACCTCCACCACCCTGTACTTCCCTCCTAATACCCTAACCCGCATCCTAATGCCACCATTTCCGCCCTATACCCACCTCCACAGCCATACCTCCCAGTGGGCCCCGCCCTTTCCCTGAGCCCCAAGAGGGCGTCCTGACCTGGGCATTGCTGCAGGAAGCAGTCTCGAGTTTCCACCCAGTGGCCCTGGCACTCAGCGCCTCCATAGGAAGGACCATTGCACTCTCGAGTCCGCTGCTGGCGGCCTTGGGAGCAACTGGCAGAGCAGGTGCTCCAGCTAGACCATTCATTCCAGTTTCCATCCACTGCCCGGCCCGGGGGAAGAAGGAAACAGGAAGCTGGTGTGAATATCCAGCACCCCAAGGCCTGGCCTGGGACACACCTAAAACACCCCAGGGGCATCACGCAACACCCACCTGGAACTGGGAAAGGAATACCACAAGGTCACACCTCAACCTAGCATAGTCTAAATTTTTAACCCCTCAGCACCCTGGGGTGAATCTGAGGTGGGTTAAGCTGGGTCCCTGGACGGGCCAGTGCCTGCTGGGCCCATCCCCAACCCCCAGCCACGCACTCCCTCTCACCTACCAGGGCACAAGGCAATGTTGCAGAACTTCGTTTGCTTCTCGGGACCCTCACAGGGGTTGCCTCCAAACTGCGGGGGCCTGCAGGTGCGTGTGCGGTCACGGAAGCCACGGCCACAGGTACTGGAGCAGAGGCTCCACGGTGACCATTCATCCCAGGCCCCATGCACTGTGGAGAGAGATGGGAAGCCACGGGCTGTTCCCCAGCCCAGAGGCTCCACCCTACCACCCAAGCCCCGCCCCGTGCTCGGCTCCACCCACCTGGACACACGGCAGAGTTGTTACAGAGCCGCTGCTCCCTCAGAGGCCCACTGCACTGAGTGCTGTAGGAGGATGACACGCAGAAACGGGTGCGGGTCTGCCAGCCCTCGCCGCAGGTGCTGGAGCACACGCTCCATGGGGACCATTCCTCAGCTGCTGGGTCACCTGTGGGTCCAGCCCTGCGGCATCATGGGCCTGCCATGCCCCCTCCCATAAGGTGGCGCCAGATTTGGAGGCCCACTGGGGAGGCAGGACCTTGCTGTGGGGTAACAGGCCACCGGCTGGGGCCCGTGTCTCAAGATAGCCTATTTTCCCAATGGCTGGAAGCCCCAGGGTCTGAGTCTGGCTGCAGGCTTCTATTCTCCTATCACCTCCCCTAAGCCAGTCTGCCTGGAGCAGGAGTCTGGCACCAACTAGATGAGATGAGCAATAAGCTATTAGAATTATTATTGGCAACTAGTAGCCATTACTACCCTGGCTCCAGAAGCCAGCCATCTCCCCCTCTCCCCGCCTAGGGCTGTGTGTAGGCCAGTCCTACCCATCCTGCCAGCTCACCAGTCTGGGGGGATGGGAACCCAAATTGCTGCAGCTCATCTCCCAACTCCTCACGCCGCCGGGCATCGGTGGACCGCAGAGACTGACTCCTTGAGCTGGTGCGCCCAGTGGCTGTGGGATGGGTTCAGGTCAGCATCCCTGTGCGATTCCTTCTGCCCTTGGCCTCCAGTGGCCAGCTACTGTCACCAGAGCAGTTTAACCCCAACGGACAAGAGGGATACCCCACCCATGGTACCAACTCTCTTCGGCTCAGTGTGTGCCCCTCTGTGAAGTCCCTCCAGGACTGCAGGACAGTAGTGAACTGTAGGACAACCCTTATAGTGTCTCCTGCCTCCTCCTACCCAACAACCCATCCCTTCCTCCTGTGAGATATGCATGGGCCTCCCCAGGCTCCTGAGAAGAGCTGTCTCCTCAGGAAAGTGCATCCAATGAACCAAAACAAAACCTGAAGAGTGACAGTCTCATTAGAACTTGATTTAACTTTATGGAAGCAGCTAAAAAATGCATGAGGTCATTAGAAAGCCTTATTAGAGAAATACATCCCGGAGGCTTATCCTGCTGGAGCTGACTGGCTTGGCTGCGGCTTGCTTGTGGGGCAGCTTCAAGAATCCCAACCCACCTAGCTCCAGGTACCCTGCTTCCTCCTGGGTCAAATCTCCGCCTCTAAGCATCCCCGCCCCCAACCACTGTTAGCTCTTCAAAGCCCCACCTACCTTCTTCCCATTGTGCCCTAGCCTAGGACCCTACCCTGGCCCTTCCCTCCTTGGACTTGCCCACCACGTCAGCCCCACCCTTGCCCTGCCCACTCACGGCCACAGGCCTTGCGGTTGCACAGGCGTCCTTCTTCCAGAACGCCCTCACAGCCTCCGCCCTCCACGCCAGGGGTGGGCAAGCAGGTACGGGTTCGAGTTTGCAGACCTCCACCGCAGTCCCGCGTACATTCACCCCACAAGGACCACAGTTTCCAGCCACCTGGGGGAACAAGAGGGAGACTCGGGGTCCTGCCATCTTTGGGGTCCAGCAGAGACCAGAAGAGGTGGTTGTGGGCTTTGAAAGAGTAAGCAGAGGTCAGGTCTGAATGGGGAAGACAGCAAGGCAGGGCAAGGACATGGGGAACTTTGCCCCTAGGTCCGGGCTCCTTCTAGAGAGCTTGTGTCAGCTCTGAGCCAGAGGTTCCTTGGTAGGTCTGGGAAAAATACACACTGCTGTTCCAGGCTGCCTTGCTGAGTGGACAGTTAGCTTCTGCTCACCCCATGCTGCCTACAGTGTGAGGCCTGGAGACCAGTGTGAGCCACCATCCGGAAACACATAGATCCAGCCTCCCCAGGGCCCTCAAACCCGAGATTATTTCCTCACATTCCTGTCTATGTGAGAATCTGCGAAGTCCTTCACATTTCCACTCCAGAGCACGAGGCAGAGAGTTGACACTCCCATAACTGGTAGCCCAGAAACCTTCCTTAGACAGATCTGCTCACCTACTAAGCAATGCAAAGGATAAATAAGTCCAAGACACTCATGGCTACACCTGGCTTAAGTGGTGATGCGAAGAGGCTCCATCTCTTGAGGTGAGAACTCAGAGGTGATAGGTCCCGGAGGGTGAGCAGTCCCGCCCGACAGCTCCACGGACCTCCGCCTTATCATCTCAAGGACAGTCAACTTCCAGGGTTTGGAAAGAACCACAGCCAGAGCCTGCCTCTCCCCTTCCTCTGCTTGGCTGCACCAGCAGGGGGCGCTGAGTTCCCAGGGAGTAAGCAGCCCTTCAGTGGGGGCTCAACCTTCTGAGATGAGTAGGTTGGGAAGGACCATCTTCCATGCCCGTGTCTGTTGTAGAGACCCAAAACCCTGCCTCTGCCGAGGTGTCCTGTCTCAAAGACATCTTCGCTTCATCAGCAGAGCCCAAAGGGTGGGGGCAAGGGCATAGCAAGGGTACGGGAAAAGGTAAGCAGTGACACCCCCACCAAGACAGAGCTGAGAGCAAGAGGGCAGCAAGTCTCCAGCACAGCCTCACGTGAATCATAGGTAGGACAGGACAGCAGCTGTCCACAGACCGGGCCCAGGTGGCCAGTCACATGCTCAGGACAAGCAAGAGCAGCTCTCAACCAGGTCAGACTCCAGGTCTTGAACCAAATAGGATTCCAGATCTCTGCCCCAACCCACCAGCCCCAGGAAGGCCACCTGCCAGGACCAACCAGGGCCCAGCTTTCTGGCCTCAGGAATCTCACCTGCCTCAGCCATTTCTGTCTCATGATTCCAGACAAAGGAGCCAGGGAGTCTTTGATTCAGGCCCAGGGTGGGGTCAGGGTTCTGGATCCTTCCTGTGCCCCCCCTCACTGCTCCAGCCCAGCCCCCACAAGGAAGCCTGAGTGATGTGAAAACTGGCAGTGGGTGGGAGAGAGGGTGTCCAAGCTGGGCTAATCGGAGGATGCCACTCAGTTCCCATGGCAACTGCTGCAGCACACAGCCTTTCAGGATAGACCCAGGTTAGGCCTCAGCTGCCAAAACACCCACTATTTCGGGGCTGGTTACCTTGGTGACCCAGGTGGTGAAGATGTGGGAGGGGGAGGGAAGGGAAAAGGTGGGGCATATCAGAAGCTGGGGGAGAGGATGGATGCCCTCCTCTGGCCCAGCCCTGACTCTGGTCCCACCAAACCCTGATCCAGGCCACATGCGGATTCCCAACCCTATTCATACATTGAGTCCTCATTCTGGTAGTTTACTAATCCCTGATCCTAGACATATACTGATTCCTCGCCCTGGTCACAGGCCAATATCTGACCTCAGTAACACTGATCCCTGATTGTTATCACAGACCAAGGATCCTAGGCATTGGATCCCCGATCCTCCATTACAAACTGGGCCCTGATCTCAGCCACAGACTGATTCTCCAATGCTGGCCACACTCCTTCCACTAATGAATGTTCAGAAAATGGTAACTGCTGTTTTTATTATCATTTTCATTTTTAATGTGTGTCCTCACACACAGCTGACACGATAAATGTTTGCCCAGACTGAAAGCATTCATGCCAGAGGGAGCATTATGAAGGAAGAAGTCCTGGGGCCGAAGTGAGGGGCACCGGGGGACACAGAGGTGCGTCGGGGCTGTGTGGGCACAAGGGGGCAGCGAAGGAGCAGGCAGGGCTCCGGGGTGGGCTGCCCCTCCAGGCCCGGAAAGAAGCTGTCATTCTCCCCTGCTCAATGCTCCCTCTGTCTGGCGGCCTCATTTCCATCTCATTACAGGCATGAATAGAGCCAATTATTGGCCAGGCAGGCTGGCCACCCAGGAGGGAGGGTGTGCAGTGAGGGCGCTCCGATACTCTTCCCACCCTAATGTCCTGGTTTAAGGGTGGTGGGCTCCCCTGATCCTGCACCCTAAGTGGTCTGAAATGGGGGAAGGAAGGAGATCCCTTCCCCCAGCCAGTATCTCCGGAGTTCCAGGGATCTCCTTTGGAGGAAGGGAAGCATGCACTTCCATATTCTTCCAGCAGATGGACCCCTACTCCAGCAGGTTGAGCAGCAGATTGGTTCATCTACAGAGCCACTCAGCTCTCCAGATTCTCATGGCAGGTCCAGGGACAGTCCCTGCCCAGGCAGCTAGCAAGACCCCTGCCTCTCCAGGGACCCAGCTGGAGCAAGACTACCATGAAGTGCTTAGGCACTGGTACCAAGAGCTGGGTCTAGACCTCCTGGACCAGGAACAAGGGAGACACCAAGGGCAAAGCAGGCTGAGGAACCTGTCCACATAGTTCCTCCACAGCCCTTCCTTTACCCAGCAGGTCCTGACTCAGCCACTATCTGCAGGCTGCCAGCAACCGTCAGGGCCACAGAAGGGCAGTCGGATCCCAAGACAGGCCAAGTGGCCAAATTCACTGTCCTCTGTGGAACACTGACTTCCCTGATCCCATAGCTGCACAGCCTCCTTTAGGCCTCAGGCAGGCTCTATGAATGAGTACTGTCCTAACCCCAGTTCTCAGCGGGGAAACCAAGGCATCTGAAGATCAAGCAAGCCACATCTGTAGGGAATTCTTGCTGCTGGGTGTTTCCTGTCCTGAGAAGGTATCTTATATAAAGGCCCATGCTGGAGACTTTAGACAAGTGGCCTCTGTCCTCAGTTACCAGAGCGAATCACAGAGATTGCTGACCCTCCCATCATTGTGGGAAGCATGACCCAATTTAGGTCACAAGGACTTCTTGCAAATCTGGCACTGAGCTGAGGCAGGTGACACAGTAAGAGCTAAGGCACATGGGAATTTCCCTATGGATGACGGTGACACACCCAGCATTTCCACATTTCCTTGTCTTGTTCTTTACTTCTAGAAGTATTGTCTGTGATGCCCACTGAAGCCCGTTTTCTGGATTTTTCTAAAATGTATACATAAACACACACAGAGAGAGAGCCACTTACACTGCCAAGATGGCACCAGAATCTCCATGGTGGACCCTGGTGCCTCTCTATCAGCCCTACAACTCCACTGCATCCCAAACCACAAGTAGGGGTTCTCTCCAAGCCCAGCCCCTACTTCTATATGCTGCCTCCCTTCCTCTTGGGTGTTTGGGGGGACTGAGTCTCACTGAGATTGGGGAATCACTGGCCAAGTAGGATCAGGGCTGCACACACA
The DNA here is from genome assembly GCA_028555095.1 of Dicrostonyx torquatus. NCBI lineage: Eukaryota > Metazoa > Chordata > Mammalia > Rodentia > Cricetidae > Dicrostonyx > Dicrostonyx torquatus. Next base: position 267,776 of record JAQHUG010000287.1, read on the forward strand.
ATGAGGGGACCAGCTCTAGTCTGTGGGAAAGTCATGAGCCTCCAAGCACTCCAGGGCCCCCAGACAAGTACAGCATGTGTAAACACTCTGATATGCAGATTCAATCCAGCCTTCTACCCCATGCATGCACACACAGGCACATTTAACACTACATTTATACTGGGATGCACATGTATGCTCAAATACACACAGCAATACACACAGACATAGAGATGCACTCACAGGGACACACTCATAGAGACATACGCTCAAGGACACCACAGGGAAACACGGGGACACACTTATAAAAACACATGGGAATGCACGGGTATATTCACACAGGAACATACAAAGACTATTAAGACACACAGGAAACACTCATAGGACATATTCACAGAGACTCATGAGAATACTCTTACAGAGACTCACAGGGCCTCACACTCATAGGCACACAGAGACAAGGGCTCACGCTCACAGGGACACATTCATAGGGATGCCCTCACAAGGGCTCATAGGGCACACTCACAGGGACTCTTGGAGACACACCCACAGGGACTCACACACAGGGCACACTCACAGGGACACATTCACAGGGACATACAAGGGTTCAAGAGTCATGCTTACAGGGGTTCACAGGATATAGGAACCGTACACAATGACACACAGGGACACACAGAGACACAGGTACACATACTCACAGGAACTCACAGGCTCCCACACCCAGAATGTTGCTTTTTTCATTATCTTACACGTCACTTCTGTAATAATATTCTTTAATTAAAACATGAATATTTAAAGCAACCCTTGAGAGAAATGGTCCATCTCACCAGAGGCAGAGATGGGAGAGAGATGAAGGAGGAAACAGAGAGACAGGGAGCTGTGCAAGATAAGGGTGGGTGCCAGAGTCTGGCAGCCTTAGAGAGACTAGGCAGCAGGGACAGTTGCCCTAGCCTGAAGAGTGCTTACAGAATCCAACGTGTGACGTGGCCATGTGGCGTTTGGACAGGCCTGGTGGAAGAGCAGGACTGAAAATGGGCCACATGCTCAGTGGACTGCTTGCTGGCTCCCCAATTCAGCTGCACACTGCCTGTCTTAGGAAGGATTGGGTGTTCAGGTTTGCCTGCTCCCAAAGACAATGAGGGCAAAGGCCTGGTGCACTGAGTAGGTAAGAACAGGGCATCCGCTGCACATCCTGGCATAGCTTCCTCTCTGCTGAAGGCTTACCCAACTCAGTGTGCGTCCTTAGCCACTGCCACCACCCAAAGCAGAGCTCAGTGCACATGACACCACCCATTTGTCAGCTGTTAGTCCATCCCTGCTGTGTGACCTGACCCACCCTGATATCACTGGACCTGATTTCACAAGCATGTACTGAGTACCTATTTGGGGCCTGGTTCTGCCCTCCTCACTAAGGAAGTGTCAGCAAATGGGGCACGTGCCCATCATCTGTTGGGCTCACATCTTAACACAGACAGACAGTGAGCAAGAGGCCCTCTGGGAGACTTACATGGCATGTTTGGAAGTGATACTTGTCAGATACTTCCAGAACACCCAGCACTCAGTGACCAACCAGCCACTGCTGTCACTACTGGCCTCTTTCCCCTCCCACAGCCAGGAAGTGGCAGAGTCTTCCGGGCACAGGACACAGTCTCCTGATCTGATCATGGGTGGCCATGGTCTACCCTACACAGGAACGCTCTCTGCCTCATATGCTGGGGCCTGGTCTCTGTGCTCTCCAAACAGACCAGCAGCCTATGCAAATCAAACAGACGGAGTTACCCTGGATACACAAACACACATTCACCACACACACATGAACATACATGCTCAACACACGATACATATATACTGTGGACACATATATACACCCACAGACACATAGACACAATGTGCTGCATGAACACTCATGTTCATACGTGTACACAAACAATTTTTTGCATGGGTTGAAGCATGAACACAATGTGTTACATGTTTCCATGCACCCATTCATACACAGAGGTCTGCCTTGCAATAAAGAAGGGCATGTGTGGGCTCATACAGTGATGACACATACATATGTGAGAGTGCACACACATATGCGAAAATTGCAAACACCATAGTCAGTATATCAATAGGTTTCCATGTGTCATACATGTCCACATGTGAGTTCATGTGTGCAACACACTCCACATATGTATGCATGCATGGGTGAAGCCACTATACACATATGCATAAATGTGCATGTGTGTACATAGTGTACTATACTGTACACACACGTGTATAATACAAACATGTACACTCATGCACATACACCTCTTGCTTGCCTCTGAGTACCACTTGCCAACATTGTTGGAATCCATACTCATAGCCCAAACTGCCCAAGCTCAACTTGCATACACCCCTGTCTGTCTTCCTCTACTCCTAGGCCCCAGAAGTTTGCTGAGCTATAAACAAAGACACTGATTCTTCATCATTGGTGGCTCCATCCCACTTCTTATCCTTGCAGAGACAGAAGAGAGCTGAGGGGCTGGCCTAGCAACACAGGTGGGCCAGGGTCAGGCCCAAGGCTCCAAAGTGGGGTTCCAAGGCCATTGCTCCAGTCTGGGTCTATCCTCTTTCACCCGGCTGGGCTCACATACTCCACGACCTATGTCACAAGCAACTCAGTGTCCAGTCCTACTCTGACCCCAGAATCGCCCTCAAGCTGCATCCTGCAGTCTTGCTTCCTCTGTCCAACATGGATGTCCACATTCCTGACACGATCCTGGAGGCCACACTTGCTCTTCCTGCCTCCACATCTGCACCCTTTCATCCACAGTCCATCCTCTTCACCAAAGGTCCTCCTCTTCCCTCCCCCTTCCCATTGCACTCTGACCAGGCCGACATCAGTCACCTCCCAATCCTGGTTCCTGTGAGGAGCCCAGGTGCACCACTCCTTTGCACTAAGCCCAAAGTCCTTCTGTTCTCAAGGTCATATAAACACTCCATAGAGAGGCCTGGCCACTTCACAGCTTCTGCAGCAAGGCCCTCACATAGTAGGTCCTCAGGAAATGGAAATAAATGCAGGTCAACACTTCCTCCAGCATCCCAGCACACAAGCACCTCCATTAGGTGCCCCCAGCATCTATCACACCAGTCCCAAAGGTCTTGGCTGCTGGTAGCTGTGCCAAGGTGCTTGGAGCAGCATTCAGAAACTCCCTGGCATAGTAGCTGCCCTAATATGCCATAGAGGACAGGCTCCTGCCCAAGGGGTACGATTGTGGCCCCAGCCAGAGACAGATAGAACCAAGGTGATGGCACAACTCCGGGAAGCGTTTTGCAGCTGAAGGAACCAATACCCAGGGCAGTTAAATGATGGGGCGTGGTAGAGCAGGGTACATGACCAGTTCCGCTTGTGACAGCTGGCCCTGTCCTCTCACCCAGTTTCTCTAGTCCTCCAGTGAGCACTCCATTCTTCCAGGGTTCCCCTTGAGCCCACTCCTATTCCAGCCACACAATAAAACCTGCCCTTGTCAAGGTCACAATGACCTCCAGCTTACCCAGCAGGAAGGCTGGTTCTCCCCACTCCTTTCCACAATGATGCGTGCAGAATGCCCTCTGCGGACCCTGGAGAGGTCAGCTCAGCCTCAGTTTTACAGAGGTCCTGACCCGAGGCTTGCACAATGTGCTCAGGGTTGGAAAATTCCTTTGCAGCCTGCATGACCTCATGGTCTCAGAAATACTCCAAGGGCATCACCACTCCACTCTGGCCCTCCTGGCATCAAGTCCTCTCAGCTAGGCCTTGCCTTGACCCTGCACACCAGGTGGGGAACAGTCTTGACTTCTCATATCTCAAAATCCCCTTGCAGGTCTCCAGCTCATATCTTGGAGGCCCCTACCTCTCTTTCTCCCAGGTCACAGCAGGCAGGGCCCACCCTACGCCCAGTAGTAGACAGGACACTCACAAAGACACCATAGCTCCATGATTACTTGTCAGCCCCACCCATCCCCATCAGGCCAGGCCCTGTCATCCTTCCCCAAGGGCCACTGTCCTCGGGTCTCCAGCCCTTGGGACCTCTCTAGCTTTGAACTAAGATAGTGGCTCCTTCAACAATGGCTTCTGGGTGTCCTTGACACCCTGGTTCTGCCTGAGATGGTTATGTATGTTGGGTGGGATGGCATCCTCCTTCCTATAGCCACAAGACCAGGATGGCACTTCGGCCCTGCTTTCATTACCACACCTCAGCGGCAGCTGCTGTAGACATGCCACACTGAACCCCAAAACCTTACCTCCTGGAAACAGCCCTATGAATACTGTCTATAGTGCTCCCATGATCTATCCTGGGGGAGCGACAACCTCCACTTCAGTCCCCAGGCACTAGCTGCCATAGCCTTGGGATGGCTGGAAATGTCACCGAGGCTAAGTAGTGCACTCCTGCAGTGGGAGGATTTAAACTGAGGAAGTAACTGGCTACTGATCATTTCTTTCTTCCTTCCTTCACATGCCACCCTATGTGGGCTAACTAGGCTTCCTACCCTGGGAACAGGAAGTCATCAATGAGCTTGAACTTCATGCATGGTCTCTCAACCCAGATGACAAAGGTAATGCTGACTAGACTCCAGCCTTGGGGACCCATGCCCTCACTCCCTCTGCTGCCACACTGTACAGAGTCCCCTTTCCACCACTCACCTGCTGAGCCGTGCCCACCCCGATCCTGAGTCAGGCTGGTAAGGCAGTTCTCAGGGCCACCTGCTACGCCGTCCCTCAAGCAGACATCCCCACGGGGGACCAAAGGGCTGGAAGCAGGGTCTCCAGCATCTCCACCCAGGCAGGCACAGGGAGTCTGCATGATGCCACAGGGGTGTGAACTGCGGCTGCCAGCTAGACAGGCATCCAGCCAGCGGCACAGCATCTGACAGGCAGCATGGCTGGGGTTGCGATTGCCCACGACCAGGTACTCCACAGAGAAGTCGTCACCAGAGTTTGGAAACCCTCCCCGGGGACCAAGGTCACCATCTTGGGGTGGCTGTTGGCGCTGCATCTGTAGAAACTGCTTGCTGGCCTGTAGGAAGGCAAGGGGTGCAGAAGGATCACAGAGTCGCAGAACTTCGTCAAAGCTCTCCACACCCAGGTAGGTCCGCGTGGACTCCAAGAAGGAGTCAAACTGGTAGGTACGGACACGACCAGGACCACTGCAAGGTGCAGGTGCCTTGGCCACCTTCATGTAGAGTGTGTAACGACGAGGGTCCGGGTTGCGAAGAGTCCAAGAGCAGCGTGAGGCGTTGGCTGGGAACACAGCAGCTGCCGAGAAGTAGCCAAAGAACTTGCCCTGCACCAGTGTGGTGCACTGCTCCGCCCCAGGCCCTATGTCTGCCCCAGAGGCAGCACGTGCCCGGCGCCCCAGTAGCAGTAGTAGCAGCAGGAGTGGAGCAAGGATCCAGATGGGGCCCGGGGCGGCAGCCTGGCCCCTCATCCTAGCTCGCGGGGCCGCTGGGGTTCCGCGGGCTGGGCAGGCAAGTGCAGGCCAGGCCTTGACATGCCAGGGTCTGGCAGCAAACAGGGCCGTCCAGAGCTGTGGGCCGAGGGCAGGGTCTGGGTGAAGGCAAGGTGGAGACAGGGCAGGGTCTCAGGTGACAGTGAGAGCAGCGATGACTCCTAAAGTCCAAGCTCCTGGTGTGACCTCCAATGATAGCTGGAAGAAAAAGCAGAAGGGATAGTGTAAGCCTCTGGGGGGTGTGGGCTCAGGACTTGAAGAAGCAGGAGCTCAGTAAGTCTAATGAGGCATGAGGCTTTGGGCAGTATATGGCCCTGGTGTCTTCCCAGACCACTTGCTCTGTCCACCTGCTCTTCGGTCTCCACCAGTGGTCCAACTCAGGGGACACTGTACCTCGTCCTCTCCCTTCCTGATTAAAGACATGCCATGCTCCTCAGGCCTCTCTGCCATGCCTGATTTACCATGGCCCCTCCCTCGGACCTCCACTCCCTTCTCAGGGGTCTTCCTCCTTCCTGAGAATCTGACAATAGGACAGGCAGGAGGGAAGAGAAGAGAGGTCACCATGGCATCTCCAGTGCTCCCCAAAGACTCCATACCTTTCCATAGACCTGGAACAGGTATGAACTGCTGTAACGGGGTACAAGGCAGGCCTGGAGATGAAGGGCTTTCAGGTACCGTGCTGCTACGACAGCACCTACCGCTTGCTTCCCACCCATGGCAGTCCCTGCACTGTGCACGCCATGCTGGGAATGCCATGCTGGGAATGCCCTTCCTCCCTCTACCTGCCTCATTGGCTCTCCCCTTGCCCACAGCTCTGAATGGCCACCCCACAATTCAGGATGAGGAAGCTGAGGCAGAGAGAATATGGGGCTTCCTCAAGCCCACAGGGAGTGGGTAATAGACTACAACCCAAACCCTGGACTGATGATGAGCGAGTGCCTCTGGGAAATACTTCCATCCCCAGGAGCGGCACCACTGGGTGTTGCCCTGTGCACTCCTGAGGGCAAGGACCTGAAAGCTAGTCTGGGCTCAGCATGTTTGCTGTGTGCCACCCAGCGCAGATCTGCCCCGCTGAAGATATCAGTTTCCCCATTGTCCCTCCACAGCTGAGCCAGTAGGGGAAGAAGGGAGGTTATAGCCAAGCCCCTCCTTCCTTGCCCTCTCAGCCTCTGGGAGCAGACTCATTGGCTCTGCTGACCCTGCATATGTAGCAGCCTGCCCCCCCCAGGGACTCTCTATGCAGCCTGAACCCAAACTGACCAGTGATTCAAGGTCAATCACAGCTCTGCCTCTCATCCTGGCGTCCTTCCTGGACTGCCTCCTGGACAGGCAGCAGCCTCCAGGCCCAGCCCCAGCCTGGGTGGAGGTTCTGAGCTGATGGAAGCCAGGATGGCTGAAGCTGGACAGTCCTTACAAAGTCTCTGTTTATGCATCTATAGAATGGGCAGGACCCCAACTGCTCCCAGAAGGAGAGTCAAAGCACACACATTCCAACCCCTTCATTGCCTTTAAAAAGTCCAAACCTGCTCTGCTAACTGCTAACCCTGGTGCCTCCAGGCACCCTGGAAAGCACTACCCATGTCTCCTACCTCTACCAGCTCCAAGGTAAACATCCTTGGGGATGACCTTTGCTATGGCCTCCCAATGCCTCCCTGACCATCCTCCCCATTACAGAACCAGAGAAGCTATGGCCAGGGTCTCAGTCAGCCCCTCATTCTGTTGTTCCTGATACCAGTCCCTCAGCAGAGCCCACCCCAAGGGCATACTCTCTCCCCATGAAAAGCAGAGATCAGCACCAGGCCCAGGGTAATGTTGGTAAGATAAGGTCTGGAGGAAACACTCACCCAAGCCTGCTACAGCCACCCATGCTGTTACTACACAAACCCAGGCCAGCCGACCTCACTCTGCCCAGCCCGAGTGGCACTTGGGAAACCTAGGTCATGTTAGGAGCCACAACTCACAGTTGTGATCACCCCCAAAACCACTGCCTTTTACCAAGATGCCTGCATAGCTTGAAAGGACCGCTGGCTCCTTGGGCCCTCTCCTCACAGCACTGGCTCTGAAGCCCCACTTCCGGATCTGAGGACAAATACAAGCACCCTAGGGTCTCTGGCACTCCTTTGGAAAATGGGCCTGTCCTGGGGTAGATTCTACACTTCCAACCTAGTCAGACAGTGTGGCACTATCAGTGGTGTCCCTAGAGACATATGGCCTCCAAGGGTCAGTTTGGTGACAAACACAAGCAAGCTCATCTCAGTTCTTGGAAGGACCATACGTAGTGCACACAGCCCTGTGCCTACCTGCACTCTGTCATTGCAGTAAATAGCCTAAGGACTCTTGTTTTGGATCCACTTCACAAATGGCCAAGGTCCACAGAGGATCCCTGTGTGCTTGCCACCATCCCAGGAACCCAGAGCACTAGTTGAGTGCGGGCCTGCCCAGTGTCCCTGCTGGCCAATTCCTGCAGGATGACCAACTATTCCTTGAGTATTGGACATGGACATAGGTTTCAAATGTCTATCCCAGGAGCAGAAGGTAACCAGGGAGGCCAGTGGCAGTATAGCCATAGAGCTGTCCCTTGAAGGAGCCCACCAGACAGCCAGGGGTTCACTTGTGGGCTGGAGGGGAGGGGCAAAAGAAACCAAGGAGGAAGCAGGAAGAAGGGCCTAGAGCCAGAGCCAACTAATAGGGGACTGAGAGGGAACATTTCTGGGCTGGTTATTAAGAATGTAGGAGGTTCCAGTGAGAGGCAGAAGAAGGGGAAGATAAGGGCACATCCAGTGTCTTGTCAGGCAACCATACTCCTAGAAACCCCCATGGTCTTCAACAAACACCGCCTATGGACTCCTCAAACAGGTTCTTAAAACTCTTGTAGAGGGACACAGGGACACCAAGGGAGGGAGGTGGTAGACTCGGGTCTCTTCCAGGTAGTCTGGCATTCTTTAGACCAGTGGTTCTCAACCTTCCTAATGCTGCGACCCTTTAACACAGCTCATGTTGTGACTCCCACAACTATAAAATTATTTTGCGACTACTTCATAACTGTAATTTTGCTGCTGTTACAAATCGTAATGTAAATATAGGATATGCAGGACTCCCCCCACCCATGGGGTTGCAACCCACAGGTTGAGAACTTTGGACTTGACCTTTGCCTCATCCCTGCTTGGGAAAAAACACACCTGGCCCAGAGGCATCACAACCAACATAAGAGAGAGTCATAGCAGGGCCTACCTGTCCTCTGTCACAAGAGGGTCTAGGAAGGAGCCTGGATACCAACGTACTGGTCCCCTGCCTGCACTAGAGCCTGCCTCCAGTGACCCTTCAGCAGAGGCCTGCAGCCACCTGCCTGGCTCCTCCCACAAGGTCTCTCTCCTCCTCAGCCCCAACAAGCCCAAGTGGGTTGCTGAGAGTTGTGGTTCAAGTCTCATCTAATCTTCACGAGAGGCATCTGTGATGTCAGGGGACACAATGGCAAGGAGAGAGAGAGGAGACCCTTATCAGTAGGGACAGAAGGCCACAAGCAATGACTGGTGGGCAATCTGGGGCATTTGGTGGCCATCACTGAGATGTGGACGTGGAGGAGTCATGTGTCCCTTGTGTGACTGTACTCACACGTGTCTGTGTAATCCCTGTCCACACATATACGTGTGTTTATACGAGCACAGGAAAGGTGTTTTTATATAATGTGCTGGACAGCCCAGCCTCAGAGGTATACCCGCTTGGCTGTCCAGAGGGAGATGAACCAGTCAGGCTGGGAAAGATGGACTCACCTAGGTAGCAAGTTTCAGAAAACCATAATGGCCAGGAGCTAGGGGAGGAGGACAGCTGAGTCAGATGCTCTCTCACAGGGAGTGGCCCTGCAGCCACTGTAGTGTGCACAGAGATCCTCTGCTCTACCTAGCCTGTGTCCCTCCCTTCTGCCACAGTCCATACACTGCTCCTTGAGAGGGTGCCTGGGTTCCTCAGGGCTGGACCAGGCACTCTGAGTTCCACAGTTCCCAAGGCCATGCTCTGTCCTTCCCTAGTGAATGCCTGGCACACCTTGAAGGTGCCTGCCAGTCTCATCCTCGAGAGATGGTCCAAGCATCCATCAGGAGCCAGGAAGGCAGCCTGGCCTGTCATGGGCAGCTCACAGAATTTTAGAGCCTACAAGCTTCAAGATCAGTTAGAGATGGTTCATGCTTCCCATCCCAAGTGTTGGGGGATCCTCAGGCTAAATGTTCCCTACTTAATATAAGGCTGTCACTGGCTCTCTCTCCAGAAAAGGGAGTGACTATCTTGTATCTGCCCCTGCCAAACCACAGGCCCCCTCTCTGGTAGAGTCCCCATCTCCAGGTCTGAGTAACACTGGGAAGTATATATACCCTTATACACACTCTGGTTGTCAGTGTCCAATTTATACCAAATCCTCCACAGGCTCTTTTCTCCCAACACCTTTCTCAAGGCCAAGTTCTACTTCTAGGGATCTCTTCCTAGTGTCTAGATACTAGGCTCTGCAGAGAGAGCTGGCTCACACATCTTCTAGAGCCCCCAGAGAAGTCTTAGAGGGGAGGAAGTAGTAGCAGGGTGTTAGCGGGGAGGTCCCATTGATGGAATTAATGATGCCTTAGAAAGTGGGGTGAAGAGCAGCAATCAGAAGAGGGGGAAAGGGGAACCATGACTTGGCCCCTTGAGTGCCACCTGCAGGCAAGAATAAGCAAGGCCCCTCATGACCATTCAAGTCTTTGGAGCACTGGGGGCGGAGTTAACTGATCCAAGCCATACCCAAAGACCAGAGATTCCCACCTAAATCCAGTCCAGCCTAGTATAAATTCCAGTGTAAACTCCACTGGAGTTTACCACTCCAGTGTAAACTCAATCAAAACGTGCGCACTCGCGCGCACACGCACACACGCACACATATACACACACACACAGCAATCAGGCCCAGTAACTTGGTCTCCACATCATGCTCCAAGGGGTATAGATAGGATGCTGTCAGAGGCCCTTCTCCAGCCTCAGTGTGTCCATCTTTTCTCAATGCCCTGCCCCAGTCCCACATCAACAGATCAACCAGGGGCCTGAGCCTTGTGTCCCCTCCCCACCCCAGGCTGCCAATAGCATCCTAGACACCAGCTACAAAAGCCACTCTGTAGTCCTGAGGCCTCTAAACAGTGCCCTCCTGTGTACTAGACGAGGCTGCAATGGGGGAGGGGCAGGCGCCCTGGGCACTGAGGACTGTCCAGGAGATGGGGGTGGGAGTCCTCCTTGCTCATGGTGTTCCCTATATCCCCACTCCCATGGGCCTCCCAGACCTCAGTCACCAGTTGCAGAGGTGGCTTCGCCACCTAGCCCTGGCAGGGCCTCTAATGTGAGGTCAAGGCAACCTGTGTGAAGTCCTCAGGACTCAGGGCCAGAGAGGGCCAAGCACCTGCGAAACCCTCCCCCTTCCCGGAGGGAACATAAAGAGGGGGTATCTGCATGGCTTGCTCCCCAGCCATGGCCTCAGGCCGATTTGCCTGGTGCAGCCTGGGCCAGCAAGGCCTCTTGAAGCTTCACCCGCAGCAGAGAAGTGAGGTGGCCATGCATCGGTTCCACAAGGGATATGGGGCAGAAGACCCCGAAACAGAAGCAGGAGTCACCCAATTCATCAGCCCCAGTAAGCCACTCCTCTCCATGACACAGGAGTAATTCAGGGGATGTGGCTGGAAACCAGGCTGAACTGCCAGGAGGAAAGATCAGACAGAACATGGGGCCACTCTGACAGTGTCCAGAGGGGCTCTGCCAGGGCCCAGCCCTTCTCCAGGCCAGTGCACAATCCACCTTGACTTGGATTATCTAGAGAGAGCAATACAACAGTCACCTCCACTACAGGGAAGATAAATAGCCCTAGGTCCCTTGGGAAGAAAGAGACTGTCCCACTGTTCATTGCACCTTGACCCCTGCTTATTGTACCCCTTCTTGTCCAGTATCCATCACCTCAACCCACCTGGCACTGAAAGCACTCCATATGCCAAACTCCCTTGGCCTGTGCCCATACCATGCCTCGGTCCTGCTGCTCAGGCCCAAGAAATCCAGGGCAGGTCTGAGGCTATGGCAGACAAGCAGGGCTCCTGCTGGCAGAGTTCAGGTGCTAGGTAGAGGAAAGAGGGGACAATGGTCTTGAGCCGGGACCTTTGGCAAATTTCCTAAGTGGCCACTCCTCACTGGAGAGGAGTCATCTTTTTTTTTTTTTTTTTTTTTTTTTTTTTTTTGGTTTTTCGAGACAGGGTTTCTCTGTGGCTTTGGAGCCTGCGCTGGAACTAGCTCTTGTAGACCAGGCTGGTCTCAAACTCACAAAGATCCACCTGCCTCTGCCTCCCGAGTGCTAGGATTAAAGGCGTGCGCCACCACTGCCCGGCCTCTTTTTTTTTTCCTATGCTGTCCCTTTTTTCATCATTTCTTTTAAACCGTATTTTTGATACATTTTTAAAAATTTTATTGAGCTGTATATCACCTTCTTTAGCTAGTGCTCAGAGGGGAATGAAAGAGGAGGCTCTGTCCTGGAGAGCAGGCCCCACCCACCTCAGACACCTCTAAGCGCAACTAGGAGCAGCTTTCTTGGGAGGACAAGGCAGAGGAAGAAAAGAAATGTTCTCCAGACGGGAAGCTAAGCACCAAGGAACGAAGATGTGTGTGCCTGGCGTGTGTACATTAGTACGCGTGTGCAGGTAGGGCATGAGTCACACAGCATATGGGTGCACCTACGTATACGAGGATGCGTGTCTGTACGTATGTGTGGACAGTGAGGGCTTGCTCCCTGAGTGATACATTGTGAGCCTGCTCATGTGAGAGTATCGTGTATGCGGTGTGCATGTGGCTTTGTGAGTGTGCAGTGTGGTGTGCACATGGCATTGTGTATAAGTCCAGGTGGGCAAACACAGTATGCTGAACAGTATGAATGGCCAAGTGTGTGAGAGCAAGGAGCACAGGTGTGCACAAGGCCGTGGCATGTGACCTGGGCTGCATGACGGTTGGGTTCTCAGGTTGGGTAGCAGGAGCATGTGGAAGACAGGCAGGGCACAGACTCAGGGGGCCATCTCCCCAGTACTGAAGCCATATTCTTTCCCACTCAGATTCTGAAATACTTAAATGAGCTCCCAGAGGCCGATGCCACCAAGCCTTGTCTTCCACCTTCACTTCAGGCACCTTGTAAACCCATGTCCTGCCAATCTCACTTTGACCGACCCCTTGTCAACCCACCATGACAGGATAGTGGCTGGTCTAAAGTCACAGTGCCAACAAGCCTGGTGAGGTTCCCATTGTGTGACTTTTGGCCTACTATGGGTACAGGGGCATGGAAAAGTCAGAGCATGGATGTTAATGGGTAGGCCTGGGATTTGGGGCTCTTCTGTCAGTATCCCCGCATTCAAGTGTGTCAAAGTCAGCCATGAGGGTCCAAGCTGCCCTCACATAGCCTGAGGAATCCCAAGGGCCACACCTTGGAACCCTTCCTCTAATTTTCTGTCACACCATGCCCTTCAATCCAATGCCCCAGCAATCCCTCACAGTGGTTGGCAGCCAGATCAGAAATGCACGAGGGCTTTGCCATCCTTTGCCTGGGCCTCTAGCTCCCTAGACCCAACCTGGCTGAGTCAGAATGTTACTTGTCCCTGGAAAGGATCAATGGGCTCAGAAGATCAGCAGCTGCAGGTTGCTGTTCAAGAAAGTGACAGCAGCTTCAGGCCTTAGAGTAGCAAGGCTGAGGGGTCCCTGAGCAATCTTGACCTAGCACGGACCCATAGACCTCCTGGGAGTGAGAAGTTAGGTAGTAGGCAAGTTGGGAACCGAGGGATTGAGGGGCGATGGTGTGGGACAATAGTGGGCACTTGTGTGAAGGCATGAGTTGGTAGGGGTGCTGTGTGAGGTGAGATGAAGAACTCCAGAGACTGATATGATGCCATCTGATGATGACCAGAGGTGAGGAGGGAGGGAAGGGGACAAGGGGGGGGTGAGTGTGTATATGGGTTGTGTAATGCTAACAGTCACAGCCTATCTGACAGAGGGTTCAGGAAGCCAGAGGCATGCTCTTCCCCAGCCTGGATCTTCTGGGAAAGAGTAACATGGATCTTCCCAACCATCAGTGTATCTCTGGAGCCTCATCGCAGTTCCCCCTTACACACAGGCACACGTGAAGTAAGTCACACTTGCTGTGTTGCTTATGCCAACATGAGTCCCAGTGGTCCCACAGTGGGCACACGGTTTGGGCAGTGATGTGTGAATTCCACCCCCCCACATGTCTCTTTGTGGAATATTTGTGTCTATTGCACACTGGCATGTGGACTACTTTGGGTCACATCAGCCTAGGCACTCCTGTGTGACAAACTTACCTATACCTTCTGTGCCATGGCAACCAGGAGTGTGGCAGCCCCATACAACAGAGCATGTATTTTGTCTCTTGATTGGAGTTCCTGAGACCCAATGTCCAAAGGCATAGCCACCATTTCTTTGGCATGTCTATCAGCCCAAGTGACCAAGTGTCTATGGATGGCCCTCAGATGCCTCCTAGCATCCAGAGTACAGGGCAAAGCCCTTAGGGTTCTTGGGTTCTGTCCTTCACGTTCCCCCTCAGTTTCTGACTAGAACTCACACCTGCACTCACACTCCCAGGGTCCTCTAAAATCTTTCTGATCTTATCTTTGCCTTTCTCCTGTTCTGAGACTTTTTAGCTTTGGCACTCCTAGGACTCTCCTAGAGGAGCTACACCTCTGGGTTATCTCAGGCCCTAGGACTTTGTCAGGCCCCTGTCCTATATTCCCACTAACTCAAGCACTTGTGTTGTGTGTGTTCAGGGGGAGCTGGTTTTGCTCTCACCTATACTTCCAGCATCTTTGTACAATGGGCACCCTGGTGTTTGGTGGGCACCATTTCCTTTGTGTGTTTGTGGGCTGTGCACAAGGCCCCAGAGGCCCCGTCTTTACCCAGAATGCACAATTTAAGCCTTGGTGCAGCTGTACCCCAATTGGCACAAGGGCCATAAAGGTGGACATTCAGGCATAGTGGGGTTCACAGAACCCTTCAGGTCCAGACTTGCTTGGGGAGGGTGCTAGATCCCCTTCCATGTTGAGGGAGTACATGCACACACGTGGAAAGCTGCATGCAAGCATACATAGCATGCAACCTGCAGACTGTCCCGCACACACGTGCATCCGTTGGCACATATGTACACGTGCCCACATACACACAGTCACGCTTGTGCACTGCACACACAGGCCAGGCGAGTTTGGGAGAGGGTGATGCAGGCTCAGTCTGAAACAACAGATGCGTCATTGGCTCTGGCTGTGGAAGCCATGGGACAAGAGAGGGCGGCTGCGGGTTGCCCAAGATGGGGCCCAGAGCTTGGGTCCGCGGCGGAGGAGACGGAAGGGGCGGGCAGGGCCGGCGCGGCACGGCGCGGCGCAGCGCAGCGCGGGCGCCCTCTCTTGGTCGTTTGCGACAGCGCGCGGGGCCCTCCCGCCCTCCACCACCGCAGCCCGGCGCCGGTCGCCTGGGCCTGGAGCCCGCGGCAGCCCCTGGGGACTGACTCCGCGTCCCCAGACCCGCTCTGGGGAGACAAAACTGGGCCAGGCGGGCAGCCAGGAGACCAGGACACCATAGGAGGCTGCCCAGGCCCCTGCCGCTCGCCGGGCCCTCTTTGGGGCCCGCTGCTCCCTGGCCTAACCGCTGTGTCCGCAGGCGCAGAGCCGCCTCGGAATCCGGCTGGTCTGGAGGCTGCAGACCCAGCACACTGCGGACCCGGAACGTCGGATCTCTGGATGGGTGCGAGGGGTCGGGGCGTTCCAAGAAAATAATGCGCGTTCCCATTTCGCGGTCTCAGCTACCGAGGCCCAAGAGCCTCAGAGCAAAAGAAGGGTCTTGAAGGGCTCTGCAACTTGGCGGCGGCCCCTCCACGGCTCAAGGTTCAAAGGAGTGCGGTATGAAGCCGAAGGCGACGAAATCGCCTCCTCTCCGCCCCCGCTCGGAATCGAGGCGGGGACAAGCGTCCTTCTCTCGGCTCCGAGGCAGCAAACTCCCTGCTCGCTCTCCCAACGCGTCGCGCGTTCGCGCGTCTCCCTGGCGCATCCCTTGGCCTTGGGGCTCTGCCCCGGCCTCCTGGGCTCCGGAGCTACCCCGCCGGTCTCCAGTCCCCAGATCGAGGCGCAACAAGTCTGAAGGCAGTACTGAACAGCTGCGAGCAAGGGGAGAGGGAGGGTGCAGGGCCCCGCGGCGGGCACTCGGCGCTCCGGGATCCCCGAACTCGCGCTACGTCCACCTCTCGGGACCGGGAGGTGGCGGCTAGCCCGCGGGACTGACTCGGCGGCTACCCACTCCCCCTTCCAAGGCTCCAAATCTGCGCGCTCGGGGACGCGCCCAGGAGCTTCTGCCCCCTCCTTTGCCTGCTTGACCTTGCTTGGGTACTCAAAGCCAGACCCTACGGCACCCTGGCGGCATCTGAGCGCAGAGTTTTGAGGCCACCTGCGGTCTGGAAGGGAGCAGCTACCTTCTCGACCTCCCTTGCTGCTGCGGCTGCTGGAAGGGTCTCAGAGAAATGGAAGGCTTGAAGGTTCCGGGAGATGTTACATTTGCTTTCTCGGATCCCAAATGCGGGATACCGCCTCTCAGATAATGAAAACGACCCCAACCTTTCTCCCCACGCCTCTGCCTGCTGTTTGTGCCCCTGCAGTAGCTCTGACGAGGAGGGGCATGTGTTTGTGGCTACAGAGCAGGACGCAGAGGGTCTCCTTGGGTCCCCAGAGTGGAGGAGACGCGCAGACCTCCCAACCCCCTCCCCAACACGTATTCCAAGTGGCTCCTCTGGGGCGGGAGTGCGCGCCCCGTGCCCACCCACGCGCCTTCATGCCTTTCAACTCCCTCGGAGTTGCCGCTAAGGAATCTGCACCCCAGACCCAGGGGAGAGGAACATGATGGGGACTTCGGGGAGGGAAGGGGCGCTGAAGGAGTGTATTAAGGTTGGTCTAGTCCTAGCCCGGTCCGTGCGCTCCGAGAAACTTGGAAACCCAAAATAAAAGTGGAAAGGGTAAGGGTGTCCAAGAGGCCCGAGAGGGTGCCAGGCTGGTGCAGCTCTCTGGGTTGCCTGGGAGTGACCAAGCAGGAGCCACCGCGGCCAGGCGGAGGGACCGGAGCAGAGCCGCAGCCTCGGACCAGCCCTCGAGCCACCTTGCTTCGTAGCGATTATCCGCTACGCCGCCCCTCTCCCGAGGTCTAAGATGCTTTCTACCCTGCTTAAGCTGTACAGAGGACCAGGGGAAAGGTCTCCCGGCAGGATCCACAGCCCTCGGCCTCTCAGGAGGGGGCGGGGGCCGTGCTCATTCCTCGAGGCAGCGGTACGCAGCTCCGAAAGAGCGCAGCGGCAGCGGAGGCTGGTGGCCTCTGCCCACTGGAGAAACGCAACCGGGAGTGCTCAGAGCCCAGCCCCGCTGCTTCAGTTGGTGAGGGCAGCGGGCCGACCTAAAGTTCAAGGCAGCCTATCTGCTTCGCCTATCCAACCGAACAGAAAAGAACACCAGGAGGGAACGAGCTGGGGCGTTTGCGTGTGTCAGTTGTGATGGTGGGGGCACGAGGATAGCCCTTTTTCCTAATTTGGAGATAGGCCTCCGGGGGTCTCCTCTCTCAGCCATTGTCGGGGCTGTAGGTGAGAACTGTGAGGGGGAGCCTGGGGGCTTCTCTGCCCGCCTCCAGCTCTGTGCGTGGGGTGGGGGAGATGCAGCGGGGCCCTACAATAATGTAATGGGCTCTGGGCAAGACCAGGGAATGGGGGACACATCGGGTTTTCTCGCGCGAGCCTCCTTGGGCCAGCATAGGGAGCCAGGCGGGGCTCCCTAAGACCCATGTCAGCATCTGTGTGTCGGGGCGCCACGGGAACGCCTTCCCCAGCGCGCCCCGGGTCTTTGCTGGTGTTAGAGCAGGGGGACCTTTCCCTTTCCCGGCCCAGCCTGCCAGATTGGCCCGGCTCTGCCTGGTGAGGATGAGGGGGAGGTGAGGAGCACCAAGAAGCCTCTCCCACGTCCAGGGCGCCCCCTCCTCAGCCCGCCCAATGCGGGCGCGCAGGGACCTGCCAGATTCCGTTGCCGCCGCTGGAGGAGAAAGGGGGCTGGGGAGGGGGGCTTATTCAAACTCCCAAGCTCCAAGCCCAAACCTGGGTGCTGCGAAGCCCCAAACGGCGAAGTTGGGAAGTCCGGGAGGCCACCCCTCCCCCGACCACCTCCCAGTGCGAGACGCCCCCTCTCGCCGCGCCCCCACCCCCGCCGAAGCCTTTCTTACCTTCCCCAGCAGTGGAGGCCCCGTGGACTAGGACTTGATCCAGCGACTTGCAAAGCCCCCGGAGCGCACCGCGTCGCCAGCGGCCGAACAGCGCGTCCGACCCGAGGCTACTGTCGCTGCCGCCCCCGACCCGCTCCGGGCCCCGCCGAGACGTTCCCAAGAGCGCACCCGCGGGCGCTCGCAGGCTCCTCCCCACCCCCTGCCTGGCGGAGCCCCCCGGGCGCCGGGAGGGTCTAGATGCCCGGGCTGCAGGCAATGCGGGGCGCGCGGGCCCGGAGCCGGGTTAGGACGCGGCGCGGACGCCTGTGCCGTTGGCTCGCCCGCTCCGCTCCCTCTGCCGGAGCCACCGCCAACGCCGCGCCTGCCGCCGCCGCCGCCTGCGCCCGCCGCTCCCTCTCCGGCCGCGCCGCCGCTCCGGTCCTCTCGCCTGCCCGGCTCTTCTCGCCTTTTTTCCCCTTCCTGGGGTGGGGGGGAACGGAGCCGGGGGCGGGGCGGCGCGGGCAGAAGGAGGAGGAGGCCGAGGACGCGGGGAAGGAGGAGGAGAGAGGCAAGCTGCTCCCCCGCCCGGCTGCCGGAGCTCCCCAATCTCTCGCTCTCTGAAACTGGATCCCGAATCGGGAGCCAGAGACTGCATTACGGATTACATCAGGCTTTATAGAGCTTCCAGATCACACATTAGAGGGGGAGCGCGAGCGGGGGGCGGGTTGGGGGAGGGGAACGGGATCGCGGAGAAGGGGTGCGACGCACAGGCGCGCGCACCTAGGACAGCCGTCTCCTGCCCCACGCAGCTGGAAAGCCAAGAGTTGGGACGGCGCTCTCTTCCAGCAGGGGAGTGACTGCATCCATCTGGGTGACAGGTGATGGTCCAACAAACGGATGGATGGAGAAGAGGAGTTAGGGGCTGTGTACAGACCTATAGGTGTGTGGGTGGAGGAGGCAGGTGAGTGTAAGTAGAGACTGGTGGGAGGGTGGATAAATGGACAGGTAATGGTCAGGGTCAGGGTTGGTGGAATAGTGGAGGTGGGTGAGGGTGAGTAGGAAAAGTGGATTTGGTTGGTGGCACTAGAGGGAGGCTTACATAGATGGGTGGGTCATGCAGATGGAAGGATGATGCATGCATAGGTTAATGAGTGGGTGGGTGGGTTGGATGAGTGATGGGCAAAGAAATGGAGTCAGAGGCAGGAACTGGGGCCCTTCCAAGAACAGGGGTGGGGCGCTGAACTGCTTCATTTGGGTCTAATAAACTTACCTAGGAGAATACCTCTTGTCCTGTAGTGCTAAGGAGAGGGGAGCTAGCCAGGGATAGAGCCAAAAGGAGGTAGGTTTTAAATTGACCCTGCATGCCAGTTTCCATACATGGGTGGAGATGGGCCTCTTCAGCTGCCGTGTCTTCCATCATAAGATCCCTGGTTCTTCCTCTGTTAGGTGCCCAACCTAACAGACATGTTAGCATACATGTTCAACCTGCAGCCCACCAGCTCCATGAATCCCAGGATAGTGATGATTGTGACCCAACACATTTGTAAACTACAATGTCACATTCCAGTCAAAAGACTGTTGAAGTTGGGCAGTGGTGGCGCATGCTTTTAATTCCAGCATTCGGAGGCAGAGGCAGGTGGATCTCTGTGAGTTCAAGGCCAGCCTGGTCTACAAGAACTAGTCCCAGGACAGACGCCAAGGCTACTGAGAAACCCTGATCTCAGGGAAGGTGCCTTGTGTCCATCTCTACCAGGATGCTTTTATTTCACAACTTGTGGTCCATCATGAACCACAAGTACAGGATCCACTACTCTCCACACTCTCCATCTGAGCAGACCACTGGTACCATTGCTACTCAATAACACATCTGGTCCATTTGTTTGGATCTCTCCCCCAGGGCCACTGCCAACAACAACACAAAATCGCAACCCTTGGATATCAGCACTCGCTCTGCTGTCCTGTAGTCCCCACCAAAACCTCTGATCAGTGTCCTCCATCAATATCACAGTCATCATTCTTCCTATGCCACTGTGTGCCAAGTGCGCGTGGGAGGGGGGCACCTCAAGCCAATTAGGTTCCCAAGCACACTGCACGTGTCACTCTGTATATACCAGTTACTCCTTCAAGGCCTCAACTTGTAAGGTGTCCTGAGGGACAGAAAGCAGGGCCACATCAAAGTCTAGCAGGTCCTTTCCTGTCCATCCTGTCAATTTAGCCTTCTTGGGAAAGGGCTTTCTTCCCAAGGCGTTTGAAATCACAAAAAGGAGGTGCTATCCCTGGTGTCCTCTGACAGCCATCAATCATCTGTTCTTGCCTCTTAACTTTCCAGTCTCTGTAGGTTTGTCCTGCTTTGGTCTTCTCGCTGCAGTAGCAGCCCGTGGTCACCAGGGGGCCTCTGATATCAGGCCAAGAGGCAGCTAAGCAGCAGAGAGGCTGTGAGACAGGATCTAAGCGCTTTCTACACTTGTTTCTTGCTGATGGGGGAGGGCAGCAGAACTCTCCGGGCAGGGATTTGGCATCTGCCCTGGAGGCTCCTCGAGCAAGGCTGAGACTCCCTGGAACATCAGGGTAAAGTGGTTTTTCCTCCCAAACTGGGGCTTTGGGGTGGGGCGGGTAGGGGGATAAGGGGTCTAACCTTCCTTCCCTGGGAACCCATTCTTGCCCCCACTGACCTGCTACTTTCAGTAATTCCCCTCACCCAAGCTTCAGATCCAGAATCCAGATGGTGCAAGGTTAGATCTCAGCGGGGCACCCCTAATCTCTGCAGACAAGAGGAATGTCAGAGGCAGGAAATGCCACCCTGAAGCATCCATGAACCAACCCAGCTGCAGCCTCAGTGGTCATTCATCCCACTGTCACCCCTTCCCCCTCCCCCCAACACAAGAGACTTTAAATGATTCCTCCAGCAAAGCTGCTTCAGGATCCTACAACTCTATACCAGGGGATTTGCCACCAGTTTACAACCAGTAGCTCTTCCCCCAATACCTACACTAGGCTAGACCCACCAGGTGCTGGTCCTGCCCAAATCTATTTTCTTTCAAGGGTGTGGCCCTTGCTGAAAAGCCCTTAATTCTTAGAACTGATGGTCTCCTACCAAATAATCCCCATGTAGCTGGACCCCAACCAGGAGTATCCTCATACAGCCAGAGAGAATGAGACTCTTGGTACTTCTAAGCAACATCCGTGGCAGGAAACTGACTCTGAACCACAGTTAGACTCAACCATGACATTACACTCACTGACCCGAAACTCTCCTCACAGCCTGAATTCCGACTCTGGCCACACACCAAACCCTTGCCCTCTTCACAGACTTGAGTCCTGAGCAGGGCAAGGGCTGCATAGAGCCCTTACCCTGCTCATAAGCTGAACCCTGACCCTAGTCAGCCTGAGTCATGATCCTGCAACATACAGAGTGTTGATGCCATTATGTACCTAAGAATGACAATGCCTTTCCAGTCAGGTCACAAGGTGCTGTCATTCAACAACTCAGCAGGTGTAAACCCCTACCTCTGCCAGCTCTGCCCCCCCATGTCCTACCCCCACCCCCACTGAGCTTAGCCTCTGTGAAAACATCAGAGGGACCAATGCTAAGAGCAGGATTTTCCTAGCTCCCTCATCAACAAGGTTCTGAACTCAGATTCTCCTTCCAGGAAGCCTCCCTGGCCTCCTTATGTGTCCCAAGCATTTCACAGGCACCTTTGTCTCTGCCCAGCCACCAGTAAACTTAGATTCTGCAACCTTCTTGGTCCCCCTGCCCAAAGGCCGGATTATGCCTGGGCCCAGAGGAAGATGGTGACAGACCCTCCAGAAAAGGCTCTGAACCCTGAGACCAGCTAGGGCTAATGGCAGCTAAGACACCCCAAGGACCTGCAGGAGCAACTGTCCAACCTCTCTGTTTCTGTGATGCACCTTAGAATTTTTTCTTCATCTCTGGCACCACCAGCCCAGGGCAGAGGCAGACTGGGGCCTGAGGGGTGCTTGCTGGGCCATCCCAACTCAGGTAAGAGCAATTCCCAGGAAGTGGTCACCTTGCAACCACCATCTCAGGGTTCTGGGCAGTAAGTCTGGCCTTTGTGGCCCCATTCTCCCAGCTCCGCTGCCTCACTCCCACGTTCCCAACCTCAGCCTCAGATCCCAGGGTGACAAAGGGCAAAGAAGACCTGTTCTTTGGGTCCCAGCACCAAGAGAAGCATCTTCCTCTAGATGGACATGGTCCCACTGTGACGGTGACAGTTCCTGGTGTCCACTCTGTCTGGCATGCCCCACGTGCCACAGAGGTTACAAGCTGGAAATGTCACCTGTGGCCTGAGGATAGAAATTCGTTTTCCTGACTTTCAGTTCATTTAAATTTAAACAGCCACATGTGTCACATTGCTGGTGTCTGCTGGACTAGTGTTCTGGCTGGGACTGACCCTATCAAACCCCCTTCTCACAGGGCTGCAGGGCAGAGGACCTGGCATTTATCCTATCTCTATCCTATCTCCATCCTATGGCTTCAGGTGGCTGAGCAGGAGCAGCCCCTAGTTTTTTTCCCTCTTGCATTACGACCACCAGGTAAGGATATGACATCTTAATGAGTCTCACAGTCAGATGGACCATGTCCTGGCTCTGTTTTCCAGTCCTATGAGTTCAGGAAAGTTTTTCACCTTCTCTGAGCTTGATCGGCTCCATCTGCAAACAAGGATAGTAGTGATGTGTGCGTCCCTGTGTGATCTTTGACAGGACCAAGTGAGCACATGGGTTCTCTGACCCAAGCATGTGAGTTCAGGAGAGGGGCTGCTCCAAATAACTGCAGGTCTCTGATTAGTGCGCAAAGCCCTCCTGTCTGCCTGACTCAGTGCAGTCTGTAGGGCTGGACCCTTTTGCCTGGTCCTCTGAGCAGCAGACATAACTGCAGCAAATGACCTTACTACTCTCTCTTCTGGCCTAACCCAGACTCCCTGCCTCCACTCAGCTCCAGACCTAGGAACTGTGACTCCCCTTCTGGTTAATGCCCAGTCCCATAAACCACTCCCTTGGTAGATTAGGTCAGCTGTCTGACCATCCTGGGAAAAAAGGAAGTGAGCAAAGAATTCCCCAGGGCTCCAGTTTTTTATTTATTTATTTTTTTTTGGGGGGGGCTGGTCCACAGGAGCTTACCCTGCATGTCCCAAGTGCTCTACTTTAGCCTTGTATGAATAACACCCTCATGGCTCTTACCTTCTTTATGTAAGACTCAAGAGAAGCCAGGGCTGCCTGCCCCAAGTCCTGGGACAACTTCCTGACCTTGTGGATAGAAGATTCAGGGTTCCTATAGAGTACCAGGCCTGGAAAGATTCAGGCAGGATATGTGCTTCCAAGGGTGCCTTGGCTGGGGCACTCAATGCCCAGAAGGTTGTGTTTGGGCTTATAGGGAGCATGGCTAGTCCTGACTATGACTTCACCTAGTCCACATCTGTTCACTGGCCAGCTGCCCTTGTCAAACTGAAGAGGTGGCATATTTTTGCACATTGGGAAAAAGTCAGGGAGGGGAAGGTCATGAATGGGACCAACAATGGGTTCTTATTGACCAGAACTCTGGCAGGGAGAAAGACAAAGGAAGAGAAATTACATGGACACTTGTTGGAGGGATGGGGGCCGTGCTTTGAGTCATTTCTCCCTTGGCCACTGGCAGGGTCTATGAGGCCAACTGCCTTTTCAACAGGCACTACCCAGACTAGGGGTCCCCAGGGCATAGACCCTCTCCAAAGGGTCAGGGCTACCAGGTATAGCTGTGCCTCCCTGTGTATAACCTGAGTGACCCCTGTCCACGCTTCAGGACCTACTCCACCTGCCCCAAGAAGCTCGAGCTATTTCCAGCCAGTCCCTGTTACAGCTCTCAGAGTGCAAACCAGGTGTGATCAGCGGGTTTTCCCAACACCCCTCAGGGCCCAGGCACATTGAATGCAGGTCAGGGAGAGGCAAGGTGGCACCAGCCAGGCTGTGGGGGTGGCAAACGCCTAGGTCTCCTGGAGTGTGCTGGGGTGGGGAGTGCCTGGGGCCATAAAGACCTCTGCAAATGATGAGGCCTTGGACGTAGTTCTGGAGGGTTCCTCAGCAACTTCAGTAGTCTGTCTGTCTTGTTTTCCACCTCCTTCTGTCCTCACACAGCTGAGAGAGGTTTCCAACATGGGTAGAACTGCAGTTAGGGAGGGGGTATGATGACTGCCCAAGGTCACACAGCCAGGGTTTAGGAGAGACTCCAGAGCTTGCACTCTGAGTCATGTATTTGTCCTTTGAAGGAAGTCTTCAAGACTGCTGGGGCAGAATGAGAAGGAGGAGAAATGTTCCAGGGAGAGCATGAGGTGCTTCAGAGAGCTGTTCCTAGTCCATGCAGCAGCCATTCAGAACACTGACCCTCTTCCTAGAAATTAGCTTGTGTATGTGTGTGTGTGTGTTTGTGTGTGTGTTGCTAAGGATGGAACCCAGGGCTTTGTGCATGTTGGACGGGTACTCTACCACTGAGCTACGTCTCCCGGTTCCTAGAGTGACTGTGATCTCTGACCTTGTTACCTTCTGAGTCTGAGCACTGGTCACATACTTATCCTTGGTTATTTACCAATCCCTGTGCATAGACCAAACTCTGCTTCATGTTCCTTAACTGAGCCTTGACTCTCAAATGCACGCTGATCCTTACTCTTCTACTAATCCTAACTTCTCGTTACTGATTAAGATGGTGCAGGGTATGCACTGATCCCAGATCTCTGGTTGTATAGTCACCCTTGATTTCTAAATCTGAGCACATATTTAGAATTATTAATTGAGCTCCAAATCTAGGTTATTCATTGGCCCAGGATCCATAATCACAGACTGATCCCTTGTCCTCACTGGAGTCACAACCTGAATATAGGCACCCACTGAGGTCATACAGTTTATCAAGCCTCTCTTTGGGCCTGGCATCTTGCCCACACTAGAAAACCTTCCACCCTGGTTCTTAAAGCTGAGACTATGGGCTTCAAGGCTACAAACAGGGGTGAGCCCCCAAGAATATGGAATGCCAAGCCAGCTCTTGTTGGAAGGAGTTTAGGCATTTAATAAACAGCACAGTGAAAAATCAATACAGGCAGGAAGAGAGATCTGGGAGCCAACAGGAGCAGGCTGGAGGTGGGCCTGGCTGATTCTGTGTGCTCACCTGCTCAGCCTTGGCATTGCATGGGTTGCCAATGTGTGCACCGGCACACACCAGTCAGCCTCCCATGGGCACAGGCCTCCTTTCATCCACATTGGCACAGCTGTGTAATCCTCACCTACACAGTGACCTAGGTAGTCATAGAAGACTGTCCACGCCACTGGGGAAGCCACATTATCTCCTACAGGCTAAGCTGAGCCCTAGCCCTACAGTTCACTAAGTGATTGTGCTGTCTTCAGCTGTCCTAGATGGGAGCTGATCTGGGCATCCCAGATCATAACACAGCTGCCTGGGTGGCAGCTAAACAGACAGACAGAGGTGGGCACAATATCCACCCTGGGGTTTTTCAAAGAGAAGACTTAAACATGAGGTTTGGGGATGTGACAATTGTCAGGGTGGGGCTCCAGAGTACCTGGATCAGATAAGTGCCATTGACCTCAGCACTCACAGGAAGTCCTTTTCTTCAGAGGACCTGTGGTCATTAATTCCCATCTGCCCTCCTCCTGCTGGCCTGGGTTGAGGTAGCCTAGGTCCTTCGTGTACTGACGATCCTGACACTGAGACCCCGCCACATATAGATCGCATCCACATAGGGTCTCTCGTTTGTTTCTGTTAGAGATAGGAAAATTAAGAGTAGATTATGATAGGGAAATTGAGGGTAGGTTGGGGGAACAGCTTTAGGTACTGGGTTGAACCACGAACCTCTGCTTGCCCTACACATTCTTCTTTCTCCTCCCCACATTTGCCAGGGAGACCTCTCCTCGAATTGGCCTTAAAGCAGTGTGTGTGACCATACCTGCAGGGATACCCATTAGAGATCTGGCACAACTGGTACACCTTCCTGCAAAGGCACAGCTTGGGTGAGGTCTCCTATGAGGGCCACAACCCACAGACTGATATCCTTTCCCTTGCTGGCAACTCTCTGTCCTCTTACATTTAGTAGATGTAAGGTGGGGGGGGGGCTAAGACTCAAAGAACTGACATTTCTAAGTGAAACACAAAGAACCAGAGGACCTTAGTGCCTCCCTGTGGGGTCTCTCCATCCCCACACCTCTTCTCTTCCATAGCATTGCACTTTTGCCTGGGTAGGTGTGTGGTGGTGGCATCTGACCTTTCTACCCCACCTCTAGGGCCGAAAAGGGAGATGAAGGGTGAGCCAGAGCCGGAGTCAGAGCTAGAACCAGAGGAGTATAGCACCTGGAAGGACAGGTGGGTGGAGAGGTGTTGGGTTGAACTTCACATGCCAAGGCCCCCAAGGGCATGACTTTACCTCAGGATAGGGTAGTGAGGTGAGTTTACACTGAAGCAAGGAAACAGGGCAGGCACTGGAAGGGCAGCGAGCAGATGCTGAACTGGGGTGCCTGCAAGCTGAGCCCCATGAAAGACCAGCAGGAGGACGAAGTGTATAAACAAGACTCTTCCCTACAGCCCTCTAGTCGTCTTGGCGCCCTCACCCTGGACTTCCAACCTCCGGAAGTGCGAGGCCATGAGGTTCTGTGGATTGAGTCCCCGCAGTGTGGGTATGCTACCCCAGCATTTGACATGGGGCTTCTACCTAACAATCTTATTGGTCGGGAGTGGACACATGACCACAGGTGGTCCATCTCCTGAGGGAGTCTCTCCTTTGGCTGGACCAAGCATAGTTCATCCCTAGGTGAGCACTGAGGTGGAAAAATCAACCAGGCATGAGAAACCCCTCGTTTCAGGAGGCCAGAGGGCCCAGAAACACCTCCCCACTCTAGGCAAGAAGGTGATTGACAATAGAACTGAGCTGCCAGAAGTTTGGGTGTCTAAAAATATAGAATATTGAGTCTTTCAAAAATGATGCTGACACTGCTCCCATAGGCAGAGGTGACCAGTGTTTGCCAACTTTGTGTTTCCATGTCAGAGTGCCCGAGAGAACCCAACTTGAAGGAGGAGAGATTTGTGTAGCTTATGATTTCAGAGATTCCAGTCCCTGGCTGGCCAGTTCCAGAGCTGTGACGCAGGGTAAGGCAGAGCACCAGGCACTGGAGGGAAGCTGCTCCTCTGGTGGCAACAGAAAGCAGAAAAACCCAAGAACCATGCCAAGGGCACGTGTGTTTAATTCAGGGACACAATTCTACCTAGGCCCCACCACCTGCAGCTTCTACCACTTCCCAGGAGCTCATTCGATTACCAAACAATCTCCAGCTTGTTTGGAATGAGAGGTGCCTAGGAGAATAGCTGAGTGCACTCAGGATATTGGTGGTTCTCTGTTGGTGATTCCTGGCCAGAATGATGTAGGCTGCTCAGCTCCACCATGGCCTCCCCACCACGATGGTATGAGCTATGAGCCAGAATAACTTTGCTTCTCTCTTAGGGTCAGGTATCTTGCCACAGTGACAAAACATCCAAGGTACTATCAGTGATTAACCCACGGATGAGGTCAGAATCCTTGCTATCCATTCATGTCTCTGAAGCCCCACCTCTGAACATCACCCTCAACACATATGTCCATGGGGGTCACTTTAGGACCAAACTGTAATAATGGCCTGGACATTGTAGTTTCGTTCAGGTGTTGAAGCACTCACGTTCAAGGCCCCTAGCACGCAGCAGGCCTGGTGGTGCACACCTTTAATCCTAGCATTCAGGAGGAAGGTGGATCACTGTGAGTTTGAGGCTAAGCTGGTCTACAGACTGAGTTCCAGGACAGCCAGGGCTACAAAGAGAGATCCTGTCTCAAAAACAAAATGCAAAAAAAAGGGCAAACAGAAACAGAGCTCTTGGAGCAGCCAGGTGAAAATGTGAGCTCCCATATGGAAACAGCACTTTCCTAACAGGAGTCTAGCTAGTCAGGCAGTGCCATCAGCTGACAAATGGAACCTTGTGACCTTAAAAAAGTGCTGCAAAGCAAAAGAAGTTAAGTAAGGAAATAGCCTACAAAGTGAGAGAAAACCTTTGCTAGTTATACAGCTGCCTGAGGATTAATATCTAGAATAGACAAAGAACTAAAAGACCCAAGCACTGAAAATCCAAACAAGTAGATGTTTTAATGAGATGAGATGGTTCTCAAAAGATGAAATATGGCCGGGTGGTGGTGGTGCACACCTTTAATTCCAGCACTTGGGAAGCAGAGGCAGGTGGATCTCTGTAAGTTTGAGGTCAGCTTGGTCTACAGAATGAGTTCCAGGACATACAGAGGATTATACAGAGAAGAAACCCTGTCTTGAAAACAAACAAACAAAAACCAAGCCAAAACAACAACAAAAAACAAACAAAAAAACCCTACATTGAGAGTCAATCTCACTCCAGTCAGAATGGCAGGCACCAAGAAAACAAATAACAACAAATGCTGGCACAGATTTGAGCGAAAGGAAACCCCTATATATGGCTGGCAGGAAGGCAAATATAGCCTAGCCACTATGGGGATCAGCTTGGAGCTTCCTAAAAGAACTAAAAGTAGATCTTCTGTGTGACTCAGGGACACCACTCCTGGGCATCTGCCCAAAGGGCTCCAAGGCAACATGTCAGAGAGACACTTGCATGTCAGTGTTGATTGCTGCAGTAACCACAACAGCCAAGTTAGGGAACCGGCCTAGCTGTCCGTCAGCAGCGGAGTGCAGTGACAATGTGATCCCCACACACGAGGAATTTCATTTCAGCTATGCTGAAGAAGGAAGCTATGCTGTTTGTGGGAAACTAGATGCCACTGGAGCCAGCAATTGCAAATGAAGGAAGTCGGCTTCAGACAACTGTGCTTCTCTCATCCGTGGGTCTTAGACTTTATAAATTCAAAAAAGTCATATAGTCATATACGTGTAGATGGCACAGGGAGGTAAAAGCAAAATTGTCTTGGGAACAAAGAGTCCTAAAGGGAAGGAGGAGGTGTACGCAGGGGAGGGTACCAGGCTACCGGAAGAATAAGCTCAGAGTTCATTATATGGTTGCATGAAAATGGTCTTATGTAACCCAAAATAATCAAATAAAATAAATTAAAAAATTAAAACTGTTTTACCCAAGCCACAAGGTTCAGAGAGAATGAAGGAAATCACAGACTCAGGGGAAAAGGCATCTTTGACAAGATCTGCTGGGGACATAAGGATGACATAGCCACCTCTTAAACTCCAGAGTAAGAAAATAATTTAAAACGAGCAAGAACTCAGACATGAAAAAAAAAGAAAAAGAAACCATACAGCTGGAAAATAAGCAAAAAAAAAATCAAAGCAGCAACACATATCCAAACAACAACAGGGAAAAAAAACACCAAAGCAACAACAACAGAAGCAGATGTCAGCTGAACATAATGCAGCCCAACACTAGGAAGGTAGGGGCAGGATGATCACCATGAGTTCTAAGAGCAGCCTGGTCTACCCAGCAAGTTGCAAAACAGTGGAGGGTTCTTAGGAGACCTGGCTGTAAAAAGGGGTGGGGAATGTCTGTGTCAAGTCAGTGTCCTTGGGAAATACAAACTAAAGGACTGAAGGAAAGACGTGAACCTGTGAGAAGGTCCACCTTCGTTTACACAGGAACACCGCTGCCAAGTGTTGCCCAGGATGTGATGATGGCAGAGGTAAAATATTACTAGGAAGACCTGGCAGTTTGCTCTAGAACTGAACCTCCTTACCACCCAGCGACCGTGCTCCTTGGTCTATACCGCAGGACTTGGAGACTTACATTCACACTGACCTGGACATGGATATTTATAGCAGCTTTAACCATAATGGCTCAAACTCAGAAGCTACCAAGATATCCTGCAGTAGGGAAGTGAGCAGACGCTGCTGATGGGGATAATGGGATAGTATTCAGCACCGAGAAGGGCCTGTGAAGCCATGAGAAGACCTGGAGGAACCCTACATGCGTACTGCCAAGTGAAGGAAGCCGGTGGAAAGGCTGCCAACTGTGCCATCTTAACCCTTCAGTGTTATGGAAAAGGGAAAACTATGGAGACAGGGCAAAGATAAGTTGCTGCCAGGGGCTGAGGTGGTGCGGGACAATTCTGTATCCTGTCAATCATGTTTTAAATAAATGCTGATTGGCCAGGCAGGGAGTATAGGTGGGAAAACCAGACAGGAAGTAGAGGTGAGAACAGGAGATTTGGGAAGCAGGAAGCTTCCCTGGCATTCCTGCACAGATCTCCAAGGAGGCAACATGTAGCAGCCCAGCTGAGAAAAGGTACTGGCCATGTGGCTGACAATGGGTTAATATAAGTTATGGGAGCTGGTAGGAAGACTGAGCTAATGGGCCAATCAGTGTATAACTTAATGTAGACTCTCTGTGTCATTGTCTTTGGGGCTTGCCAGCTGTGGGGTACTGGGCGGGACAGTAACCCCAACAAGCCAGCCCTCATGTTACACTGAGGCAGGAAGGGATGACTAGGGGATCACAACAGGCTACTGAGACTGTTCCATGTGACATTATAATAGAGAAGAAGCCCTTGTCTATGTGTTCAGATGTAGGAGGCCCAGCATCCACTGTGAACCCTGATTCGAGTATTCTTGGCTGGTTCACATATTGGATGAACTGCGCAAATACAAGACGTAAATAACAGGGGAAGTTGGGGCTGGAGAGATGGCTCAGCAGCTTAAGGCACTTTACTGCTATTACAGAAAACCCAGGTTCGATTCCCAGCACCTACATAGGTGCTTACAACCACTTTGAACTCTAGTTCCAGGGGGATGCAAGGTCCTCTTCTGGGCTCTGTGGGTATTGCACACACATAGTGCACTCAGGTACACACACATACACATAAAATTAAATAATAAATATTTTAAAATGAGAGAGCATAATTTTAAAAAGTAGGGAAAGTCAAAGGACAAGGGACAAAGGGAGCACGTGGGACCCTGTCCTGCTAGACCAAAATTTCTGGAAGTTAAAATTACTCTAGGAAAAGATCTATTAAAAACAAAACAAAGCAAAACACAAGGGACTGGGGAAATAGCTCAGCAGTTAAAAGTGCTTCTTGCTTTTATAGAGTCCATGTCAAGAAGCTCACAACTACTTGCAATTCTAGTCCCAGTGGATTCAAGGTTCTCTTCTAGCCTTCACAGGCTCTGCACACACACACACACACACACACACACACACACACATTATGCATACATAGACATATATAAATACATACACATATATACACACATACATAAACACACACACTATATATATACATATATACATATACATACATACACACATACATACATACACACATACAGGATCTAGGTATGCTGGCACAGACCTGTAAACCCAGTATTTGTGAGATTGAGGCAGGAGGATTATAAGATTAAGTTTTGGGCACATAGAGATCTTGTCTTTAAAAAGGAGAAAAAGAAAGAATAAATCTGAAAGGTATCCTGTCCTAAGCTACGCATGCTGTGAGGAAGGGCAGGCTCCAGAGAGGCACCAGGCACCAGGCCCAGGCAGCTAAAGTGTCTTCCCTGCCATACATTCCTCCAGGGCAAGTCACCCTCTCCCTGTGCTCCCATGTCCTGGCATGACACCCTTGGGAGGAAGGCTCCTTTTCCCTCTGAGGCATATGGTCTTGGCCTCTATATCTCCACATGAGTTTAAAGTTGGAGGTGGGGTAGTGGGGGTAGGACTGTGAGTGGAATAATGCGGTGGCATCACCTCAATTTCCCCCACATCAGCGCTTCCACTGGCATAGATAATGCAAACCCTGTCTACGGCCATACCACCCTGAACGCGCCCGATCTCGTCTGATAATGCAAACCCTTTCAGGACATTGGCAAGGGTTGGAGATGGAAGGGGGCAGAGAATGGACAGGGGCGGGTGAGGAGAGAGGTGGGAAGAAAGAAGAAGAGGAGGAGGACACTGGAGACAATGGAGAGCAGCTTGGACATCTGTGAAGACAGCTGATGAGCCAAGTACCAAGGTTTCAAAGCCCTTTACTTCCTCCTACAACTTCTCCAATTCAGTTCCTCGCAGACATTCTACCAGAGGCAGTACAGCCAATGCCGGAAGGCCACGCTGGTCTCCCAAAGGACTGCAGAGAATTTGCACTTTCATTTGCATACTGTTCACATTCCAGTCAAAGGCAGAATCAATCTTTCCACTTCTGAATTTGATTCCTGGAACCACAGCCTCCTAAGACAGACAAGCGAGTGGCGGCTAGAAGGGGCTGGGGAAGGGTGTGGCTGGGAAAGGCCCTCCCTGGGAGCAGTGAAAATCCAAAGCATCTGCGTGCCACGTTAGAGCTCACAGAACACATTCAGACAATTCTAGTTATTTCAGTCTCAGAACAACATGGGAAGTAGCGAGGTCAGGAAGAATAATTTCCTATTAAAAGTGGGAAAATTGAGGTTCAGAAGTAGCAAAGCAGTGCTCAAGGTCACATGAGAATCAACTAGCCTGGCAACCCTCTCGTATCCTTCTAGACCAAGCTGCCAAGTAGGCCATACAGACATCCAGAAGGTCTATATAGTTCTCTGTTCATAGTTTTCTGGGGAACACGGTGGTGGTGGTAGTGGTGGTGGTGGTGATGATGGTGGGAGACGTGATGATGTTAGTGATGGTAATGATGACCGTAATGATAGTGATGGTGGTGGTGGTGGTGATAGTGGTAGTCATGGTCACAGCGTGGTGATAACAGTGATAGTGTGGTTCTGATGGTAGTGGTCATTGTAGTGGTAGTGATGATGGTAGTGATTATATTGGCAGTCATGTTGACAGTGTGGTTACCACAGTGATAGTGTGGTTCTGATGGTAGTGGTGATGGTGGTGGTGATGGATGGTAGTGATAGTCACAGTAATACTGGTGCTGATGAGAGTAGTGGGGATAATGATATTGGTTTTGAATGTTAAAAAAACAATGGCCCTCCCTGCTTTGCGTGACTCAGGGAGCTCAGACAGGAGTCTGATGCTCTCCTATATGCCTTTGTCATTCTATTTTGGCCACCTCAGCATATTCTTCCCCAGTCTGATGGCCCCTGCTCAGTGCTAATCTCACATGACCCTTGGCAGACCCCTAGTTGGATAGGAATGCCCTTACTTCTGCATTTATCACAGCCCTTGGCACAGATCTGGGTCCAAGGTTATCTGATTCAACAACTATAGGGCAGTTGGCATGTGGATGAGAACAGATATAATCAGGCAGGGGTTAGTCATGCCAACCCAAACCCTCATGGTCCTCCATTGTTCTGCAGCCATCTCTCCCTACTCTTCGGCTATGATACAGAGCTGGGTCCTTTCTTCTCCTCTCCGTCCTTAACTAAAACTGAGCCCAAGCAGCTGAGCTGGGTTTCGCAGGTCCTCAGAGCTTTGGACATCTGCCTGTACTTTGCTCACTCTGAACTGAAGCTCTACAGCCTAGAGAAAGGGATGCACATGTATACGACCATGCAAAGGTGCACAAAACAGCTCACACATGCATTCAGGCATGCAGGTGAGAGGATGGCCTGGATCATACATGTCTCCTGAATTCCTGCCCTTCAGGGTCCTGCCCACCCACAATATCTCACATATCTTGGATGCTTTGCATC
Organism: Dicrostonyx torquatus; assembly: GCA_028555095.1. NCBI lineage: Eukaryota > Metazoa > Chordata > Mammalia > Rodentia > Cricetidae > Dicrostonyx > Dicrostonyx torquatus. Next base: position 301,069 of record JAQHUG010000287.1, read on the forward strand.
TCTGAAGGACCCAGATGGGTGCTGCCTTAGCTTATGACTCCGAGAGAAAAAGAGAGAGGAGAGAGATAGAGAGATGGAGATAGAGATAGAGAGAGATAGAGAGAGAGAGAGAGGACCTGGTCCTGGATGGAGCAGGGTTTGTTGAGATTGAGGTACCCAAATTCTTCTGTAAGCAGGCAGCACATGGAGGGAGACAAAGTTGTTAAAGTTGTCCTTTCGAGGGGCTGTGTTGGAGAAATAGGGCGTCCCTGTGTACCATCTGCATGAGTCTTTCACACCAAGCTAGGAAGATGTGCTTCTAGGTTTTCCATTGTTAGGTGGCAAGACACCTTAGGATCCCAGGAAAATCTTCCTCTTCAGGGCATATACCCACCTGCCAAGGCTCAGGAGTGCGTTGGGTGCTGCAGAATGCAGTCCTTTAGTCAAAACAGCCGTCATCTTCACCAGTTTGTAAAGATGTGCCTGCTTGCTAAGGGTCTACTCCCATCAGGTTTACTGACTGTTAACATTCCCTCAGAGAAGAAGGTAGGCTCATCCAGTTGTTCTGAGCTATTTGCATGCAGTTCTTCCCTAACTGCTTGTGGCCTGAATCTGCAGAGATTTTTGAGTCTATAGGCCAGGGAGTTGAGAAGGGGTTCCATCTATGTGGCTATGGGAATCCATCATCCATGCTGGGTGAAGACTTTACAGTTGCCTGCTTTAGTATCACCCATGCATCTGCAAGCATCCTCTCACCCACACTCTGTAAGAAAGCCCAATAAACTCAAGGGTAAATTTGGATGAAACTGTACTTCAGTTTGTTGTTGGAGCCTTATAAGGAGGGAGTACACATTTGTGTCTCCCCAGGTAGGAAATTCTCATAATTTTGGATCACTGAGTACAAACTATCTCTTGAAGCTCACATAGTATTTCAACTCCATGGAAAAGCAAGTGAGTTGCACAGCCCATCTCCCACTTTTCATTCCAGTCTAAGGGTTTACAGCGTTCAAGTCTCTCTTCCTGCTGCCTTGACTAAGGCTCTGGAACATTCCTTGGCTCCTTCTTTGCATCTTCCTTAAGCAGCATCTCGGTATGTATAGCACAATGATGAGTCCTCAGGTTCCTAAGAATCATGGTCATAGACATCAAGATCACATTTTTCCACCTGGCCCTTTTGTAGTATCTGCTTTATAGGAAGATATATTCTTAGCCAAGTTATGGCTCTATGCTCATTCATTTTTGTGGCTGAATCGTACTCCACTGTGAGAAAGCATGCCAATCCGTTCACCCAGCTCAGTCCCTGAATGCCATTCTTGCACATTCAGCCTCCTCAGTTCCCCCACAAACACAGTCAATTATCATATGTGGTACATTGAGGATGGGTGAATCTCTGTCACCAAGTCATCTGCTTCTCTCCCTAGAGCTCACGCACCACATCCTCACCCACCCCTCATCCACACGGGGGTTCTCTGGCATGCAAAAGCGCTGGGTGTAAGGGTTTGTGCCCCTTGAATTTGTAGATTGCCATCAGGAGGGCATGTGAGTAGCTCTCCAGGTCTGGCAATTGCTGTATCCTATTTTAGACAATCTTGCCAGAGGGTATGGACATGCATGCACCTTGCTGCCCATTTTATCTGTTTATGTCCGTTTGATATTCCTACTGGTCTCAGAAGCTGAGGGGGAAGCAGGGTCAGGTAAGCAGACCCTAATGTCCATGGTGTGAAGGAAAAAGTAGAGGTCGGGGCCTGGCATAGGTGTAGCCTGATGTAAGATGTACCAATGTACATTAATTGAGACAGTAGCCCTATTCATTCAAAGAGAAGGATGCTCCCATGCTCCCCGGACCAAGCGCTTGGGACTTGGAGATGTTGGATGACTGCCATCTTCCATGCCTCATTTCTCAACTTCCAGAGTAGCTCTCACTTGGCCAGACATACCCAGAGGAAGTAAATGAACTGACCAAATGAAGAGCTCAAGAATGCAGAGACTTCACTTCAAGATGAGCCCTCACCTAGCTGGGGTTCTTGTCATCCATTAGGTAAGGAGACTTCGGGTGTGTGGCAGGTGGAGTCTGAGGTCTCCCCTAGAGAAGCCGTCTCAGGTTATCATATCAAGCCAGACTTGATCAGGTGACACGGGATGGGAGCTTCAGCTTCCCTGTCCCTACAGGTATTCCTGTCCCTAAGTAGGCTGGGTGGCAGGCCTGGAACTTCAATTCTCCAGCCTGTGTACTGGAGCTCACATCATGTCCAAGGATCTCTCTCTCTCTCTCTCTCTCTCTCTCTCTCTCTCTCTCTCTCTCTCTCTCTCTCTCTCTGTGTGTGTGTGTGTGTGTGTGTGTGTGTGTGTGTGTGTGTCAGGAAGGACATAGTCTCTAGGGAGGGTGTGACTGTCAGCAGTGATCTCTGGGATAGTATGAGGAACAGTCCCCCCTGGGTCCACCCTGCAGAAGAAACCAGGAGTGGTGGGGAAGCAGTTAGGAGGACATTCTATTATCTGAATAGCCCAAGTCTGGCCTACTCTATCACAGTGCTTTGGTACATTCACAGAAGGTGCTTCTTGCCTCCCCAAACTGGGACCTGGATACGAGAAGGAAGGAGAGAACAGACCAGTTGGGGCCCAGGGCTCAGACCAGAAACCATCTGCTTCAGGCCCATGATCTCAGACTTTTCTCTGCCTGTATCCATTGGCAGAACAGCAGAAGGAGAGTGGGCCTGGAGACAGGAGCTGCAACTTATACGTAGAGGGGCCCATTGGAGAATGAGGATTGCTGTCTGCCAGATTGAATTAGTCGCCTTGAAATTAAAAATACATATTTATTCTAACAGGTCGGGATGTTTGGAGGGAGATGAAAGGGAGGATAGATGTAATATTACAAATTAGATAATTAAGCAGCAGAAGAGAGCTGAAATGGGAGCGAGGGGGCCGAATTATAAATTCCCCGCACCACACAATTTAGAGGGAGGGAAAAAAAGAAATTCAAAGCAAAGAGGAAAAATATATAAACAGTCCACAAAGCCCAACCCAGCCAGCCTGAGCATCTCCTATTACTGTTTATTTAGCGAATTAGCAAGGGGGACCTAGCTGCTGTTCAGCCAACCTGTGCATTTCCACCTGCAGCCCTGGAGCTGGGAGGCCAAGTCCCACCTAGATGGGGTCATCACAGGCCCCAAGAACTTCAAGGCTAGCTGCAGGAAGGTTAGCTCAAGCCCATGCAGGGACAAGGCCAAGGATAAATATGGTAGCTGATGATGCTCATGGAGGCCAAGAGGGAGACACAGAGGAGGGGAGACCATGCTACGGCCAGTAGTCTGCTTCTGGTGCTGGAGGACCAGAAGAAAGACTCCTTTGGTGCTGATGTTCCCTGATTCCAGCTGGTACTAGAGCTAGACGATTAGAAAAGGGAAGGTGGTTGGGCTGTTGGGAAGTGTCCAGCCACAGCAAGGGACCTACAGTGACAGACACAGACAGGTATCCAAGGCACACAGCCATGGGAAGAGCCACTACACTGTGCTGTCCAGCCAATTTCAGTTGTAACCTTTCAAGGTCAGAGGCCAGGCTGAGCTCCACAATTCTCTGAGGATCTCTTCCCCCAAGGTCTCTCTCTCTCAGTCAATAAGTCACACTTAGGCATGAATTCAAGGATCTGTGGGTGGTGGGGGATGTGGCGGGCTAAATCATTTGGGAGGTGGCATGGAAAGTTGTATAGGACTTTGGGGGGCAGGAAAAGGAGGATGTTAGAGGGAAATAACCGTGTTGTTCCCGGAGCACCAATAGCCTAGTATGAAGGATAAAGTCTGTAAGGGTAGCATGTCAGGGCATGCATGCCCCTGTGGAAAAAGGCAGTCTCACAAGCCCACACATGCCCTGAAACCTGGCATCATACCCTGCATGCACTCCCTGTAGAAGCCAGAGGGGACAGGCAGGAGATGTGGGTCAGGAACTGGGGCTCAGCTTGTATAACTCAGCCCCCCTGGGCTGACCTCTTTAGTGCCTGTGGTGGTGGAGACCTGTGGGTCCCAGATTTAGATGGCGTGAAGAACAGCAGCTCCCCAACCCTTAGAAGGTGGGGAAGGCCACTGTCCCTAAAGAAACGAACAGGACATGAGGCCAAATCCACCCACCCCTATCCCTGTTGTTGGTCGTGGAGGAAGGGCAGCCATGGGAACCTGAGCATTCTGTTCTCTTAGACTGAATTGAGGTTGCTTGATTTAACCCTCGTCCCTGACCCAGCACTGGTGCTCCTTGAGTGTCAGGTGATCTGAGTAGTAGGGTTGCTGGGAAATGACCTGTCCAAGATGGTCTGAGTTTCGTTGGAGAGGGCGTTTCACAGAGACCCACACAGGGCCTGAGTTCTGCTTGGGCTCTGGAAGGACCCATCTGATCTCTTTTAGAGCCAGATAGAGATATTCAAGATCAGGACAGGCCACCACACCAGAGTCTCTAGGACGTTGACAAGAGAGTTAGGCTAATGCAAGATCTCAGGAATGCCTGTGGTTCAGCCCACTCTATACACACATCCACTCAGGGGCTCTGGATGTCTTGGGTCAGACTCAGACACACGAGTAGGGCCACTCCTCAGGAGTAGATGGGGTAAGAGCTGGGCAGCACTGTGAACAGAGGACACACACCCACTTACCCTCATCTACCCCAAGTGACCCCTGGTTTCCCTATAGCCTGAGAGGGAGGCAGGAGAAAAGCTGAGATGGTATGGTGGCTGGAGCGCAAGGCAGGATCCGCAAACTTTGCTGCTGGCCTTAGCTTCCATGTCAGTTAGTCTGTCTCCATCTCATACCCCAGGGCTTCAGTTTCTGATAAATTTGAAGAAGAGTGTGCTGCCATGTGGCTTCATATGTACCCTGTGTATGTGCACCACATTTAAATATGGGCTCAATGTATGCACATCCACAACTATGTACAAACCCGTGAAGTGCTCCTCATGAATGTACATGCACACTATCGTATACACGTACATCAATGTATGTGTCTGTGCACACCACACATGTATAAACATATGGCATGCATATAGTGTACACACGGGTCATATACATACACATTGATATGCATTACGTTCCATGGTTCTGTGTACCCTTTTTGTGTGAGCTTAGCCTGTGTATATCTAGAGAGGCTGGAAGCATAAGTAGCAGTCCTAAGACTTAAAAGGGCCATACTGTGTCACTCACAGCTCCAGGGCAGGAGCAAGCCAGCTGCTACCTGAGAATATCAAATTGGGCCAAATGGGATGAGCAAGGTGCCCTGGCTTGGGACTCTGGGGCTTCCAGGTGCTCAGCTCTGTTCCAGGCTGTACAGTCACACTAGATCCCACTGGGACTGGGGACATGCCCAGGATCTGTCTGGCCAAGTCTTGCCTCACTGCATGGAGGCCGCCGCTGCCATCCACCTGGCATTTCTCTTCCATAGAAAGTCAACCCTGTGTGTCAAGGCTTCTTTCCCTCCTCAGGTCCCTCCATGATGACAGGACCACTGAACAAGGCACATGTGTCTTTGGCCTATGATGGAAACCCAGCTCAAGGGGGCTCATCAGCAAGGGTGCGGACTGGCAGTGAAAACAGAATGACCAGGTTGCTGGAGACTTCAGGCGATTAGTGCTGGATCTCTGACTGTCACTCGGTGGCTCTCCTGGTTCGGCACCACCCTCATGATTTGACTTGTTTTCATGATGGCGTCCTTCGTGGAGCAGACTGACTTCAGTGACCTTGGCTTTCCCAAGCTCCCCATGGCCTTTACTTGTCCTGTGTCTCGTGCCTCATGGTTCACCAAAGGCTTCTGGAGCTCCAGCTGTCCCATGTCTCCTCTGACCATCAGGAAGCAGCAGGGACAAGAAAAGGCTCATACTGCTTTGGAAGTTTCACTGCTCAGCCATAAGGCAGGCTGGGAGGCAACGCATTCATCCTAGTAGTTTCTTACCCAAGTTCTGTCTCTGACAAGGAGGGACTTCAGGCAGTAAGTTGAAACAGTTCTTGCTGCACACAGGGAGGCCTTAGTGAAGAGCTTCAGTTTGCAGCTGGGTCTTGGCACCCTTACTAGTATCTGTTAAGAGTGGCAGATTCTGCCAGGCGGTGGTAGCGCACGCCTTTAATCCCAGCACTCGGGAGGCAGAGGCAGGCAAATCTCTGTGAGTTCAAGACCAGCCTGGTCTACAAGAGCTAGTTCCAGGACTGGCTCCAAAGCTGCAGAGAAACCCTGTCTCGAAAAAAACAAAACAAAACAAAACAAAAACAACAAAAAAGAGTGGCAGATTCTGGGGTGACCTGAACACCTTCTATCTCCATCAACCCAGTCTGTTGAAGTAAAAATAAGACTGGATCCAGGGCAGAGGGCAGTGAGGGTCCCAGGGACATGAGGATGTGGGACTAATGCTGAGGATGCTAATAGTCACTGTGGATGCTTGGGATCACTGAAGATGGACACTCAGGAGCACTGAAGGAACTCAAGGTCACCGTGGATGTTTGGGTTGCTACAGACATTTGGGGTTGCCAAGGATGCTTGGGGTCACTGCAGACACTTGAGGTTGAGGTCATTGTAGGAGGTCAGAGTCACAATAGATGCTCAGGATCATTGTGGACTCTTGGGATTTCTGTGGACATTCATTGTCAGGGCAGCTGCTCTGGATGGGAGCAGCAGGCAGGGAGTGCCTGGATGGAAGAAAAGTCTGTATTTGGCCCAGGCTGTGACTAGCAGATCTGTCAGTGGCTGTCCTTCAATTGTGGTACAAGGCAGATTGTTTAGAGGAAGGGACAGTGGCCTACAGCAGGCAGGGTGCATAAACCATGCAGGATGGCCCAGCTGCCTGCCAAGTGACCTTGAAGCTGACAGGAAGGGACAGGAACAGCTCCTCCTACCCCCAGTCTGTGGTCAACCACACTGCAAGCTCCTGCCCTCTGTCTCGCCCTAGATCCCAGGGTGCTGTCCCAGATCCCTGGAAGTAGCAGGGCCATTCACACTCACTGGCCACAAATGGTGGCGTTGAAGTGTCATTTAACTAATTAGCAAGTCTTCAACTGTAGCACCTGCAGGATTTTAGCACAACCTAGTTAGCCTTCTACACATGGCCCCTGGCAGACAGGAGCTGCACGTGAACAAATAGCTACCTCCAGTGACCAATGAGCAAATTCAATCCTAAGTGACCCAATGCTTCCTCAGTGACCCTGAGCGTCCACAGTGCCCTGATGTCAGAGTAGATGGTGGGTGGAGGACTGGCCTAGGAGAGGAGAGACATATCATGGCAGATGGAGCCAATACTGGGCTAAAACTCCAGTCAGGTGCTGTCCTACAACCCAACCCTCTGGCCGGCCCCCAGGTTCATCCATGAGGCCTGGCGACACTCACCTCAAGGTATGTGTAGGTCAGAATCCTTGGGAAGAAATCCAGTCTTGTGACCATAGAGGAGTCAGGGTAACCTGGGGAGGGTGCAGAGGTGGAGGCTGAGAGCAACATGGTAGGGAACAAGTGGTGTCAGCATTCATGGTGCCGTAACAATTAGAACCCCAGGACTTCCTTAGCATCCCCTAGGAATGCTCCAGAGTCTCTGGGGGCTTCCCTCGTCCAAAGCTAGCAACTCCGGCAGTTGAAACTATTTGATTTCCCTGTGGGCCTTGTTATACTTTTTTTTTATGGCTGTAACCAAATGCTTTAGAAAACAACTTAAGAGAAGGATTCTGCTTACAGAGGCTTCAGTGAGCGCTGTTTCCATGGCAGTGCATCATGGTGGTGTGGGGTGTGTGGTGGTGGTCACTTGGGCAGGCAAGGCAGACAGAGGCTGATAGGAAGGGGTCAAGGACAAAATATAGCTTTCAAAGGCATGGCCTCCTAATGGTTCTCCGAATGGTCCATTCAGCTCTGAGTTTGTCACTGGTACGGCAGAAATGAAGATATTCTGGTTTTGTTTGTTTTGAGACAAGGTCTCTCTATAGCCATGGCTAACCTGGAACTCGTAGAGATCCACCTGCCTCTGCCTCTGCCTTCCAAGTGCATGGCCAGCTTGTTAGAAATGAAGATGTTTGGAAGAGATGCTCGTGCCTCTCAATCTGACTACCAGGCTAATGAAAGAAGGGTCCCCAAAGAAGTGGGATTTTCTCCAGGAATCTGTGCTGGGAAGAAAAGAGTGACAGCTGGATGGGAACTTGTTCCCTGGAAAAAGATCTAATAGTTCTAAAAGCTTCTCAGACCACCTGACAGTATGAGACGGAAGCTCAGGCAAGGATGGGTCAATGGTGGGCAGGACCACACCATGACCAGGACTGCTTAGATGTGCATAGCCTTAGTTCTCTGTTTAAACTTTGATCTCACTTCAGGACCCAGAAGATGGGCTTGGAATGATTCCTGGATTTCTTTGTCTCTCTTCCTGATATGGCCACACTCAATAAACATCCCCTTTCCTTCCTTCCACTTTGAATTTGACTCTTTTAATTTGCTACTGAGGACAGGTGGCTGGTCTGACTTGGGACACAGGAGGTGACCTATCCTCAAGTTGGATTACAAGTTCTCTGATGGGTTAACCTGTTGCTAGGTTAGTAGTACCCTTTTGATCCAGCCAGCTCTCAACAGCACCACAAACTGGGGACCAAACCTTTAACACATGAGCCTTTCTGAGGGATACCTCATATGCAAACCCTAACATGGAGTTCAATGGGTTTCCTTGTACTTTTATATATAATGGCAAGCATAGTCAGGACAACAAAGACCTCTGTCACATCCTTCCCTGCCATCGCTTTCCCTACCTGGCAGCTACTCCTTTGTTCTCCTGGGCTAGGTTTGTCTTTCTGAGACTACCAACTAAAGTGATGCAGAGGGCCACCTTCTGAGATGACTTCCTAGTCCACTGAAAGCCACCACCTTGTTCATGCATGGAGGTCAGCTTCTCTGTCACGGTGCACTTCTACACTGGTGCCCTGCGCAGATGCGCTGCCGTCTGCTCAGCCACCCACCTGCAGAGAGTTCCTGGCAGTCCTAGGCTCAAGCTAGACAAAGGCACTGTGAAGTCCCCTGTGTGAGTTTCTGTGAACACAGATGCCATTTCGTGCTGGGAAGTGCCTCAAGTGGGATTCCTGGGCACTGCAATCTAACTGTGACAAGAAACCATCAAACCATCCAGAGTGACTGGGCCGTTTTGCCTTCCCATGGCAAACGTGGGTGCCTACAGCTCAGTTGTTTTCATTTCAGTCTTTCTAAATGTGTGAGATGGTTTCTGATTGTGGCTGGAATCTACAAGTCTCAATGACTGATGTTGCTGAACACTTCACCAATATTCCCTTTGGTGAAGCATCTGTCTATGAATTTTGCCCTCGTTCCCTCCTTTCTTCTTATTTCAAAGTGATGAATGTCTTACAGAAAGATGCAAAAACAGTAGCGCTCTCTCTCTCTGTCTCCATTTTTCTCTTATTTTGGGGTGGGGTGGGGAGTAGTATGTCTACAGGTGTATGTGTGGAGGCCAAAGGGCAACTATGTGAAGTCATTTCTCTCTGTCCATCTTTACATTGGTCCCAAGGAGTAAACTCAGATTGCTAAGCAGCAAGCGTCTTTATCTTGGTGTCATCTTGCTTGCTTTAGCAGTGAGATCTCTTGGCAGCCTGAATAGGCTAGGAAAGAGCCCACTAAAGGGGCTAGCATGGAAAAGGGGCTCCTAGCAGGAGGCAAGTATCTTTTCGTGTCTACCAGCCAGCTCCCAGATAATGACATGGAGACTTTTTCTTAATTATGAAAGCAAGTGCTGAGGTCATAGTTTACTGATGGCTCATTTGGAGATGCTGGAAAGGCAGAGGAAACCCTGGAAGGCTCCTGAGGTCCCGGGGTCCTGAGGTCTCTCCAAACCTGAGAGGATCCTGGGAACCTGGGACAGCCCTGTAGTCTAGAATCACTTTGGGCAGGTTCAGGACACTTGCTGTCCTGGGGTGGGGCTGTCCTGTGGCTAGCAAGGAGATTCCTTTCATCACAGATCTTGTCCACAAGGGACCCAGTGAGGCTGAGAGCTGGAAACGCTTGCATTTTGGGAATGTGCCTCAGCCTGATGGGAATCAGCAATCCCTGTGAAGACACCTTAAATTCTGAAGCCAAGGAGGGGACAGGATGGGAACCAGAAGCAGGGGCTTCTGAGCACTCCCATGAGGCAGCTCCAGTAGAGACTCTGATTACCTTGTAGCTGGAGCCACTGGGCAGCAGGGTTCCAGGCACAGGAAGAGAGCAAGGCCCCATGGGGAATACGGCAGGGTAGGCCTGATAGGTTAAGACACATCTCATGGTGGCACAGCTCCCTGGCAGTGCACCAAGCCCTCCTAACAACTTGGTGGCATGGGCAACAAACCCATGCACACTGTGAAAGCGTGTAGAAGGGCACTTCAAGGCTAGACAGGCTACGGGAACAGAGCCTGAGGCGTGACCCCCACATGGGGCTCCTACTCATGGAGCAAGCTAAGCCTTATCCTTGGCCACTCATTGAGCTTTATCCTAGCTAGACCCTGAGCCTTAATCCTGGTAACACTGAGCGCCAACCCTGCTCACTTTCTAAACACTGCCTTATGGGGCTTCCCACTGACCCAGACCTTGAAACTAAGAAGTACAAGTTGTGGTTGTGGAGACCTGGCTCCGGGATTGGTGGGGTGCTTGCTATAGGCACCCACAGAACCCATCACTACCGAGATGCACCAGCAGGTCTAATTTTCCTGTGCTCAGGCGAGAAGCAGAGACCACACTGCAAAAGCTGCTGTGACTCAGCGGGCTCCTCCTCACTTTATATTTATCTCCTCCAAACCCTATAAATACAGCGACGATCGCCCGATACCGTCAATACTCCCAACGCCTCCCGCCCTGGTGCTGGCCCACTGTCGTGAGGGTGGTGTGGGGGGAGGCGGCTGAACAGACCTGAAGCAGACATCTTGGAGGTGTAAGGTACTCAGCCCTGTTCCTTGTGCTATCCCTGGCCGACAGTCTACACCTGTTCCTTGCCATCTATTATGGAGCAAAATACACAGCAGCCTGTTTTTCTGTGCTGGAGATTCAGGGTCCTGGCTCTTTTGTCCAAGACACAGCACATGTCTGGGTGTACGCAACACAACCCTCATTGTAGTGCCTGCTTGATGACAGGTTAGGGCTTTGATGGTGGCTTGCAGCTTGCAGAGACACCTGCCAAATAAGGGAATGGGCAGCTAGACTGGAGTCTGGAGCTACGGTCAAAATGTAAAGGAATGTGGAGGTGTCACCATCAGGCTACCTGAAGAGGGCCCTAGCCCACCTCATAGATAGCATGGATGGAAAATGGTCCTTCAGGCAAACCCAAAGGTGTGGTATTAATGGGAGTAATGAAAGCTAACAGCAACCCTGTGTGGCACTCACCACTGTCCCAGGCTCCTTGGAAGCATCTGTCCATGCTGCTCTCAAGTATGTGCTTCTCCTGCATGGAGCTGAGGCCCAGCAAGAGGAGCAAGAGCCCACAGCTACACAGCAGGGCAAAACCAGAGTGGCCACAGCTCTCCTCAGGCCAGGCTGGGCTGGGCAGTGGGACCAACTGGTCACATCAGAGCTAAGACTAGGCCACTTATTTGTTGTCATGACGATGTCGTGGCTGGAGTCCACTTCAAGTCTCTATCCATGAGGCTTCTCAGCCTCCTTCCTGCCACCCCAAGCTCTCTTCACACTGTTGGGTGGAGAGCTGGAGATACAGGGCTCCAACTGGAGGACTTCAGTGCCAAAGGGAGGGGTGTGTAAGGTTTCTTAACTACTCTTGTCCAGAAGGCTACCAGTCTCCTGAAGTTCTAGCAGGGCAGCCACTCTACAGCACACCCAAGACCTGAGTTCTGACCTCTAGGATAAAGGCAGCAGTAGCAGGTTCTTCTTCAATTCCAATGAAGGACCATGCAAACAACTTCCCTCCTCTCTGCAAATGTGTGATCCGGCTATGGCCATGCATCTGTGTGAGGATTGGTCAGGGAATGCCAGCAAGGTTCAATGATAAATTAGATTTTTGCAAACACTGAAGAGATGCTCTGGGTCAAGGAGAGGCAGCTGAGGGTGACGTGGAGATGTCAAGGCTGGGCCCCAGCATTGTGGTCTGGGGGGAAGCAAAAGCTTGGTCCTCCTGCATGGGCTCACTGAACAGAGACAGGCTGAGAATCCCTACAGCCTTGCCAGGCTGGTACTGGGAGCTCTTTAGCACTACCCTCGCTCATGGCCTTTTGCCTGAAGATTCTGCCCCCCTATTCTGCCTACAGCACAGATATTATGAGTGTGGGCCTATTCAGGTACCTTCTGCCTTCACAGGGACAGGATCACAGATGGCAGAAGTCACCAGACCCTAGAAGTACTGTGTACAGACTTGTCCTTGGGAACCTGGAGTTGGTTCTGCAGGGATGAGCAATGACTCTGCATCTTAAGGCTATGTGGGTCACTCAGCAAGTGGACCAGGGCCCAGTCAGGATAGCCTCCTCTACCTTTCCCACTGAGGAGCAGAATAAAGACCAAAGATTCTTTCCCTCAAGGATAGAGATGCGAGGAGTGCCCTTGCCTATGACCCAGGACTGTTTGGTGCTCTAGGCTAAGCTTCCTACCTTCTGACTTTCACCAAACATTAGCAGGTTCTGACTGTCTAGGGTAGGGAACAGAATAGTCACAGAGTGGCTGTGAGGCCCAGTCTAGGATCTATCTGCCCGTTACTATCCTATCTGCCCTGGGTCTCCACCCTGTGATAACCAGTGGCTTCTTTTCTGTGTAATTCTGTGTTTTCTTGATGGACAGAGAGCAGAGTCCCATGGTTAGTGGTGTCACTGACACCAGGACAGCCTCTTCTAGAATACCTGCTACTATGGGCCTTTGAGATCCCGGGAGTACAGGAACACATCTAGTTGAGGCCTACCCTGGGTTATCTTTTTCCTACAGCACTCGAGGAGCCCAGGATACCTGATGGTTCTATTTTTGTACACATTCTAGTCTCCCCACAGGTTTCATGGAAGTGGCAGGATGAGGGTGTTTGGGTCCCAGGCCCATGCCCCCAGTGCTCTCAGCCCTTGCCTATCTGCTCTTCATTCAGAAACAAATGTCAGGATGCAGAAGAGTAACTGGGTTCTTGTTCAGACAAACAGTGCAGCTGCTGAGGGCAGAAGGACCTGGGGCAGGGAAGTGGCTGGCCATCCAGGAGGCATTTAGTCCTGGGGGACTTCTACTTCTACTTGGGGTGGAGTGGGGCTCTGTGGTCTTGAAGCCCTTTCCCTGCTTCTCTAGACTGTTCTAGATGATCCCCAGCCTTCTTGCTCAGTCACTTTGATCTATTATATATTCATTCAGTAAACACACTATGAAAAAAAAACCACATAGGAGCTTCATTTCGGGGTCAGGAGGCCAGAGGGTCAATTCTATGCTAGAGGAGGGTAGGCACTTATACAATTTGGAGGGACACAATAAAGGCTGCCTGGGCTGGTGCCCAAGAGGGTGTGGAGACAGTGGGAGGCACTGCCATGTAGGAGGTAAAGGCTAGGAGTTGGGACAAAGGTGTTGGCTGAGTCTGACAAGGTGATGGCCTTACTCCATGGCCCTAACCTGTGACTGTTCAGTCCTTGGCAGGATGATTGTTGTGCCCACATTTCAGGCTGGAGGAGAGAACGAGGCAGGGAGGTGGGCTAGCCAGCTACCTGGCCTTCTGAAGGGTTTGGAAGTTCTATGTTCTGCTGTCACTCCTAGCCATGATTGAGTCACATGGCCAGCTGAGCTGGGCGCCTCTCTGTTCTGAGAAAAATTGGAGTTCTATTGGTAGGAGGCTAGGGGGGTCTGAGATGATTTGATAAGAGCATGAAGGCTGTTGAGGGGACAGAGTGGGAGGCTCAGACACCTTGTTCTGTTAGGGGGGGTGCACACTGAAGGGAAAACAGGAGATGAGACCCTTACTGAGAATTCAATTCTGCTAGGTTTGAAGATGCAGTCTAGGCCAGGGCCATCCATGTGGCTTCTAGGTGTCTGATGGAGTCTTCATGAGCCTCTCAGGCAGCTGAAATTGCTGAGCCCAGGGTCCCTCCAAAGGTCTTGGAGATATCCCAACCCTAAATATGGGGTGCCAGAAGTCAACCTTGACTCCCAAGTAGTAGAGTCTAGTCTCAGGCACTTGCTCTGTAGTGTCTGGGTTCAGGGAAATGAAATCCAGACCTTCTGGAGACCATGTGCCAATTCTGTCCAGGAAAGCTCTGATCCTGAGCCTACTCCTCAGGCCTTGGGCAGGCTGCCTCCCTCCCTATGTTCCCTTCTCTGCTATGCTCGGTCTATAGGACTGAGCACCCTGCCTTTCTGTAGGAGGCAAGATAGCCCAGACTTGAGAGGAAGCATTGAGTCCTTCTTCTTGTAGCTCCTGCCCAAGGTGGTCTTCCACAGCCTCCAGAAACCACATAGCCTATGGTGTAAGGGAGGAAGCCATCCTGGAGGAGTCACCCTGTGGAAAGCATACTTCATTTTCCTCTTTTTCTGTGCTGTTGGGGATGGACCCCAGGCTTGAACCAATGACCCACACAACCAGCCCTCTCCTTCCTCTTCCCCATTCAAGAAGAGACAAGAGAGACAGGACTAGGGTGGCCAGCCAGCCCTCACACAGGTCTTGACCCTTGGTGACCCTTCCTCCCAAGTGCCTGCGTGTAGCCCAGCACAGGCAAAGCTGGGCATGTGCACAGCCTGGCCCACCCCAGTCTCCTCGGCTCTTCATGCATGACAGTACCATGACCAACCCTTTTCACGCATGCGCCTTGACACAAACTTATCCTGGTGTGATCGAGAACCCATGCTCAGCCCCAGCACAGCAGGAACACCCATCTCTAGTGTGCAGATTCATGCCACCTCACATATGCACTGTCTGCTCGCATACCTGTTTACGGTGTATGTGCACACTAGAACTTCAGTGTCCAGAACACACGCTGGTGTTTGGGTTCCTACATGAAGCACTGGCTCACACACCTCACAGGTACACAGTCGGGTTCACAAACAACCTGGTGATCACACGCATGCCATATTCACAGGTTTGACCCCTGCACACACATTACAGACTTTAGCTAGAAATCTCAGCTGACACTGAGATTTACAGACTGGCACCCAGCTACACACAGACCCTTCACAGGAAGTTTTGGTGTGTGGTCATAGTCCTGATTCTACTTGTTCAGGGATCTCCCCTGCCATCTGAAGTTGCAGGGGGCGTCCTCAGGTGGTGCCACAGGTGTTTGACCTTGCTGGAGAATGGACTCAAAGAAGGATCCGCTAGGTAGGACCACGTGATTAGCAAGGGCCAGGGCAAATCATGTTCTTCTATTGCCCCCGTATGATCTGGGCTCATCTGTGGGGCTCCTCAGAGGTTATCAGCTGGTTACACATCCTGGCCCATGCTCTTCCCAGGTCTGGTCCTTCCTGCCATGTATCCACTGGAGAATGGAGGGGAACCTTCAGGAAGTCCAGTGCCAGGCCGAAACTGAACATCCAGGTAGGGTCTCCAAAGGGCCACCCCGAGTCAATACACAGCTCCCATGCATGGTCCTTGCTAGAGGTTCTTCAACAGCACTCATCCTCCGATTCCTGGTCTGTATCCCCGCGGCAAGTTCACGCCCAGGCACCCGGTAACCAAGTCTTCCAGACTAGGCGCGCCTAAGGCCGGGTCCAGCTTCCTTCTCTCGCTCCACCCTCAATTTTGTTGGTTCTAAGGCAGAATAAACTCCCCGCCGGCATCTTTTGGCCTGACCAGCCGCCGTCGCACCGTTCTCCCCCCCCCACTCACCCCCGCAACCCCCGCGCAGGGCACACTGGGACTCGCAGTCTGCCAGTCGGCGTGCAGGGGGCCGCGCACCATTGGCCGGTTTCTTTGTCACGTGATGTTTGGGTGCCAGTCTGAGGTTCGCCTCCCTCCCGCAAGTGGGAGCGCGCCCCAGAGGTGGTGGCAGGTGACTCAGGTGAGGTAGCGGCCTTGGGAAAGGGCGGGCGGAGCCTGGAGTTTCCCTAGTGGGCGGGGCCGGGTGCAGGATCAGAGTGCCCGACTTTGGAACCCTGGTGCTCGGCACGAGATAAGAGACACTGTATCCCGGATGCGGGGCTAGGATGCCTGCCTTGGGCACCGCGTAGGCGAGGGCGGTCCTGGCGGCAGAGTCTCTCCAAGTCTGGCTGAAGTCTTCGCTACCCACTCTAGAGGACTGCACTGAGTATGGAGCGTCCGCGAACTCACTTGTTAGCTGCAAGAGGCGTTCCCTGAGATTCTGAGATCAGCTCTTGAGCCTTTGCTGGAGAGAACGATCCTGTGTGCCTCTCCTTATTCCGTCCTTCAAATTGTATGCGGTGCCTCAGCGGAATCCTTTTGGGGCTTCCAGGTGGTCTGAATCCGCAGTATCCCCGCGGAATCCCCCAGTCGGGGCCACCTGTTGTTTGTAGATTCCTGTCCCGCCCTTCTTCTCTCCACCGGGAAGCTTTGTCTTAGATATCCAGGGTGGTGGTCACTAGTCACCTGGAACTAAAATAGCCTCGGAGCCACACAGGCAGGTTGGACAGTACAGGTAGGGGGACTTTTGCAGTCTTCCTAGGAAGAGCCCTGGGTCCCAGCTCCCCTATCCATCATCTTGCCAATACACCGTTCCATTCACACCCTGGCACCCCTTCTTTCTACCCCTGAATGCCTGCCTACCTGCCTTTCTTTTAGGCCCTGGTCTGATGCCAGCTGGTTCACAGTCACTTCCTGACCCCTCTCTGGGTATTTCCCGGCCCCTCCTTTTCTTCCCAGCACCTGATATTTGCATGCTGCCATTGCTTGCTCTCTGATTACTGTTTGTCTGTGAGGCAGGGATTGGGGCTGCTGCATGGTGTGTACCTGAACGGTGCCTGTACTCATAGGGTGGAGGTGCAGGTACAAATCTGTTAGTGGTGAAGGTCCAGGGGCAACATTGTACTTTCCAGTCATACAGCTTCATCCACTGTAAGGTTGTGGTGGGCATCTCATGCACCATGTACTGGGACCCAGGATCTGGGAGGTCAGGAGCATGTTGTGACTCCAGATGACTGGGGGAGGCCCATTAAAGGCCAGGAGATTTCCTGAAGGAGGTTTAGTTTTAGCTGGGTCACTTGTGTCCCTGACTAATGCTAGCTGGCATTCACATCCAACAGCCTGTGGCTCCTCTGACTTTGCCCAGTCGAGTTTCCTTGGATATTTCCTGTATGGCCATGAAGATGCTGGGACAACAGTCTAGACCCTATCTCTGTGTCTGGGACCTCACGTAAGGGCAGATAGATGTCATTGTATACGCTTGAAGCAAGGGTATTTTTGGTTTTTGTTTCATGTGCACAGGTCCTTGTTTCCTGCATGCCCTGTGTCTTTGCTCACCTGTATGTAGATTCCACGCCTCTCGTTTGCAGTGTCCTTCACTACCTCATGCTCTTGTGAGTCTATGGTGTAGGCACCTTTGCTTTGCTTGTCCTTCAGCACCCAGCACAGCACCTAGAGTGGAGTGGGCAAATGGCAAGTTGGATAAAGGAGTAAGCCGTAGGAGGAGACGGCATGGAGGGCAAGTGTAGATGTTGAAGCTCCAAGCAGGGAGTTGAGGACTGACCTATGACCTCAGGTGTAGCCAGCCATTCATGCATGGGTAATGTGATGGGAGCCCTGAAGAGGGACCGTCCCACACTGTGGGATTTGAGTTGGGTCAAGGTATAGGGAACAGTCTGGTTATTGTAGGGATCAGAGCATCCTGCAGCAGTAACACTGGTCATACCAGCCACACCTACCCAGCAGCTGGGGACCAAGCGCTGGTAAGGGTATTCTGGGGAGAGGGTCCCAGAAAGAGGAACTGGGTTAGTCTTCTGTTGTGAAGTTCTGAAGTGCCTCCCACTGGACCCCAGACATGCAGAGTCCTGAGGCTGTTGGGGAGTTTGTCCTTCTGCATTGTTGGGGAAGAATTTGTTGCTGTGTTATGCGTAGGCTTCTGTTTCTTCTCTTTCCAGGGCACATGTGTTGGGTGGGCTTGGGTCTAGGAGATCTATTTTGGTTTTGTGAGTGGAATAGTGCCTGTGGCTCAGTCCAGCTGTGGTTCATTATGTCCCTGAAGTTCTGACTTTGTGCTCACCAGTAACACTGAGCTTCTTAGTCTGAAGGTAGACATCAGATTCATCTGTGTGTGGACATGCTCAGCACTGCTTGGCACCTAGGCGGTCGCTGGATCTGTGAATGGGGGACTGGGTGGCAGAAAGACTGGGGAACAGAAGGGCTGGAGGCGTGGCCACTGCTGTCTTCTCCAGGGCACACCGCCTTCACTCGTTCGCTGTTTACTCTCTGGGTTTGCACTCTATACGTGGAATATTCTGCTCCTGTCTCCTTCAGGGTGCCAAGGCAGGCAGGGAGGAGATATAGTTTACATTCTTAGGAGAGAAAAACTCGCATCCTGACTCAAGTTGCCAACATCCAACTGCAGTCATTTCTGTGCCTCCCTGCTTGTCACCCCCTCCTCCAGCCAGCTGTGGCCTTTGGGCAGGGAATCTATGGGCTCCTGGCCAGTGTTTGCTGAAGAAACGGAGGTTGTGAAGTAGGTGACCGTGAACTTGAACTGTTCTTACTTCTCTATCCTTTCTGTGAGTGCTGCGCTGAACTCCCTTCTGCAGAATTGTCTTGACCAGGTCCTCTGGCATAGCAGGTGGTACCTGCCAACAAGCCAGTCATCTTGAGTTTTCCAAAGATTTTTCATGTCTAGAGTACTTCACCTGAGTAGTTGAGGGCATCGTTCAAGGTGCCCTGTCAGATAGGACTGCCCTCTGGTACCTGTCACTTCGGACTGCTTTACTTTGTCCCAGCTCTCAAATTTTCCCATCAGCCCCAGGCATTCTGAGTTCAGGGTGGGTGGAGACATGCTTCGCTTGGTTTCATACCCAGAGCACACCTGGGGGCATAAGTGCAACCTGTTAGACTTGAGTCGAGTTGGTGGCTGCTGCAGGTAGGCAGGTAGATAAGGTTTCCTGGTGTAGACTGCCCACCTGGACAGGGGTCCAACAAAACCTCGACTACAGGGGCCATGCCACAGAAGAATAGTTTTCTGCGGGAGGCCCAGACATGGTGTTCAAGAGAGAGGGGCTGCCTGCAGTCTGTTCCTCACAGAGTACATGGGGGAGTGACCCGGGAAGCTCGGGCAGGAAGGGAGGCCTGGACTTGGCAGTCCCTGTCAGTGCTTTTCAAGAAAGGCCTGTAGAATCTTGCTGAGATTCACTGGAGGGGACTGAACACAGGGTCTCGTGGCTGGAGCTGAAAGGTCCAGGTTGGTCTGTTCCAGGGCTCCATGCTGTGTGGCCAGACTCCCCTTGGTGCAGAAGCCCCGTGTGTCCTTTAGTGGATCTGGGGCAGCTGGGTCCTTCCTGGACTCGTGGCAGGGGCTGCTCATTATCCTGGCAACCCTGGGCTGTGTGCTGGCTCCTGGAAACAGCGGTCCTTCCTGACTGGAAATGAGCAAGCAGGGCCAAGCAGTCACGCTGGCCCTGAGAGACCCTGGCCAAGTGCTCTGGCCCAATAAACCTTTATGATTTTCTTCCACTGGATTGATGGAAGATTGTCTTGTTTTCTGCCTCTGATTTCCCCGGAGACAAGGATAGTTCCCAGGCCTCACTTGTTCCACATCTTGATGTGAGCCCAACATTGCAGCTCTTTAGCTGAGATGTTAACCGTGTCACTTTCCAGAGCCCCCAACCTTGCCCTCTCATACTGTTGACATGGTCATGGCTTCCAAGGATTCATCATGACCATCCCCGAGATGCAGACCCTCCAACCTTTTGAGACAACACTCAAGGGTCAGAGGACAGTTCTGAAGGGTGAAAAAGGGACTGTGCAGTAGGGGAATGCAGTCCTTAGGCAGTGGGTCAGCCCTCTTCCGAACCATCTTCTGAGTTGCCCCATTTTCCAGTTCCAGCTCCAGACAACCTGCTCTGTCTTCTGTCTGGGTAGCTAGGGGCATGGCCTGCCTTTAAATGGATTAAATCATCACTGTGGCCATTAAGTGGTCATCATCACTGTCTTTTGTTCCTACATAGTCTGTTGTCTCCTGTCTGTTGACCACTGGGCATCTGCCTGGCTCTGTTAGCTCCCTTAAACATTGCAGGTCTGCACATTTCCTGCATTTGAGTAAGTTACCACACTCTCATAGGGCTGTAATGACTGTCCCTTCCTGAGGCTTAGCGTTCTGACTCTAAGGACAAGTCTGCTAATTGTTCTTCCCCTCTGCATGTACTCTAGTACCTCCCTCTGTTTTTTGGGAAGTCCAAATAGGAAGAAACGAATACTGGAAGGCTGGAAGAGGCCCATGAACTAGATGGTATTGATAATGGCAATGGTTCTATATAGTGACTATATATATATATATCTTGCCTTCTGCCCTGTGAGGACATTCTCAGGATGAATGTAGTAAAAGTTTAGGGGCCACAATGAGGTATGTGTGCTGCATATCTGATGGAGAGGGTAGGCTAGGGCCCGTCTCAGGATTCTTGTTTCCATGAATGAGCTTTCTGGCATGGTAACTAGTACTGGGGGCGGGTGGTTTCAGGGTCATTTATCACCAGAGGTTGTGGGACTGACGCCATGCTTAGGGAATGTGGTCTGTCTGTGTGTGCCTGTGTGTTTATCCTGTACCTATACAAGATCCTGGGTACAGTCGGAGGGATTCAGGAGAGCCTGTACCAGTGGAATGTGGGATGCTCGTTGGGTATAGTATGAAGGTATCCTAGGAGAGTTGGGGGTTTCAGGGCTATGCTTAGGGACTTGCTGGCATGAGAGCTACAGAGAATCGTGCTGGAAAACTGGTGAGCAGGAGAAGGGTGCAGTGCTTTGCCTGCCCCAGCTTGCTTTGACTGCACTCTGCTTCATCATCCATTCTAAACTATTCTTTGAAAAGGGACACATTTTGAAGTCGGAAGTCCAGAATTTGTCTCCCGACATTAATAAACACACAGCCCAGCAGCCCCTTCCTGGCTTGGCCATCCTTTTAGCACAGACTGTTAGAGGCACCAACTAATGAGGAGTTCAGTTCATTTCTGAGTCTGGCTCCCTTCCCTGGGCTGCCTCCCCTCCTGCCACAGCCAGGGTGCTAATGAGAGAGTCTGGGACTGAGATGGGGTGGTGGCTGCAGTGGATCAAGGATCGTGATTCTGGATTTTCTGGTCTGGGGTCTAGACTCTTTTAGCCGGTCTGCGATCTCTAGCTTGGCCTCACCGGTGCTGGCTTATCTGGCCCCATTGTGGCTCTGGTCTGTTGGTTGTAGCTAGGAGTCACTGTAGGTCCCTTGTCCTCACCACAGAAAGATGGGTTTTCACTTGGCATTGCAGCTTCTTTATGTCCTTCCAGCCTGGACCCACTTCTGATGGCTGTCCCAACCTGCTCCCAGGTGTCTTTCTTCAGGATACTCCTTCGTTTTCAGTGTCCCCATCTGGAGACCCCTCCTTGCCTTCCTAAGCATGGCACAGTGCTGCTGTGAGCAGATCCCTCAGCTCGCTTCTGCCACTTGACTCTGAGTGTGTGTGTTAGGACGGGGGGGGGCGATACAGATATAGATAGATATCCCCAAAGTCCAATAAGATGGCACTTTGCTTCCTCATTGGTTTCTGTTATTTGTTTTTGTGTTGTTCTGTGTTGCCCTCCTCTAGGACTTTGCAGGGTTCCATCTGTCTCCGTGGTCTTGGCATAACAAAGCAGTTAGGCACCCAGTGACAGTGGTTTGTGACAGGAGCTGACTGTTGGTCGGAGCATTTACCTTTGCTGTTCAGCTTCTGATGCCCCCAGGACACCCACCCCTCTGTGGCAGGAGGTAGTGGGGGGACAGTGACAGCAGACTCACTAAAAACAGGAACCGGGCAAGGCAGGCCAAAACTCTCATTCATCCACACCTTCCAGAAGAGAGGCTGTGACTTCCTGAGAGCAGGAATATCTGAGTGAGAAGGCTCGTTTTTCAGGCCCCTGATGCTCTTTGTGAACCTTGACATAGCCAGGGTATGAACACAGCTTGGATGCCATGGCCACCGGGCAGGAGATGCAGATAGGCCATACTGGTAGGGGAGGTGTGGGCAGTGATGTAGTGTCCAGGGAAAAATGACACGGCTCAAGATGGTGCCAGAGGACAGCATGGCAGTGGGGGTTGTTTTCTTTATGAAGCAAGAGGTTGTGTGTTGTAAGTCTCCAGAAGAGGTGAAGTACAGAGCTGGGGGTGGAATCCGGTTGGGTCCAACCATCAGATCAACTGTCTTTTTTCCCACACTGTCCCTCCAGAGTTAGAGCCCTGGATTAGAAGTTACTTTTAGGTAGAAAGTGGATTTGAGTTGTTCCCCAGAGCTATCAGGCTTTAAGCAACCCTGCTGCCAGTACCAGCCCTTTCGATACCGAGACAGCCCTGATTGTTCTGTTCATCATTTAGGATGAGCAGTTGTGGAGATCCGAATATGCCTGTAACTGCCTGTACCCCATCTCCCTGACAGGATATCAGAGGCTACAATATCTGTTCCCCTGTTGTTAGAGATTGCAGGCCAGTCCTGCCTTCTTGGGTCTGACAGGATTTCTGTGCCTCTGCTCCTCACTCATGCTTTCTGCACACTACCAGTGCAAGAGGGTGTGGAGGCGGGTGCCGATAGGTGTGTTGGTGACGGGCCCATCAAAGCCAGAGGGGCTCTGTCAGCAGGGCATGAAGTCAGGAGCCAGATGGGGGTCAAGCTACGTCTGTTAAAAGTAGGTAGTAGTCATATCAGCTGGTCCCCGAGTTTCCACAGCCTGAAAGCAAAGTCTGCACCTGTGACCAACAGTCGGAAATAACATGTCTCTATCCTTCAGAGGACAAGGTACAGCACTGAGCCACATTTCCTCCAAGGGAGGAGAGCTGGAGGTCTTGGGTAAAGGGATGAGTGATACCCATGCCAGACATCTGCCTAAGCAGTGTTGAGTTTCAGACAGGACCCTTCCTCCTAGATGTTACCCTCTTCTTCCTTTGGGGACCCCACTTGCACAAGGATAGATTGTACCTTGTGATAGTTCACTTACATCCTGGTCTTGAGCTTTAGGGCTGGAGATGGCTCTGCTCTTTGTCAATCTGGAGCTTGGCAGAGAGTTTGACATTTAGTGTCTTTTAAAAAAATAAACTTTTTTTATTATAGGCTAGTTGTGAATTCATATCCAGTAAGAGAGAGAACCTGAGTACCTGTGCCCCTGTTCCGCCAGGGATAGCTTCTTGCAGAACCAGTAGTGTAGTCAGGATAGCAACTGGTATAGCCAGGACCTTGGTGCTCTATCACAGAGAGGTGGATCCTTTAGCAGCACCCCCTTTGCTTCTACCATTCTCTCTCTCTATCCACCTTCTCTTGTTTTTCAAGACAGGGTTTCTCTGTGGCTTTGGAGCCTGTTCTGGAACTAGCTCTTGTAGACCAGGCTGGCCTCAAACTCACAGAGATGCTGGAACTCCCAAGTGCTGAAATTAAAGGCGTGCAGCATCACCGCCCAGCACTTCTGCCATTCTCTTCCTGAGTGTTCAGGAGTCACTGTCTGCTCCCTGTGCCTGTGATGTCACCTTAAGATCATGTAGTCTGAGGCCTCTGGGGAGTGGCTTTTCTGCTTCCCAATAGTTCCCTGGAGAGTTCCAGAGCTGCTGTGACTGTAGAGTCCTGTTTCACACTATGGGCAGTCTGGAGGAGAATGATTCTGACGTCATCTTATTTTAGTATTTGCATTGTTCATACAGTCCAATAGCAATGCCTGAGGAAGCTTCAGTGGGCAGTCGAGAGTCTACCAGCCCTTGCTTCCCAACACCCTCATGACACTGAATCTTCCATTTTCAGAACATGGCATATCTTTCTGGTTATTGAATCTCATCCAGTATTTGTAGCTTTTAAAGAAAAGTACTAATTTTTTCTCATAATGTAGGGTGGCTTTGGATTTACCATCCTCCTGCTCTTTGGATGTTAGGACTAAAGTCATGCCACCTTGCCAAGTTTACATTTTCTCTTTTTCAGGTACTGGGTATTGGACCTTTCCCATGCTAGGCAAATGCAATGTCACTGAGCTGTGCCTCATTTTCTTAACTCTGAGCTGACAAGTTGTGGACCTTGATGGCATGCATCGTATATTGGACACTGGCTGGAAAGAGCTAAACAGTGGGAATACCTTACAGACTGACATGTTTTTGTGGAGAGAACATTGCAAACCTAGCTCTTACTGATTACGCATGAGCTGCAGTCACACAGATGCCTTGCACCCCTCCTTTACATCCTCTTGGGACTGGCAGTTGCCCTCCCCTCCCAGCTCATCATGCTGTAGCTCCACTCTGCTTCTGTGACTTAGAATTCCATATAGTGAGGGAGGTCATGCCATGTTTGCCTTTCTATGTGTGCCTGCCTCATTGCACTTAATGCCTTCTGGGGTCACCCGTCCTTCATTTTTGAAATCTGAGTAGTGTTTCTATGCCGCCTTTTCTTTATTTGTTCAACTCTTGTCCATCTTTTTCTTGGATGCTGGGATCAGTGCAGCTCTGAACATGGGGAATTGATGTTTCTATACTCCTTTAGTTTTCCTTGGCTGTGTGCTCAGCACTGGGGATTGCTGATCTTATAGTAATGGTGTCCTGTGTTTAATTGTGGGGGGAATCATTATACCATTTCCCAAAAATGGCTATACAGGATTATCATGTCCTTATAATGAGTCTTTCTCTTCTTACCCGCCAGTTCCCAAATGACACAGAGGCTTATGGAAGATTGGCTGTAGCCTAGGCTTGTTTTTAGCTAGCTCTTATAACTTAAATTTACCCATTTCTATTAATTTGTGTTCTATCACGTATAGGTCATCCTGTTTCTTCCATGTTTCCTGGCATCTCTTGTGCATCTAAGCATCTAGATTCATCTACTTCTTCGTTCTCTGCCCGGAAGTCCCACCTATACCTCCTGCCTAGCTATTTTCAGCTTTTTATTACCTCAATCACAGCAATAAGTCTTCACAAATATCCCACAACATGTCTTCATTTGTACAAAAATTCCTTTAGTTTATACCCTTGCCAGCACTTGTTTTCTCTTTTCATCTTGGTGGTAGCTGATCTTGCAGTCGTGGGGGATAGCTCACTGTGTTGGATTTGTATTTTTCTGGTGACAGGGATGTTGGGCATGTTCACGTGTGGCCATTAGCATTGGTTTTGAGAAATGCCTGTGTTCTTTGCTCGTGTTTGCTATTGAGTGGTTGAGTTTCCTATGGATTTTTTTTAACTTGTGTGGTATATAGGGTTTTCTCCCTATTCTCCCCACTCTGTTCATTGTTTCCTTCACTGTGCATGTCATTTTAGTTCAACAGGACCTTGCTTCTGTCTTCTTTCTCTGTATTTTCTTCCAGTGGTTTTACAGTTTCACATCTGCTTTTCTAGTCTTTACTCTGCATCTGTGCTGATTTCTGAATGTGGTATGAGATCAGGGCTCAGTCTCTTTTGAATGGTTAGTATCCCCAGCAGTACTTTTGGAGAGATCACATCAGGGATCATGGCAGTCTGCCTGAAGTCATGTTACCGGAAACATGTTGGTTTAGTTCTGGTCTGTATTCTCTTCCGTGGTCTGTGTATTTTTCTGTAGGCACTGGCTTGTTTTGGATGCAGTGATTTCTCTGACTTTGAATCACATTTTCTTTAATCTCGAGGTTTTGTTATTTTATGGTTGTTAGGAGGATTTTTTTGTTGCATTTTCTTGTGTATTTATTAGTGTGATTATGCTTGATTTCTAGATACTAGTCTTGTCTCTTGGATGTTTTCTTGGCATGGAGTCCTACCAGTGGCAGAGAATGGTGTTTGAATCCCTTTCTAACTGCAGTTCTTATGGTGAGAGACCTTCAACAGGAACCTGCAACACAGTATCCTTCGGTAATGACACTGCTATTGCCCCACTAAGTAAATCGTGGCTTTAAATTGAGGTAGGTATATTAAGATAGAGTCCATAATTTTTGCTTTATGTGTGTATGTTTCTTTTTATTAAAGAAAAAGTCAAAAATCTTTGCCTTTTTGTTACTTTTCTTTTCTGGGTCAGGGTCTCCTGCAGCCTAGACTGGTGTCAAACTTTCTATGTAGCAGGATGATCTTGAAGTCCTGTCTCCACCCTTCAAGGCTATACGTCTGAAAGGTTCCACAGCCTCCAAGACTGTGCCATCAGCTGGAGGCCGAGCATTCAGAACAACGGGGGACATTTCACACTCACACCACAATGCACAGTTTGTCACAGTCCCCTTTTCTAAGTGTTTGAAAGCATTCTGTATTTAGCCTGATTTCATGTTAAAAGGAGTTCCTCTAGGCGTGGTTTCTCTCAACATCCCCTTAGCACTCTGCAGTTTGGGTCTTTCCCCTTTTGGTCCATGGGTTGTGGAGGTGCCTGAGTACAGGGTTTGGTTTCCAGCTTGTGCCCTTGTTCTGGATTTGATAGCACACAGCTGAGCCTGTTGGTTGTTCTCAGGAGGTTCCCTTGTGGCCCATTGTGGTGTCTGTTTCTTTGAGATCCTGCCAGGGCGTGAAAGAAAGGTTAGATTCCGGCTTACAGAGGCTGGATGTGCACAACCACTTAGTTCCCTCTCTTACCTGTAAGCTTTGTGTGCCCTTCTGCCTCTGTTCCTGAAAAAGAGGGGTTGTCTGTCTGCACTGTCTGTCTTGCTTTCTGATCTCTGAGAGAGGCCTGCAGTGTTAACTGTGAACAGCTGTTTAAGGCCGGGCAGACCCTAACAGCCTCTGTCTGTCTGTATGTCTGGCAGAGATACCACGACTGTCATTGCCTGGGTGAAGTGTGGTGGGAACACTCTGGTCCCTGCTGGCTATCCCCCAGCCGCAGGGCTGGAGAAGCTCTGGCTCCTTTCCCAGAACTTTCGGGAGGAGTGTAGCCCAGTGACCTAGCTGATTTGGTGTTTTAAGCAGCTGAGTTTGGGATAATTGTGGGATGGCAGCAGCGGGGAGCCAGCACACCTTCTGTGGGTGATTATCACATTAGCCTGCTTTCTCCTTTTCTTCCCAGCACTCAGTTCTAGAGTCAACAGTAGTATTTTGTCTGTCTGCCTTTGTACTGTGAAATCGCCTTGTATTTCTGCTAGTGAACTGTCAGCTTTAAATACATCCTTTGACTCCGTCCTTGATGATGAGCCAGTGAGCTAATGGCTCTTCCCCTCTTCTTTGCTCATGTCCTCTTGGCTTTTATCCACTGCTACTCCTAAGCGGGGCACTGTCTTATCTGTGTCCTGCTCTGTCACCGTGACCCAACCTGCGAGCTATGCTCACATCTCCAGGTGACCGAGCCCAGTACTCCTCGATTATCTCTTATCCCTTTAGAGCATTTTTAGCTTTCCTTTTTATTTATTCTTTGTATCTTTCATATCATACATCTCGATCCCACCCATCTCCCATCTCCTATCCCCTCATATCTACCCTCTGCCTCTGCAACCTCCCCTCTCCCCCTGAACAAAACAAAATAAAATTTAAGGCTTGCTTCGAAGCCCCTGGTCTCTGCTACACTATCAACACTGGGCCCTTCCTGGGATTCTTCCTGGACATCCTGTTGCTGCCCTGTATCATGGAGATCCTGTAACTTTGGGTCCGCAGGTCCACCCCTGTGCCCCAGCCACCTGTTCTCTAGAAGATTATAGATGGGGTGGGCTAACATATAATCCTGGTTTTGGGCCTGGTTAGTTGCAGGATTGGTCAGCCCACCAGCTCTCCTCTGTCTTTGCCACCAGGGTAAGCTCTCCAGCATTGCCCTAGCTAGTTCACCCTTGTAGAGATGAGCAAGGGGCAGGGGCAGTTCTCATATCCCTCACCTATGCCTTGACGGCCAGCACTACTGTGTTGCCCAGCTGAGGTGTAGGGGACACTCTCCTAAGTGCTGTAGCTGATGGGGGCAGGGACCTTGTCTTGTGACCTCAAGGCCAGCTCTCCCACCTGAGGTGGGAGGGACAGATAAGTAACGGGGACAGCTCTCGCATCTGCCTCAGAC
Source organism: Dicrostonyx torquatus (assembly GCA_028555095.1). Lineage (NCBI taxonomy): Eukaryota > Metazoa > Chordata > Mammalia > Rodentia > Cricetidae > Dicrostonyx > Dicrostonyx torquatus. The sequence goes on from JAQHUG010000287.1 coordinate 329,002, forward strand.
ATTAATAAGTGGTGACAGCTGGGGGGTGTCTCTCCTGCTCATGCTGCCACTTGACAGATAAGTAATGGGGACAGATTATTTAGAGCATTTCTTAAGAAGGCTCATGGGAACCAGGGTCCCCAAATACTGCAGGTTCCAGTGGCAGCAGAGGGACAGTGTGGCTGGGTTGGAATCCCGGTTGCTTCTCGTCATGGAGGTGTCACTCACTGCTGCCTGACTTTAGAGGTTACTCTGGAGATGTCTGAGAAATCCGCCTCATTCTCTTCCCTCTAGAAGTGGTTTAATTTCGTTCTTTTCACCTCATTTTCTTCACTTTTCTAGTCATTATATTTGTAATACTTTTAAAAATAGGGTTTATTTTTTGGTTGAGTTTAAAACAGTGTATTCTGTGTAGTCAGCCCTCAAGGGTACATCTTTGCCGACATTTCCTCCTGCGTGGGGAGTTGCCTCTTCCCTGCTGGTGATGCGCTTTGAAGCACACATTCTTAGTTTTGATAGAGTTCCATCTGTCTATGTTTTCCTTTTGTTTTCTGTGCTTTTGGTGTCATCGTTAGGAAATCATTGCCAAATCCAATGTCATGAAGTACCCCCCCGTGTTGTCCTATAATTTTAGCATGTACATTTAGTTCCATGACACATTTTGGGCTAACTTGTGCAGTGGTTTAAGGTGTAAGAGCCCAGTGGCGTTCTGTGTGTGGATGTATGCTTTTCCAGCACCATCTGTCCCTTCCTGTGGGATGCCTTTGACACCCTTGCTGAGGATCACACAGCCATCCACGTGGGAGTTCACTCTTGGGCTCTCTGTTTTAAGTTTTCTGGGTCTGTGTGTCAGTTTTTAGGTCAGTGCCACACTGTTTTGATGACCAAAGCTTTGGGAAAGTTTTAAAATCTAGAACTCCAATATCTTGTTAGTCACTCTGTTTGATTTACCATTTATTTTGGAAAGAATTGTTTCTGTTCTGGGTCAGTTCTTTGTAAGCCTCCTTCCAGAGCAGTGGGGACATGGCAGGAAGCTCTGCCAAGGCCCTTCTGGGCACTGCTCAGGCCCAACAACTTCTCAGGAGGCTTTGTTGCTACATAGCTGCTCAGTTGGTTAGGTCAGTGTCTTAGAGATGGCGCAGGGCTGCAGAGTGAGGGGGTGGTGCAGAGTGAGGGGTGAAGGGTCAAGCTGTACAGCTACCAGGGCTGCTCCTACAGTCCTGATGCCCTCTCCTCTAGCCCCAAAGCTTCCCATTGTGTCTCGGTGGCCCTGCCATGTTCCTCTACCTTCTTTCAGCCCTGAGGTCCTCTAGTGCTCTGTGCCTCTGTGGTCCTGCTGCCTTCTGGTCACCCCCAAACTCCACCCTGGAGGCCCCACAGGCATGCCCCTCTCCACATCACAGTAGGACTTTATGCTTTCCACATTCTGGTAGGAGTTCTTATCTGACTTGGAGCCTGCAGATTTTGTTTCCTGTTTTCTATAAACATGACATTTGGATTTGCAGAGCTTTTCTTTGTTAGTTCAGGGGCTTTCTCATTGTTTTCACTTGGTTTTGAGAGGGACCTGGGGCAAGACATGCTAATGTACAGAGGAGCTTATACTTGTCACCAGAGTCTCTTTAATGACCTGAATTACTGACTTTTAGAATTCACATGCCTGTCCTGAAGGCTGCACCGGAAGTGCTTAGCAAAGACTCACCTATACTCCTGGTGTGTGATGGTTGGGGGTCGGGGAAGAAGCTGAGCTTAAGCCTGAGGTGGAAGTGGTACCAGTCAGGCTGCAAGAGCCACAGGGCCCATTGTGGGTCAGGCCAGCTTGTTGTTCAAGGCCTGATGCTTTCAGAACCTTGGATAGCGACTGGTGAGGGTGCCTGCTGTTGGCTGCCACTGGTCTGAGGCCTCCTTCCTGAAGGCCATTGGGTGAATGATGTAGATTCAGAGCTGTCCTGATGTCTCTTCCCCTGCTCTGTCCTACTGTTTGGTATCTGCTGGTTGAGATATGGTTTCAGGATCTGGAAAGTCTCAGGAGTTATTGATAGGTTGCAGGAGATGGGAGAGGAGAGAAAGAGAGAGGAGAGAGGCTGGCTGTGTGAGGAGCGGCTGTCATGTGGATGATGATAGCAGGCTCTCCAGTAGTGTTGCCTCTTCTGCCGTTTGCCTTTTATGGAAGGGGACATAAGCTCTGGAAGTTAAGGGAGCGTTTCTCTCAGGCAGAAGGTGCATGACTTGACGTGCTGCTGGTGTGTGTGCTTCTGTGGCATGCTGTTGGTACCAAGCCTGCCCCTAGCACCTTTTTTCAAATGCTTGCCTAGTGCACGAGCTGTCCTGTCTTCCTAGGAGTGTGTCCTTCAACCTAGGGAAGACAGTGTCTCCTCAAGTTGAGAGTCTCTAAAATTCTGCAAATTGTCCTTATTTTCACGTCTTTTGTCTGGATTTCTCGGAACTCCTGGTGGAGTGTGGCACCAGGGCTCTGGTACCCTCCTGCCTCCTGTGGACTCCCAGGCTGGCCTCCTATTCCAGTGTCTCCATGTCCCACCATTTCCCTTGTGAAGCTTCAGGAGCTGGCCAAGTCTGCCGAGAAGGTTCTGGTTCTGAGCCAGTGTCGCTGTGGGCAGTTGGTTGGAACCTCCTCTGAGTCTCATGCAGATGGCACACTGCCTCTCTCAGGAGTCCCACTCCAGACCTTGAGAGTGGTTTTCGGCATGGCAAGTGCACAGCAGCCTTCCCATCAGGCCATAGCTTACCAAGCTGAACTTGTGCCCAGCTTTGCTGACCTCGTGGGGATCTGGATCTGGCACACTCAGGCACTTGTTCTAGCCTTGCAGGCTTCAAGCTCCATGGCGGAGACTGCTCCCAGACTTAGCCAAAGCCTGTACAGTGCCAGTGCAGCTTGGCGGGAGAGGGGCCTGGATCTGGTTTCCATCTTGGCCTCTTACCAGCTAGATGGCCTAGGTCAGGCTTGTAGGCTGGGATATGGTGACATGGATTCTCCATCTGCTCAGGGCTGAGGTTTACATGGTGACTGAATTCTCTCCTGGTAGGCTGGGCTACCTGGTTGAAGGAATAGATTGTCCCCATGAGTGGGATGTGCCCAAGGGGATGAGGGCCACACTCCCCTCTTCCCCCATATTCCTTTCACCCCTATCCCGACCCTTTTACTTGCCAACAGTGTTAGTGGGGCTCTCTACCTGTGCCTTTGTGATGTAGGCACTGTCACTTCTCTGCAGATGCTATCCTAGTGAGAAGGGACTGGGTAGCTGTGGCAGGCAGCTGGGCTGTGGGCAGAGCTGGAACAGATGCCTGGTCTCTTGTGGTACTCCTCAGAGTAGGAGGGAGGGAGCTGTGATGACGACAGCCTTGGCAGGTGGAGGTGGAGGAAGGGGGTGCACACTGCTGGCATTTTGACCACCCTTTCACGATGGTGGCGATCCAGCTTCTCTGCCTCTGATTCTAGGCATCATTGCAAGGTGCCTGGGGGTGCCTGGATGCATTCTGTTTGATGCAGGAGGGTTGAAGTTGCTATAACAACACTGATTCATGTAATTGTAGCTCCCCCATCAGGGCCCTTCTCTGGCTCTCCATTGCACATACAGGCACACATGCTTGTGCATGCACACGATCAGAGGCTGCAGAGGGCCAGGGGCTGGGTGTGGGTATGCCTCCCGTTCTACCATGGCACTGTGCCTTAGGGCATGCGACCTTTGTGTGAGGAGTATCATGTACCAGAGGAATAGGAAATGGTCTGCTCCCCAATTGGAAGACTCCACATCCAAGATATGGGGCTAGCGTGAGCTGTGCTCTGACTCAGCGTCTCCCATGTGCAACATGAGCAATAGGCACTGGGGTGTTAGCAGATCCTCAGGCTGGGCCCGAACAGGCTGAGCCTTGGTGCATTAGGGCTTTCAAAATTGTGATGATTGGATGTGAGACAGAGCCAGGTCGTAGATGCTGGCTGGGCTGGTGTGTGTATGTACACATATGGTATGGGTGTGAAGTGGGAAGGAAGCACACTGGAAAGGGTTGGCATATTTTTACCCTTTATTTTTAAAAGAGGGGACTGGAAAGAGAGCTAAATTGGTAAAGTGCTTGCTATGCAAACATGAGGGCTTGAGTTGGGTCCCCAGAACCCATTGAAAACATACTGGGGAATGCAGTAGGCATCTGTAATTCAAGTGCTGGGGAGGTAGAGATGGGAGGAACCTTGGGACTTTCTAGTTAGCCATTGTAGTCTTCCTGATGAACCCCAGGCCAGAAAGACCCTGCCTCCACAACAACAACAACAAAAACAACCACCACCACCACCACCACAACAACAACAACCACAAGACAGATGATGAATTCTGAGGAACAACACTCCAGGTCATCCTCTGGACTCTAAGTGCATGCACACATGCATGCATGTTCACCCACATACAGATTGTACCCACATGCATTTGTGCACCCCCCCATATACTGAAAAGGGAGGACTTCATCTCAATTCCTTCAAAGTAGATCTTCTTCCTTATAGAACACTCATAAGGGAATGAAGGAAGTCCGTGCCCTTATCTCCTGGTGGCAATCACTCACTCTTTTCTAGAACTTTCTTCCCAGTCTTTCTTTTCTTCCCCCTCCTTTGGGTATCTGCCATGCAGCTTGTTGTGTTTCTGTAAAAGACAGGGGAGGACCTTCCCATGTATGGGTGGCTTGCAGAGATGGCCCTGAGCAGGGGCCATCATCTGATGACTACTTTCTAAAGTGGGGCTAGCCTGGGTTGGGGAGCTGGAAGGGCTTAGGCTGTAGGCAAGTAGAGCAGGGTCTGGACTTGTAGTTTGTATTGATGAAGGGAGGTTACACATGACCTAGGATTGTCTTCTTTTTTTTATTGTTTTTTATTGAGCTATATATTTTTCTCTCCTCCCCTCCCTTCCCCCCTTCTTTCTACCCTTAGGGTTGTCTTCTTAACAGCTTCTGGAACATTTCCTGGCAGCATGAGTCTCTATGATTCATCATATGAAGCCCAGACACATAAGCATCCCCCAGAGTTTCACCTCTACCCTCACACCCCATGGTGTGATATCTGTGGTTTCAGTTTCCCCTTTCTGGTTGGTCTAAGAGCCAGGCTGGACCACACTGCTGATACTCTGGGGCCTTGGGCCTATTGTTCAGCTGGTGCTGACTCCTCAGGTCCATCCCATGACAGTGTCCAAGCCTGAGCTGTTCACAGCCCAAGGTGGTCACAGCCTCTGTACATCAATACTTAGCCTGGTCCACCGTGGTGCTATCCCTGAGCTGCCAGCAAAGTGCCAACATCAGCAGCTTTGCAGTTGCAGGGGTAGAGCCTCAGAGAGGTACAATGTCCTCCACCCCAGAATGTGGCCTTGGACGTGGGCAAGGGCAGGACTTCATCCCAAGAGCTTCCTTATATCTGTGCAGTGGACTTAAGAGCACATCAAGCTCAGAGACAGCACCGTGCTGGAGAGTGAGCATCCCCATGGCTATACCATAGGTCGAGTCCCTTGCCACAACTCCTCCTCCCAGCCTTGAAGGTCCCACCCTGCTCTTCGCAGCCAGGAACAGCATTCCACAATCCAGATGTGACTTATTTATGCTTGAATCCACTAACTAGGGAGACAGGTGTCAAGGGGATAACTGGCCATGGATCACATGGGTCAGGAAGACAAGCAAAGGAAAAATGACTCATAGCTCCTAAATGAATGCATCCACATAACTCCCTCCAGAATTCCCAAGGCAGGGAGGCCCACTCAAGCTTGCACTCTGGGCCCAGCATGAGTCATTTACCTCCAAACCCTTGAAAGCCCCTTTCTCTGGCAGGGGGACATGCCTGCAGCTATCCCTGGCCAGAGAGAAGAATGGACAGAGGTTGGCGGCAGACCTCCAGTGCCACAATCCCCATGGACCACATTCAGCTACCTGCTTCCCCATGCTAGGATGGTCCCAGGTGCAGGTTGATGGCTGCAGTCAGCCTCTGAGGATACCCACTTTGACCCAACAAGATCTACTGAGAAAAGAACCTCTGTAGGTGCATGAGGCCCAGGCAGAACCCTGTGGTTCCTGGGGGAGGATAGGCTGCTCACTCCTGCCCTCCCAGGTTTGGGCAACCCCTGTGCCACTGCCTAGTAGGGAGGATACTTAATGCTCCATGCACCTACTCCTACCCGCTCTCCACTGGGAGTTTTTATATCACAGAGACAATGATGCAGAGCACGCTGAAGATGACAGAAGAGGACACTCCACTTTCTAGCCTTGGTGGCACACTTACCTGATGCAAAGTGTTCTCCCTAGTACTCAGAAGCACAAACACACTTGCCCACACTAATATACTCCCACAGGTCTGCAGATGAGAAGATGAGACACACTAACACTTGCACAGAGCTATAGAAAATGAGGTATAAGATGAAGCAATAGGCTCCGTAGCCCCCCTGGAATCAGAGACTACTCTGCTTGTTCCGGATGAAGGAAGGGGGTAAGGCCAAGGGTCTTGGAGTCTAGGAGTCAAGAAGTCAGGATTTTCCAGGGCTCAGGCTGCCTCCTGACTGACTCACTTGTGACTTGACCCAGGGCCTGTGGCTCCTGGGCTTTACCAGCTGTCTGGGGTAGGTGGAAACTTTCCTTCAGGGGAAGCCTCACCCGCATGTGTGAGCCCTGTCAGCCCATGCTCTGGGTAGTAGAAATGAACAGTTAGTTGGTGAGCTCTGAGTGTGTCTGCTGAGGCAAGGATGGAGGAGGAAGGTAGAAAGAGCATGGTGTGTGTGTGTGTGTGTGTGTGTGTGTGTGTGTGTGTGTGTGTGTGTGTGTGTGTGTGAGACAGTTGCTCTTGGGAGCTGCCATCCCAGGTTTGGAAACCTAGTAGCCTGTTTGCAGGATCAGGATGACCTGGGACCGTCTACCAGTACATGTCACTGCCAAGTGCTGTTACCGCTGATGCAGGCCCTGGGCACACAGTAACAGCCTAGCCTGTGTTTGAGTTTTCCTCACCCCATTCCTGATTGTAGACAGTGATGCCTGCAGCTGCAGAGAGTTTGGAGCATCTCTGGAGCAACATCTGGGTACCTCTTGAGGTCAGGGTCCTGAATGAGGGGCAGTGTTCCAATGAAGCATCCTCCTGTAGCCTGTGTCCTTCCCCTGCCTATTCTACATTACAGCCACTCTGGATGGCGTGTCAGAGCTCTGAGATCTGATTTACACACCGTAAGATCCCTCTTAGAGCATCTGCTTCCATGTTTTTAGTACTCTAAGATGGTGGCTATCACTGCCTTCTAACTGCAGAACAGTCCCAGCATCCCAGAGTGAAGCCTTTTGTCCACAACCATACACTCTAATCACGCTCCTGATCAGCCTGGCAGCCGTGGGCAGCTCTGTGGACTTGTCCGTTCTGAACATCTGCAAACAGAACCGGGAGATGTAAGGCTTGCTCCATGAGGGTGTCTGTCAGCTCCTGGTTGGCACTAGAACCCATTTCCTTCTGGCTGTCTTGGACAGGGCAGTTTTGACAGTGCCAGTGCATCGAGAAGATGCTCTGCTCAGTGGTGCTCAGCGTGCTGAGTTGTGGCAACTGTGTGATCTTGGTGCCCCACCTGCGAACATGAGCTGATGCCTAGAATACCTCTGTGCCCCTCCTGGCCTTTCCTCATGTGAAGCTGACCTGTCTTGTCCTTTTCCTGCAATTCACATCACGGTCCATCAGTTTCTTTACATATCTAGCATGGTAAGTGTTTTTGGTTCTGCGCTGTTGCTTCAGGACACTCATGAGACCTGCGTGAGGCTGTGGGGCCAATGCATTCCCTCTCCAATCTGTCTCTTCTCCCATGGATGTCGGGGCTGAGTGATCATGTCAGCACTGTTCTGAACATGAGAAGAATGTTTCCAACTCTCTTGGTGAATGTCAGTGTGTCTGGCAGGACAGGTGGTGATCTTTATAGAGGCTACTAGAAGATTCTGTGGCACGCTGACCCCATCATGTACCTGCAGGCCAGACACAAGCTTCTTGGGCTTCTTTTGGGGTGACTGATGTTCCTCTGGCCATGATCTCACTCTGATGTCCTCTGAGCAGATCTCTCCTCACTAAGTGAATCTCTCATGATGTGAGGTGGCTGGGTTTAATGTGGGTATGTGGCTTAATGTGGATTTCTGTAGGTTATTACCAGCTTCTCACTTTCTCCTGTTAACTATGTTGTCTAGGCTGACATGGAACTCTGTGTCATGCAAGGCTAGCCCTAAAGTCTTGAACCCGCTCCTCAGTCCACATGCTGGGATTGCAGGTGCACACCACCCTGCCTGGCTGCTGCTCACTTTTTTCAGTGTTCTGGCTTCTGATGACGTCCTCTGGGATTTCTCGGTGCAAAGGTCTTGAGTGAGGTAGGAGGGCAGCAGGAGGAGTGAGTCCCTCAGCCGATGGTCTGCTGGGGCCATCTACTGCCCTGGTCAGATGGGCAGAGATGGCTGTGACTTGTCCCTTCCTGCTGGCCTGTGGGCCCCTGGCCATGCCTGCTCTCTTCCTTGCTCCACTGTGTGTAATCATCATATCATTGCAAATACTTTTACTCTGTCTTTTGCCTTTTCATAGATTGTATTTTAATTTATAGAATTAAATCAAATATCTCCCTCCCTCCTCTTCACCCCCTCTTTCTCTGTGTGCGCACACATACACACACACATGCGTGCAACATTGTTTTCATACTTGAGTAGTTTCTTTGGGTTCTTAATGATTTATTTTACAATTACCTTTCAAGTATTTCACCATTTCATCCATCTGGAACTTACCTGGATATAAATTATGAGATGAGAATGGGCCGCCATTTCCCCAATCTACTCACTGGAGTCTCTGGGCTTTGAATCTGAATGAGGAGTGATGAGGGGTGGGTGGAGGTGCAGTGGAGACTAGGAGGCTGGGTCGCTTTTTCTCCTTTGGCCAGGAGCGGAGCTGGGGTGGGAAGGCAGCAGAAGGGTAGAGAGGGCAGGCCTGTGCTTGCTGCCGGTGTGCAGGGTGCTATACTCTGCCAGCAGCAGCAGTCGTCTGGTGTGTGTTTCCCTCAGCACCCTGTGTCACTGTTGCCGTTTGCTTGAGGCTGTATGGAAATCTGCTGGAAGTGTGGCCAGGTTGAGTAGGGCAATCCTTTCTGCCGGTGTCTAAGTCAAGTACCTTCAGGGTCAGGTGCCCCACCACTGGCTGCAGTGACAACTGTGTCTCTACATGGTAGAGGCAGAGAGAAGCAAACAGTCTGGTACTGGGAGAGAACTAGGAGGCTGAACTGCTCAGTGGCCTGAACCCTGTGGGCCCTGGACCTGTCTTGTCCTCTGCCAGTCTCACTTTTGCCTGTGTAAGGTTAGATAAATGCCCCTTTCTGTCATCCATAGGGTGCCATGTTGTCCCCTTTTGCTCCCCTGCTCTTGGATACTCTCCTGTCCTTATCTGTAAGGATATGAATGTTCAGATGTTCACAGGCCACCTTTGATGGGGGAGATCTACCTCTCTGCTATAACTGTGAGGTGTGGCTCTCATAAATTTGGGCTTCCTCTCTCCAGCCAACTTATGGCCCCATCAAAGGAAAAAGTACAGGAACTATAGGTGTTCAGAAACCTTGCCTGGATTTTGCCAAATGTAGATTAGCTCAGCAGTAGCATTGGTGTGTGTGTGTGTGTGTTTGTGTGTGTGTGTGTGTATGCTTGTGTGTATGTATGCTTGTGTGTATGTGTGTGTTTGTGCGTGTGTGTGGTATAGGAGTTCCTTCTGTTTGTGTGTTGCTTTCATTGGTTAATAAAGAAACTGCTTTGGCCTGATATGGCAGAACTTAAGTAGGTGGAGATGACAGAACTGAATTCTGGGAGGAAGAAAGCAGAGTCAGGAGAGAGCCGCCATGGAGCTGCCACAGACAGACATGCTAAATCTTTCCTGGTAAGCCACTGTCACATGGCAATACACAGATTAATAGAAATGGGTTAAACTAATATGTGAGAGTTAGCCAATAAGAGGCTCGAGATAATGGGCCAAGCAGTAATTTAATTAATACAGTTTCTATGTAGTTATTTTGGGTGTAAGCTAGCTGGGTGGCCAGGATAAACAAATAGTCCCCTCAACTTACAACACGTGTGTGCATGCACGCCTGTGTGTATAAATATAGAGGCTTCTAGATACATCATTAGGCCTTAGTGCCCAGGCATTCCTTCTGTCCTGGCTCTGCCACCTTCCAGTTCCTGACTTCTTAGTCCCTCTGTTCCCATCACAAACTGTTCACATGGGAGAGATCTCTGCAGGAATCTCTGGTTCATGGACCCCCCCCCACTTCTAAAGCAGTTTATTTGTAAGTCAAGACTTCTGTGAGTCTTTAGTCTTTGATTCACCCCTGACTTTAGCAAGAGTTTCAGCATATGACTTTGGGGACAGTCTTTGAGTGCTGGAGTTGCTTCCTCTGAGGGAAAGCAGAAACTGCTGGAGACCAGCCTCCCAATGCTGCAGCACTGACTGCAGACTAGGCACCTTTTGTGGGTATACCCCCTTTTTCCTTTCCTAGATAACTTTGGATGGTAAGGTCCATCATTGCTCTGCTTCAGATACTGTGTGCTGAGCCAACTTCTACCTTCACCCAGGTTTTTATCTTCCAGTCCCTGGATTCAGAGATGCCTGGGTGATTCTGGGCCAGGTTTTGGTGCCAAATCTCTTATTGGACTGACTATTGCCTCCTGCCCAGTCTTCATCCATTTGGGGCTGTGGTGGGGGTCTGGTGGGATGGTCACTCCAAAGAGCAGGGCTAGGGTTCCTTTGCTGTTGGGACAATGTGTGGTAGTCATAGACCCCATATGATAGGCCACTGTTTGGAGGGCTCTCCGGGTGCCCACCAATCCAGACTGTGTTCATGCTGTGCCTGGGTATATGTGAGAGACTTCACTCAGAAGACCAGGGAGGGCTGTGGAGTAGTAGGCAGGAGTCCCTGCAAGAGAGCAACTAGCCCCTCCCAGTGTTCTCCCTAGTGATTTTAGATCAGTGGTTCTCAGCCTTCCTATGCTGTGACCCTTTAATACAGTTCCTCATGTTGTGGTGATCAACAATAAAATTACTTTCATTGTTACTGTAATCTTTCTACTGTTATGAATTGTAATGTAAATATGTGGTGTGTGGCACCCCCAAAGAGTCATGACCCTCAGGTTGAGAACCTCTGTTTTAGAGCCTGGGTCCTGGTTTCCTGAGCCAGGTGGAGGTAGATGGAAAGTCTATTCCACTACTTCTGCCCTAGTGGATGAAGCCCAGCTGGTATAGGTTGTGACCTCATGCGCCTTTAAGACCATCCCAGCTGTCCTTTGAAGGTGGCCAGGCCTGAGCCAGCTCTCATGGCCTCAGGCCAGGTCTCTGCCCTATGGTGTCTTCAAAGACCAGATGGCTTGTTTCCCAAGAGATTTGGGCTCAGCACTGGTCTAGGGTCATGTGCTCATTGGCTAGTCCTGGGAACTGTCCCACTCCCCTGTTTTCTCAAGTCTAAGAGAGATTTGGGAGCAGGGGCAGAGGCAGCCTGATGGGGTGTGGCGGGGAGGGGGAAGAGTGGGGAGAAGGTTCAGAGGGAAAGTGAGATACAGACAGGACCAGAATGGAGCCCATGGAGTGGCTCACATTCCTGACAGTTGGAGGGTATCCCACTGTCCTCCCAGCTTTCCTCTTCTCCTTCCTGATACCTACTTCTGTTTTTCTTATCCACTCAAAAGACAGTTGCAGAGGAACCCCCACTCTGGAGCCAGGTGCAGCTAAGGCTGCAGTGAGCCACTGCCCAGCCTCCTCCCTGGCCACTGCTGCCCTGCCTGCCCTCCTGCCCAGCATTGCACTCTAGAGGCCCTGCTGGCACCCGTCCTCCTGAGTGTCCATCCGTGTGGACCTATCCCTGTGCTCCAGTTCTGCATTTCCACTGAGGTGGTTTCTCGGTACTCACAGCTGCCCAGTCCTGAACCTGTCCCTCTTCCCATGGTCTTTGTCTCCGCCCGCCTGCCTGCCTTGTCCCTTCAGCACTGCAACTGAGCCCAGCACCTTATACTGGGCTATCATTTTACCAGTGAACTATATCCCCAGTCCCACTGGAGACTACAGTGCCTATGTACCATCCCAGATAAGGCTACTGGCATGAAACAGGCAGCAGAAGCACTGCTCCAAGTGTCCAGTGACTGTGGTAGTTTTATAGCCTGGCAGGCGGCGCTGTTTGCCCTCTCGTTCTTGGGTAAGCTTGTCCTGGTGTCTTAGAGAGGATTTGTAGTTGACTTTATCTAAGTTGGTAGACTCACAGTGATTGCTAGGAACATTGTCACCTCATCCTTCGGGTATCCCTAGATTCTGACAATGACATTCCTGTGTGCTCACTAGCAGCAGCATTCCGCCATGGCCCCATCTTGTGCCTGACGCTTGCAATGAGGACACTTTTCTGGAAGTGCTTAGTCAATACTTTTGCTCCCCTTGGCTTCTTTGGAGTGTTGTCAATGGATGGAATAGGGTTCTGGCTTGGCATTCTTGTCTCACCTCCTTAGAGAGGCCCCCCCACTGGCTAACAGGCTTCCTGAGGCAAGTCTGCTGTTATTCCCACTTGTGTTTCTGGTTGACAGGGTCATGAAGACCTATTCTCTGTCCACTTCTGGGCCTTTACAAGTTTTGAATGTTTTTATTATTTATGTACCTGTCTAATTATTTTTTACTCTTTCCTCACTTCTTTTACCCATGTAAGTATTATTGGGGCCCCTGTTGTCTGAGAGCTCTAATGGCCATCTGTCTGCCTGCCTGGTCACCTTCTCTCTGTCCGCATGCTTCTCTGTGGGGGATCTAGCACCTTGTCTCCTAGCTTTGTCAACCTGCTGACCAGCTCCTCAAGGCATCCTAACTTTCTGCTGCTGGTGTTTAGTACTTCCAACCTTCATGGTTCTCAGAGTTCTCATTTCTCTGTGCAGTTTCCCATGACTCCTGTATGTGGTCTGCTCCCTTAGAGCCTGTGATGTGTCCCAGTCATGTTAGGTTCTTAGTCTGAAATTGAGCTCTAGTTGGCCCCATACTCTCGATTATATCTCATGGTGCTGGATTGCTTTGGTTCACTTTGACGGTGTACTGAGTGTCAGAGGTCAGCGGGATTCGTGCTCAGAGATGGACACATCCTATTTGCTTGGCTGTTGTATGGGACTGAGACCTTCTGGAAGGGTGGCTTGTTTTGTTGTTGCAGTGGCTCTCCTCATTCTCTCCCAGATTCATATTCTTCTGAATTCACCTTGTGCTTGGGGCGGGCATATTGATGATAGCTTTTCTGGGGCCTCAGCCTCAGAGGTGGGTGTTCTCTTTCCACCCTCTCGCCCCTCTCTCTACTTTCTGCTTTGCCTGGCTATCTGTGCTCGTGATCCTGGTGGTCCCATTGCAGCTTTGGTCATGGCAGGCCTGGTCTGGTAGCGGACTTTTTCGGACCCTTCACTGTGGCCATCCAGTTGTGCTATGGCTCTTGTTGGTGTTGTGGGATGATCTCCCCTCCCTGTCCCCCAAAGGCCTCCTGCTTTCTTTCCAGGGCAAGGGACATTCTTTGCTCTTATTGTCTGGTGTCTAAGGGTATCCTCATTGTCTGGTGATCAGCAGTTGATGCCTTCAGAACACTAGCCCAGCTTTGGTCTTATAGGGGAGAGGGGACCTCACCTTGACAGGGCTACAATAGTCCTTGTCCCTGCACCCTAGGGGTGCTGCTCCATCCGTTCATGGAAAGGACAGTGGAGTGGGTGTGTCCTCAGGCTGCTCCACTGACTACAGGTTCTGACGATGCTTAGAAAATGACAGTGGCACAGCTTTGTGGCTTTTCATCTTGTTGGGTTAGGGTGACTTTTGAGCTTCCTGTATGACAAGCAAGGGTGGAGCCTTCTTTGGCTCTGAACTGCACATCTCCAGTTCACAGTAATGTGGACTTTTTGTCTTGTCTTTTAGCCTCAGTTTTGTGTAATACCTGTGAGCATTCTTTGAAAGACCAACAACTTGTCTTTCTGCTTGCCCAGTCTCTGCGCTCTCATGTTGGGGCTGTTATTGTCGTTTGTCTGTGGCCTACTTAGCTCACAGCTTCTGCCCGGAGCGCTGCTCCCTGTGCCTGGACTGTGCTTGCTCCTTAAGTGGCTATTTGTGCCCTGTCTCTCCTCTTGGGGCCTCTTCCTGGGACACTTCCCCTTTCCCACAGGAATACTTTCTTTTCGTGCTTGCATTTTCGCTGTTTCGCTTTCCACCGTGACAACCGCGATCCATTTGGAAGATACTCCTTTTTATTATGTGAGGCGTGAATCGATTTTTATTTTTCCACATGGCTGGCCAGATGTCCCAGAACCGCTTAGGGAAAGCTCATCTTTGATCCTGGGTGCTTCGTTTATCTCACTCACACTGCAGTTCCACAGTTGCAGGGACCTATTTTTAGATCCTCCCTATTCCCTGGTCTGTTTGTGTTTTCATGCACAACATTTTAATTATAGGGGCTTTCTAGCATTTTTAATAACACTGCTATTGTCATGTCATCCATATACCTAACGCTCACCCCTTTCAAATGTACAGTTCAGTGGGTTTGGCTTGCTTGTAGAGTGGTGCACCCATCGCTACTACTGAAATCTAGAACATTCTCCATCCTGGTTAGCAGCTTCTCCACACCTTCCTCCAGCTCCTTTCTGTGTCTTGGGTTTGCATGCAGGCAGAACTGCACAGTGCAGAGCTGTTGGTGCCTGGCTGTGGAATGCATTCAGGATCCACCCACGCTGTGGCATGTGCCAGACTCTGCTCTAGGATCTACTCAAGTCTGCCAGTTCTAGGCCTTTCTGTTTGTTTGGTGTCTTCCTGTATGTTCTCATGCATTTGTTTTCCCACATGAACTTCCCTGTCAATTTGTCTAGCTCCAGAAAGATGCTGTTGGCGCACTCCCTCCGTGTGGTGGGAGATTCAGTGTCTTTGAGAAACAGAGCTGTTGCGTCCAAAGACTAGAGTGTGTCTCTATGGAGCTATGTTTGGGGCTTCCTCTTAGGCCCCTTTCCAGTCTCGTGCTGCACTTCCTCTCGGGTCCACTGCTGAGCTCCTGCTGGAGTGGGAATTTCTTCATTCCCTCCTCTAGCTGGCAATTTGTGTGTGAAGGCTGTTGTTTGCCTTTTCTTTAAGATTTATTGTCATTTTATTTGTGTGCGTGCCTGTGTGTCTGTGTGAGTCTAGACAGGTGCTGGTGGGGGCCAGAAGAGGGTTTTTGATTTTATGGAGCTGGATTTCATGTGGTTGTGAAATGTGTAATGTGGGGGTTGCAGATTGAACTCCAGTTAAAGATTCCTAACCACTGAGTCATCTCTCCGGTCCTGGCTGTTGGTTCCAGCATATTAATTTTTCTTGGTGTTTGGATGTTAACTTTGTGTCTCTAGGGTTTCACCCAAATGATGCTGCTACTTGCAGAAACCGAGCTTCATTTTAGCCATGTGACTCTTCTTTCTTCCTCACCTCTGTGGCTCTGGCTGGTCCACCCAGAGGATCTTGGACCTTATAGAATCAATCCATTTGTCTTCCCAAGCTTAAGGAGCTGTGCCTGGTATCTCCCTGTTAAATGAGGTGCTTATTTAAAGAGGGGCAGATATTTATCATTTAAGATGGCTTCTTGATTTCTTTACTAGGAATGAGTGTTGAGCTTTGTGTGTACATTTGTAGCATTCATGGAGAACCCCATGGGCACTCTCGTGTAGGCCCATTAATAAGGGATGTCACCTGAATGGATTTCCGAGTGCTGAACCAACTGTGCATTCCTAGAAAAAAATTTCAATCAACAAGACTTTGAATCTTAGTTTCTTAGTATTTAACTTATTGTTTTCCAATTGATATTTATACTGATTTGTGATTTTCTTTTGATTTTGGATCATTTATCACATGTTCATTTCATGTGTGTCATAAAACAGTTAGAACCAGGGCCAGCGAGATGGCTCAGTGGGTAAAGGAACTTGCTGCCAACTCTGATGACCCGAGTTCGATCCCTGGGGACAGAACTGACTCTTGCAAGTTGTCCTGTGTACTGTTGTGTGTATGCCATCTTTCTCCATTCCCAAACACATATAACAAGCAAGTGTTTCAATGAATTAAAAAAATAGTTAATAAAATCTCACATAATCAGAACTTTTTGTTTCTAGTGGTCTGGAGCCATGAGAAGCCATGAGCAGAGCTGGCTGCGTCCTAGAAACATTGTCCCAGAGTCCTTTCTCAGGGCAAGTTTTGATCATTTTCCTATCCTTTCCCTGGCAAAAACTTTGTTCTTTGGTGGGTCCCAAGGTAAGCATCTCTTGCCTTCTGCATTCCCATTTCTTCCGGACCTTGTGACTCATTTGCTCAAGTTCAGGGCTCCCAATTCCATGTTCTGTATTGTGTTCTCTTTTGGCTTCTGCGTGGCATGCTTATGCTTCTCTCAGATTTCTGCTTGTTTTGAGACAGGGTCTTTTGTAGCCCTAGCTGGTCTTGAACTTGCTGCATAACTAAGAGTGATCTTGAGCTCCTGATTCTTCTGCCTTCATCTCCTGAGTGCCAGGACTGTAGGTGTGGGTCCTTGAACCCAACTTTACATAGTTCTGGGGGTCAAACCCTGGCCTTGTGATGCTAAGCAAGCATGTTACCACCTGAGCCGTATCCTAGCCCTTGCCTAGATTTCATGATTAAGTTAGTTGGTGGTTGTCTATCTGTTAATTTTTTTTTTAGAAAACAGCGTTTTGATTTATTAATTAGGTCCCATGTTTTCTATTTTCTGCCTCATTGGTTTTTGCTTTTATTTGCATTATTTCTTTCCTTGTGGCTATTTTTGAATTATTTCATTGTTCTTTTTCTAACCTTTTGAGCTAAAAATTAGTTCATCTGTTCTCACTTTTTCTCAACATTTTATATGTTGTTTAGAGCTAGCCATTTCCTCTGATTCCTTCTTTAAATCTGTCTTACTGATTTCTAAATGTAGTATTTTTCATTGTCATTATTTTTAGCAGTTTCTTCCTTTCTGAGTTGTGGAGTGGTAGCTCCTGGCCCTCCTCCCACAAACACTTCCTGCCCCCTTCCCAGGGGCTCAAGGGGCCTTCTTTGCTCTTTCCCAACATCCATGAGTACCCAGAATGCTCCAGGCCATGGGCCAGCGGTTGCCCTCAGGCCACCTGCTTGACCTTAATGCCTTGTGGGGGAGGGATCACCTCTCTTTCCTCTGTAGTTTTTATTTTCCCCCAAGTATTGTTTAATAGATGGTTTTATGTGGGAGGGGCTTCTTGGTTTAGTAAATACCTGAGTGTACGCTCGTGCCGTTGAAGCCCCAAACCGACTGGGATGGAGTCTTGACAGGAAGGCCAGGCCTAGCAGTCTTCCTGTCTGTCTCTCAAGTGCAAGTGCATGTCTGGGTGGCTCCCTGATGCTTTACAGGAAAGATAACTTGGTGAAAGCACTTTGAAACCTTCTAAGTGTCCTGTTTGTGCAGCTTTTCTCTCCTTGGCTTTAAGGCTAAAGGGACATTCCTGCTAAGGCAGGTCCCTTCATGATCACGATAGCTCTGCCTTCCGGCACAGCCAGTAGCTGATCTCCTCCTTAGGTCATTTTGGTCTTTGTGAATCTTGGTCAGTGAGTTAGACTTCTTTTCCCCCTGCCTGTACCCACCTCATAAGTTAGAATTCTTGCTGGCTCTGGTGGATTAATGTTTTCCATATGTGTTCATGTGTTGACGGCTTGGTCCCTAGTGCAGCAGCCCTTGGAGGAGAGTCACTTGGGGAAGCAGCTGGGCCCCTGAGACCTGTCTCCACACCAGTAGAAGAGTTTGTAGGTGGACTCAGACTTGGGTGGCATTACTAGGAGATGGAGGAAGGGTTACTGGGTGCATGGGAAGTGTATATTTCATGACCAGTTTTCTCTCTACTTCTATCGTGAATTGTTCCTGTACACGCTATTCCCCAGAAATAATGGCACCACGTGACCATGTATGTACTGACACCTCTGAAACCATGAGTGGAAAGAAATCCCGTATCCATCCTTTAGTTTGCTTCACTCAGGCATTTTGTCATAGTTGTGGAAAGCCAGAACTTTGCCATTACTTATTTCCATGCTATCTGTTCTCTCTGAGTCCTCATGTCCTCCTGAGATGCCCTGACCTTGTCTAATCCCCCTCTTTCTGCTCCTGTGAGGGAAGTATAGGACTTTTTTTCCTTTTCCACTGCAGCCCTTGAATCAGTCACTTCTCTCAGGAGTTTATATTCCTCTTATTCTTGTATTGAAGAACAGTGTTTAGGAGTTGAGATGGATGTGCTGGTTAAAGCTGGAAGTGGCTGTGTTGGCACAGCTTTATCAGTGAGTGTGCAGACACGTGTGGGGGGGGTGCACATGTAATTCCCACAGTCGGTGCCTGTGTTTCTCTGTGCTTATTAGACACGGTGAATGCATGCCAGTCCCTCTAGGTGCTGAGTTCCTCACTTGGAAATGAGCATGACCTTGGCCAGAGTGATATGCAAGGAAGAGAATGTTCTCTTTCTGTGTAGCTTCTGGGCCAGATGGGAGGCCACTGTTTGGTCCACTGGAGACCTTCAAGTCTGTTGTAGAAAACACTGATGTGGGCCGCAGGGAGTGAAGGAGACACTGCAGTCCGTGTCACCGTGTGGTATACTGGGACCTTGTTCCAGGTCCCTTCCATCTCTGTGACTCTGCACTATTCTTCCCTAGATCCCCTTTCCTTATCTGAGACACTGGGCTTTGAATCACGTTGGAGAATCTATAGTATGGGTGCCTCTGCCCCTGCACTTGGCTCATGCGGCACATCTGCTGTCCTCTAAGACTCCTTTGACTCTAGAGTAGACATTTCCCCACAGTACAATGCAGTCTTAGGCGTAAGCATGAGTGGATTCAAGTTATAGCCTGTGGTTGAGTTGTGTCTTACTTCGGCAGGTCACCTAGTCCTTTGTGAGGTTTGTGGTCTTTTTATAAGATCTCTTTGTGTGGCTTCATGTCCCCCAAAATGCAATCATAGCTGAGGAGACATTGGCTAGTGGAGTGAGGTGGGGGTCCAGATGGTATTAGTCACAGCTTGGAGGCTCTGGCATGGGCTGAGTCATGACAATCTACCTGGCTTGGGAGACCACTTGGGAGTCAGTTCATCATCCATATGGACCATCCTAGGAGGAAGGAGCCAGGCACCCAGGCCTCCCAGCACTGCTTTCCCTGGGAAGCAGTGCAGCCTGGGGTCTCATGATTCCCTGCCTGTACCATAGCATACCAGGGTGGAAGAGAGTGCAGGAGACCCTCCCCCCCAATTATCTCTCGACCTCTAGCCCTCCCAGGGGAGGCAGCAACACTGTCACAAGGTGGCAGTTGGGAGATTGCTCTGTTAGCCTGGACTGTGAACTGCTTGGGACCAGGAACCCTTTCTAAGGATCAGAACTGGGTAATGACTGGAACATGAAGCTGGGGTTGGTCAATGCCTGGAGCTTCTGTCTGGGGGCAGACTGCACCTAATACTTTATTTTGTTGGTATGTATGGCTACCCTGTGATAGTCCCTCTGACTACCATTTTGCAAAAGGGGAACAGGTTCCGGGGCTGTAGGATTGACTGAGACATTGTCCAAGTGGGAACCTTGTCCAAAATTTCTACTTCTTGGCTGGAACTGTTTCCTCTTCCTTAAACAGAGCCCCGGGAAGGCACCGTGCAGAGAAGTCCAGAGAGGCTGGAAGCATCTTGGGCAGTGCAGGATGCATGGTGTTGTCAGCAGGCTCCGCGGAGGCCGCAGGAAAGTCAGGAAATAGCAAGTTTTGCTTGAGGAGCTAGTGGGTTTCCCCACTGTGTGGTTGTCAGCTCTCTCCTATAGCGAACTTCAGGACCATGGGTAGGGCTTGGGATGGTCTGTGGTAGCAAGTGGAGAGCTGTGCCAGTGAGCCTTGGCATGGTTGCCTGGGAAGGTGCCCTGCATAACTGGCCTTTGAGCTATAGATGCTGGGGCTCTGACAAACCTCATTAAGTTTTTCTTCTCTAACTTTTCAGTTTCATTTTGTGTAGAAAATAATTTTCTCTGCCAGTATCGACTTTTAAAGAAAGACTTTCCAGGGTTTGGATACAGTGTGTGTCTTCCCTGTGTGTACAGCAGGACCCAGGGGCATAGGCCATCTGCAGTAATGGTGGCACTGGCTCAGATACTGATTCTGGCCTTGATGCTCACCTTGGTCCCATTCCTTGCACTTCCTTCTCTTGTCTTGGCAGTGTCTTTGGAACTCCTTATGAGGTGGTAGGATAAAGGTGTGTTCCTTCAGGCTTCTAGGAGACTGAATTCCATTTGTGCCTGAAGTATAAGGGGAGGACAAGCACCATGAAGACCACAGATGTGAACTACACCTGGCCTGTGCCAGGGACAGTGTTGAAGGACAGGACCCATGGCAGGTGCATACGTAGATCTTTTGCATAAGCCATATCCACAGAGGCCTGATATGGAATTTGTGTGGGTCCTCCAGGGGTCACCTAATGAGCCATGGCTTAAGTTTTCAGGAGTGTCTGTCCTCAGCTGTGCCTTCCCTATGTGATGTTTCAGTCAGCAGCAACGCATTTGCTCCCCATCTCTGTGACAACTGTAGTACCATTCTCTGCTTGTCCCTGAAGATGAGGTCCCCACAAGGGGACAGTAAACCAGGTTGTCCTTTTCTGCTGTGACCTCCCACCCCTGTGCAATGTGGGTGACTTCTTCCTCTAGTCCTAGGAGCGAGGTCACTACTCACTGACAAGCGACAAAACCTAGAACTGGAGATATGACATCCCTTCTGGGGATGTGGCAAACCCCATGTACTAGGGGACCTCCCAGCTCAGTGAAGAGGTAGGATCCATTCTGGGGAGCCCCAGCTTAGGGATTATGTTCCTTGTCAGCTGTTGAAAAGGGTAGCCCCAGCTTGGTAGTTCTCCATGAGAATGGGTCCTGGAAGGGCTGGAAGCCAGGTCATGGAAACTGAAGTCAGAGCCTGGCCTAGGGTCCAGACCCTGGGATCCTAGCCTGGTACTATGGATGGAAGTGCTGGCAGGTGGCAGTCTGTTGGCTGGGGTCTCACTGTCCCTGGGCTTGGGTGCTTTTGTCTTGGATTAGGGCTGAGCTCCTGGGGCAGCAGCAGGCCTGAGGTAGGCGTTCCTTGGCACCCCCACTTCCTCTGGCACCCAGTAAACAGGATCTGGGCAGTGTAAGGACAGATGGCTCCCTTTAGGCTGGCAGGGGTTTGGGGTCCCTGGGAAGAGGTGGCGCCGGCCTGGAGAACCAAGGCTAGAGGGGCTGGTAGCTGGCCTTGGCAGCAGTCACAGAAGCCTCATGGTAGGAGGCCTCCCAGGGAGTAAGTGAACATTGTCTCCGTGGTTTCTCTTCAGCCTCACTGGGGCAATCTCAGGGCTTGGGCCATTCTTGGGCACAGCAGCCTAGCAACTTCCGCCCTCCCCGCCTTCCAGGCCCTGCTGCGAGCTTCCGCCTGCCTGGGCTGTGAACGGGTCTGCGGTCTCTGTTGAGCTTTTATTCCAGCTCATCATTGCCCACTCTGACCTTACCACTCTCCCAGGAGCTTCTGGATGCCCACATGCCTGGCCCATCCCTTCCTGCCCATCCTCTGGGTACTTAGCCCCTTTGTCCTCTACCCTTGGCTCCTGTCACATCTCTTCCTGTGGGCAGTCCTCAGTTCTGGCCCGCCACCCTCTGGAGACCTTAGGCACACTACAAATTCCTGAACATTTAGCACCCTGAGCCACCAAATGGATCATGGCACTTGGGGAAGAGAGACAGGTCTCAGTGAGACCCAGAATCAGTCCTGAAGCCCAGATCCCTCCCTACTCTAGCTGAGTGTCTGGTACCCTGGTAGCTGTGTTCCCCTATTGGCCTCTGCCTTCTGGTGTTTATGCCACACTGCTTCACTTCGCTCCCTTTGGCTTCGAGAGACTGATGTCTCAAGTCCTGCTGGAGCTTGCAAGAGCAGGAGGTGCAAACTTATCGTCCTCTGCCTGTGCTGGGCAGTGTGCTTGCTTGAACAAAGGCTGCATGCTACAGTGAGTCTGGTGGCCTTCTGCCATGTTCTAAGCTCTATACTGGCTGGCCAGCTGACTGTGGACAAGATGAACCTTTCTTTAAGTAGAGCCTATGTTTCTCGCAAGGGAGCTGTGAGAATTAAGATCACTAGTATAGATGAGGTAACTTATTAGAGCAGAAGCAGGTGAGGCCCATGGGTTTGATCTCCAGTCCCCTCTTCCGAGGCGTGGATCCAGGTATGTTTTCTCTGCCTCTTGACTTTCCTGGTTCCTCTGTAAATAGGACTCATGTGAGCACTGGTCTTGTAGAGTTTGAGGGTACCCTGTGACATGAACTGTGCCCAGCCCCTAAGATCATGGCTTTCACCTTGTTCCCATACTGCTACATACCTCAGTAAGGGATCAGGCATTGGCGCATCCTTGAACTATGGCAGAAATGGTCCCCAGTCGAGACCCACTGCACAGAGTGGTTGGCTGAGGCACTGGAATGGGGCTGGCTCTAGGAAAGGTGACTCTAGATGACACCCAGTTTATCCAAGGAGGGCAGTGTCCTGCCCAGCAGCAGAATACAGAGATACCTGATAGAGGAAGGTCCATGTGGGATTTTGAGGCGAAGCATGGCAGGAGTGTGGGCAGGCTGCTTGAGAAGATGGGGTAGGAGCTGGTTGCAGGGTAATGATCAGAGACAGGGAAGAAGCTGAGGACACAGTGTGGGCAGAGGCACTGGGTGGAAGACAGTCTGGGTGTTGATGTGTGGGACCCCAGAAAGCAGACGAGGGTACAGGAGGCACTGAGGATGCAGTGGTCCCACTTCTAGAGGCCACTGAGGGCACTGGTGCCTGCAGATCTCAGCGAGAGGCTCTGGGCCAGTCAGACTTTAGACCTGGACTATGTTGTTGACTTTGGGACAGTAGAGGCCTTAAGTTTTGTACAAAAGCTATAACATGCCTGTGATTTTGCTTGGTGCAAGAGAGTGCCCCTGTGTCTTACTGTCTTCCAGAGATGGGCATGGTACTGTGACACAAGCTAGCGTCATCAGACAGGAAGGAGCGTCAGTTAAGGAAAGGCCTCCATGAGATCCAGGTGTAAGGCACTTTCTCCTTAGTGAGAAATGTGGGAGGGCTCCGCCCATGGTGGGTGGTGCCATCCCTGGGCTGCTGGTCATGAGCCCTATAAGACCTCAGGCTGAGCAAGCCAGGGGCAGCAAGCCAGTAAGCAGCACCTCTCCGTGGGCTCTGTATCAGCTTGTGCCTTCAGGTTCCTGTCCTGTTTTAGTCCCTGTCTGGTCTTCCTTCAGTCATGAACAGCAATGTAGAAGTATAAGCCAAATAAACACTCTCCTCCCCAACTTGCTTTTTGGTCATGTTTCGTCACAGCAGTAAGAACTAAGACAGGCATGCATCTTCTGGGTCCTAGTATCCACCCAAAGCCCAGAATGGCTGACTAGGAGGTAGAGGACGCACACTGGTATTTCCAGTTCTTAGACCAGGTTTTTGTTGCAGCACCTCAGCTCGCTGTGTTCCTGTCAACTGCCGGCCGTCCTCTCAGCCTCTGAGCAAACAAGTTCAGTACACAGCAAAATGAAATAGTGAATCTGAGCTGGGGATCTTTCTGTCACAGCTCATGCATATGCCTTAGCCTGCACCCTTCTGGACAGCTCTTGCTTCCCAGCCATCCCACCTAGGTTCAGCCACAGAGGCCCTAGCTTTGGCATAGAGGGCCCATCTGAGGCTCAAACACCTTCTCATTTTCCTATAAAGGTTCATCTGCTCCTATAAAGGGTAATCTGCTGCTCACGGACCTTTGTCAGCTTGCTGTGCCTCCCCAGGAACCTGCCAGACTGCTCTGCGCTCTGCAGTCTTACATGGCGACCGTTTCTGCTCCTCCTGGCTTTGCTGTTTGGACCTGGGTTGGCTCATTACTCTCTTCTGTGGCTTCTCCCTTAGGTTGTTTCTCTGACTGTTTCCACTCCATGTCCAGTCAGCTGTTCTCCCTGTGGGCATGACTCTTTCCTTTCTGGTGTGAGGAGGTCACAGCACCTGTGAAAGTCTGACCAGTCCTCTACTCTTCCGCTGAGAGCCAGTTTCCTGGGTTCCCTGTGCTCTTCCAACCCTCAACCCAGCTCTCTCTGAGGCCAGGGAACATTTGCAACATGGTTCCTGTGCACAGTGGATGTGCTGGGCCAGTCTGTGGGATGGGTCCACACAGCTACCGGGAGCAGACTACGTTTCTCAAGGACCAGGGGCCTTGGTCTCCCACCTGGCTCCCCACCTGGTTCCTGTTTACATATACCTCTGCAGCCTCCACTCTTTCCAGACACATTTGTCTGGCTGCTGTTTTGTTGGAATCTTACACAAGCAGCTTAATACTTTAAAGTTATACATGCAGAGAATTTAGGGAGTAAACGAGTTCTACAAGATTAATTAAGAGCCGCGTAATCCCCAGTGCCCCTCTGCTGCCTCCCTGGAGGAGCTCCTTTCTCTTTGATATTATCTTTTTTCCAAATGATGTGCTGTATTGCTACTTGAGTTTTTTTAAAAATCACTTAGACGTTATTTATTGACTTGCAAGATGAGAACTCCGGTCTTTGTGCCTCTCACAGGCATGCGCGCTCCCACAGCCGCTCCCTTGCAAGCATGTTCGCACACAGTGAAGGCGTACCTAAGACACAGCATGCAGAGACACAGGCATCTGTCTCCTCCACCTTCCGCCTCACTTATGGCCCTCCCCAGAGTTTGTAATGGCCTCTGTGTGTGTAGATTTTGTGTTCTTCTCAGGTCCTCACCTCGAGGCTCTCCCCCAGTCCTCTCTGTCTTCAGTTCCTGCCACTCAAGGGCCCCATCGTCTTTGGTCTTCGCAATATCTCTCCAGAAGCTTCTGCAGGGCCTGGTCAGCAAGTGTTCACCCTGCCTAGTCGCAGTCTTCGCTCTGGTTTTCCTTCACCCCTATGTGGATTCTGGCGGCCTGAGCCAGCCTTTCATTAGCAGCTGGATGGAGCCTGCTGCTAATCTCATGGGGTTAAAGGGCCCTGGTGCATTCTTCTGGGGCCTAACACAGTAGGACTAAGTGTAGTAGCCAGACCCCCAGACCTCTCTTCCTCTGGTGTGACATAATAGGGCTGGGTGCAGGAACCAGAGTGCCTGTACCCAAAACCTTTCTTTCCAGTTTTCAGCAGCATGGCCATGGACAGGTGTTGTACGATGCTTTACTCTTTTGTGTTTTGGGGAGAGCCCACCACCCAGTTCCCAAATAAATCACGCACAGAGTCTTATTCTTTCTTATAAATGCTCGGCTTTAGCTTGCCTTGTTCCTAGTCAGCTTTTCTTAACTTTAATTGTCCCAACTGTCTTTTGCCTCTGGGCTTTTCCTGTTCTTCTGTATGTCTTACTTTCACTCTTGCTCCAAGGCTGGCTGGGTGACTGGGTGACTGGGTGGCTGGCCCCTGATGTTAGCCTTCCCTTGTTCTCTTATTGCTTCTTCTTTTCCAGATTTCTCTTTCTGTTTATTCTCTTTGCCTGCCAGTCCCGCCTATCCTTGCTCCTGCCTTGTTATTGGTCGTTCAGCTCTTTATTAGACCATCAGGTGTTTTAGACAGGCAAAGAAGCACAGAATCACAGAGTTAAACAAATGCAGCATAGGGGGCTGGAGAGATGGCTCAGCGGTTAAGAGCATTGCCTGCTCTTCCAAAGGTCCTGAGTTCAATTCCCAGCAACCACATGGTGGCTCACAACCATCTGTAATGAGGTCTGGTGCCCTCTTCTGGCCTTCAGGCATACACACAGAAAGAATAATGTATACATAATAAATAAATAAATATTAAAAAACAAAACAAAAAACAAATGCAGCATAAACTAAAGCAACACACCTTACAGTAATATTCTACAACAGACAGACCATCCCTCCTTTGAACTTTTGTGTCCATACCTGCCAGTCAGAGCTGAGAGGCCCAGCCTTGTGAGTGGCCGGTTCAGTTGCCTGCACTTGCAAAGTGCACTGACTGCTGACCGCAACCCGCCTGCTGTGATTCCTGCTTTCTCTAGTCAGGTCGTTTCTGCTCCACTTCTGGGTCTCCCATGTCAGGGGCTTGGCAGTCCTCCCAAGGGGGCTGCTCTGCTCCATGGACCTTGCTTCGTACTCTTAACTGACACATAGAGCTGTTGGGCCCTCTGGTCCCTTGTCCCTTATCCCAACAGATCTCTATCACCTTTTTCTGTTGAGGTTATTTTCTGTCTCTTCTCCAGAAGCTTCTAGAAAGTGAAGGGACACCTAATGACAACTTCATATAGGTCCCAGGATACAAGGCCTAACGGGCCCACAGTGAGAGGATTCCTGAGTGCTTCAGGAGCCCCCAAGGTCTTCCTCTGCCAACTGTCTTCACTGTGGGGCTGGCTTTCTTTCTAGGCTGCAGCTGTGAGCCATGCAGCCTGCCCTGGAAGCAGGTGTGAGTGCCTGCACAGCCTACCAGGAAGCTACCTGGAGGGTAGTGTCGTACTATTGTTGTCACAGTAGCTTTGTTTAGAAGATGTGATTTTACATATGAATACGCTGTATATGTTAACAGTGATGGGCTTACTGTTATTGACTTCAAAATAAACTAATATGCAATTGAAAAGAAGTCTGTTTTAGTTCCTAACAGTAAATCTCATTGGTAGAATTGCACAAATTGGAGCTTCCAGGGTTTCTGATTCGCAGCTGTGTGCTGGGGTCCGGAAACTGAGATGGTTGGAACTTCTTCTGTCCTGCAAGGCTGAGGGCAGGCCCATGGTGTGTAGTGGATGGAATGGGGGAGCCCGTGAGGACCTGGGGGAGCCTGTGTGAGCTGGGAGGGCCTGCAGGGACAAGGAGCAAGGAGAGCAGGGCTCCCAATGTGGGCACTTTGTTTTGTTTTTACATTTATTTATTTTGTATATATGTTGTGGGGGGAGCATGAGCCACAGAGTTC
Organism: Dicrostonyx torquatus; assembly: GCA_028555095.1. Lineage (NCBI taxonomy): Eukaryota > Metazoa > Chordata > Mammalia > Rodentia > Cricetidae > Dicrostonyx > Dicrostonyx torquatus. The sequence goes on from JAQHUG010000287.1 coordinate 355,900, forward strand.
ATGTGGGGGTCAGCTTGCAGGAGTTGGTTCTTTATTTCTACCTTCTACCAGGTGTGTTCCAGTGATTGAACTCAATATAACAAACAACTTTACCTGTTCAGCCATCTTACTGGCTCCTATGTGTCTTTTTTAAAAACTTTTTTTAAAGGTCTTTTTTATTTTTTTATTGGGTGTATGTGTTGGTACATGCAAGTGCAGTACCCATGAAGGACAGAAGAGGGCGTTGGATCCTCTGGAGCTGGAGTTATAGGCAGTTGTGAGTTGCCTGATGTGAGTGCTGAGTACTGGAAAAACAGCAAGCCCCCTTCGCTGCTGAACCATCTCTCCAGCCCTTCCCTCTCTGTGATCTTTCTAGAGGAGGCCAGAGTGTTTTTGAGAGAGAAAATGGGGCACCCTTTTCTTGGTCCTGTTTCACTGTTCCCACTTGTTCACAGGTAGATCAAATAGCCCCCTACAGTGGCCATTTGGTGGAGGCTAGAGGTCTGGGTTGATGAGAAGCCTGGGGAATGGGTGCAGAGGAGTCAGATGGGCTTGTATATGTTGTGCTCTGAGCCCTGAATCTGAATTCCATTCCTGCCTCTTCTCCCTCCCTGTTCCTCTGGGATTTTGTTTTTCCAATTCACCAAGGAGGCTTCCTTCCTGTCCTGCCCACCAGAAGATGTTTTATGAATCCATCACTAACAAAGGTGGCTCTGGAGCCATGACCCTTTTAAAGAACTCTCAAGAAAAGGCTACTAGACCTTAGATAATGGCACAGAAGGTGGGAAGGTGGTAGCAGTGTGTGCTCTTCTATGACTGCTGAGGCCAGGGTGGCTACCCTGGGAGAGGATGGATGGGGGGCTGCTCTGTATGGGGGAACTGGGCAGTTGTCATTCCTATAAGGCATGGAACAGTTGTCCATTGCCACCTTCCTGGAATGTTCTAGGTATTTGGGGATGTGGCTGAGGGCTGGATGATCTTGGTTGGAGCAGCTGTGCTTTGCATAGCATCAAGCGGGGGACACCTAGGTTCTTAGTTGATAAGCCGCTCTCTGGGATCCTTATCTTCAGAGCCAAGATCCCCCTGTAGGTATCTGAGTTTGAGCTTCAGTGAGTTCCCTGCGTTTCCTGCCATCTTCCCCAGTTACAAGGCTGGCCTGAAAGGTACCCTGCTCATCTGGGCCTATATGAGGCTGTGTTATAGCTGCAGTTCCCCCATCTGGCCCAGCCTCTGATTAGAGGAGACTTCCTGTCTTGGAGCAGGGAGGACATTGAATTTGGAGTCTGTTTGGACTCAGCCTAGTAGCTGCTGCAAAGTAGGGGTCCCACCTCAGTGTTGGACCTGGCTCCACTGAGGTCAGGACCCTCTGGGTTGAGGGATCTTCTCTTATCAGCTTTCTGTAGGCTCTCTGCAACTAGGTGAGGACCCCCAGCTGGGTTAGCCTGCTTCCTTTGCGCCTCCCTATCTAAGGGTGGCTGGGCTCTACCTTGGCTGTGCTGGGATGAGCATTGTGTCAGGGAGGAACATCAGTTGCTGCATGCTCCCTCTTCATGATACTGCTACTATCAAAAAGAGATTCTGGGTCCTTCTGTATTCCAGGCTGGGCTCTAGTGCTGGGGCCTGAACAGAGGAAACAGGTGAACCCTGAACCTAGGGTCTATGCCATTGGGAGACTTTCTGAGATGGCCTCATGTATGCATGCTGAGAACCAGAGACAAAGGCTGAGCTGACTGGGTGTGAGGAGGCAGACGCTTGGAGGGGGCAGTCGTGAGGATACTTGGGCAGAAAGGCACAGGGCCAGTACCAAGTCCCTTGCCTCCTTCCATAAAACCAGGCAGCAGGTGAAGGCTTAAGCAGGATACAGAGAGAGCTGGATTTCAGGGGTGTTAGGTTACTGTGTTTTGGGGATGCTGAGTATATAGATGGTACATTTATGCAGTGTGTGCTCTTTAGATGCTCACAGTTCGTGTTCCTGGGTTAAAGACGGGTGACATGCACACCCTGTCATCACTTTCATTTCTGGTCCTGAATCCCATTTCTCCCTGCTTGCCTTTTTTCTTAGTTTGATTTTCCTGCGTTTGTTTCCATAATGATGTCCTGCTGGATTTGACATGCTTTGGGGCTTTATGGAATGGGATCAGCTACCACATCAGTCTGATTTGCTGCTTCCGTGCTTCTTCTGATGCTGGTTAGCGTGATGCTTAGCTGTCATGCTGTAGCTGTCCCTGTCCTCAGTTCTGCCGTGGGCTTGCTGGGGCCACTCTGCTCACTCCACACCCCAGGGATATTAGGTGACTTTTTGTTTCCTGCCATTACACTTCTGTTGCTGAACCTCACAAAGGTACACAGAGCCACTTTGGCCTGGAGAAAGGTGCTTTCTGGAGTCTCCTTCTCAGGCCATTGGTGGTCTGACTGGGACTGTATATCCACTGGGTGAGCATGGGGAAAAACAATGTTCTTACCATTCTGTCTTCAGTCTTTGGATTAGTGGAGTCTTCTGTCTCTCAATAAAGCCCCCTGCAGTTTTTCCATGAAGATCTTATACATCATATCTTAATTTAAAAAACAGTATAAAAGCTTTTTGTTGTTGTTGTTATCAGTGGTAGGGTTCTGAACATTAATTTTTTTCCAAGTGTCTGTTGATGGTATGCACATGTATTTAGTTTCTTTGTGTGTGTGTGTGTGTGTGTGTGTGTGTGTGTGTGTGTGTGTAAAGCAAAATCTGAAAGTCTTCCTTAATTTAATGTATTTAATGTTTGTTTCTTAGCTTTATAGGTATGGTAACGTCTACATACACAAAAGCGATACAGTGATGTAGCAGCCACTGAGTGTCCCTCCCCCCCTTGTCCCTTGTCACTGCTGTCTACTCCTGGTTAGTTGGTCAGTCTCATTTGAACCCTTGTCCCTCCTTCATCTCATCTGCTAACATCACCACATGTCTCTGAGGACAGTGCAGGCAATGCTGCTGCTCAGACACCGGTTGCTGAGGCAGGCTCTGGCTCTCAGGATCTCTGTGGGAGGCAGGCCTGGCAGATCACACATCTTGAGCCTTCCCAGTCCTTCTACACCTCCAGGCTCACCTCCATCTTTTTCCCTTTTGCCCTTGAAGTCTGTTTGTTGAAGGAACCAGCTTTACCTGTGGAGTATAATTGAGTTCATACCCAGCCATTTTGCTAAAGTCTTCTTTTATGAATTGCAGTAATTTGTCTGTGGATCTTTTGAGTGTGCTCTGTCGATGTTTGTGAACAATGCAGGTTTCTCTTCTCTTCCAGCCATTTCACTTGCTAATGTTTTCCTTTCTTCCTAAGCTGACTGGTGCTTGTTTTAGGATGCTGGACGGACATGAGACCTCTTGTGCTCTTCGACAAGCCAATAAACCCCCGTGAGTGGACAGTGATTAGTGCCTCTCACGGAGTCTCGCAGCCTAGCTAGAGGTGTTCCGAGTCCTCACTGGACAGTTGATAGTGGTCGGCTGTGTAGCACAGCACCGGCTGTCCTCTGCACACATAGCTGCTGTAGACATGGTGGAACGCCAGGTTACAGACAGGGTCTGAAGAGGTGCCCAGTGCAGCACACTGCTGGCCCTGCCAGATCCCTTGGTGAGGCATGCTGGGAATCACCCAGTGCATGCCACCCTGGGGATCATGCTACACGTCACCAGTCCAGAAGAGGTCACCACTCATAATCCCAAGTGTGTGAGTAAAGCTCCACCATGGATCTGTGTTTCAGCTGCGAAGCCAGGCCACCATGAGATATGTTCACCTTGTCACTGTGGTGGCAGAGGCACCTGCTGGGGACTGTCCCTCCTCTGAATTCATGGAGGGAGGGCTGTGTGCTCCTCAAATCTTCCTGGGGTTTTGTTGCATTAACTGTTTTGTGCATGGAAACAGTTTGACATCAGTCGATCTTCTAAGGTGCAGAAAGCCATTCAAGTATTTTTCTACCTTTTCGGGCAGTTTTGAAATATGTCTCTTTCACCCAGACATCCAAATTTATTGAAATAAAATTGTACACATTGCCTCTGCCTGCCAGTCTCAAGAGGTCAGCCCTGTGGGGATCAAGTGCACAGCCTTGATGCACCTTGCTCTGGTCCTGGTCCCCCTGCCATGCTTCTTCACAGCTTGCTTTCAGCTAAAGAAAGGACCAGATAGACCCTGTCCCTGAGGCCCTGTAGGGCAGCCATGGCTGCAGAGAATGGTGACATTGCTGGTATTTTGTTCATGTTGGAAAATGGTCCTGCCACTTCCTTCCTGAAGCTGGAACTGTGTGCGAGTCACTGTCTTCCAGCTTTCTTCTCCAATTATGGGTAAAGGTTTGTTGATCTCTGCTTATGTTTCTTGCTTTTCCTCCTGCTGCCTCTTGCCTTTTTGTCTGCTGTCTCCTAGATTGGCTGTTTACTTTATGCATATTCAATGCTTGGCTTTTATTTCTTGTTAATAAAAGCATTTAAAGTTATAAATTCCCAAAGACTCACTGCTTTAGTTGAATACCACATATTTAAGAAAACATGTAGCATTTTACATCTTTGTTCATTAATAAATATTTCCTGACTCTCATTGTGATTTTTTTTCTTTGACCCAGGAATTATTTTGAAGTGGGTTTCATCATTTCCAAGAGTGCTTATCTTCTCAGCTGCCTTTTAAAAAATGATTTTACAGCAACTAGCATGGCCGTGTTGCCTTCAGTCAGGGGCTGCCATACAGAGGAGTTGGTGTTTCCATGGTGGGTTGTTGGGGCTGCCTGGCACACCTGGGGCTGCCTGTGTGTGTGTGCCTGTGGAGGCTCCTGAGGGGCTGGCCCTAGATCTGGGGAGACCTTTCAGGCAGGACAGCTGGAACACATGGCTCTGAAAGGGAGAAGGGCACCAGTCATTTGGTCCCTGCTGACAATGCAATCTCTTCTGTGGCACCTCAGAGTCCTCTCCCCACAGGGCCTCTGTTTCTTATGCAGAGCACCCTCAGACAGCAGGCTGCAGACTGGTGCTTGTAGCCACCACTAAGTAGCCTTGTCCCAGAACACACCACTCCTGTCAGCTGTGATAGACCGAAAGGCCGGTCTCTGGTTCAAAGGAGGTAAATGTAGGCTTAGGGCACAAATGTGCCTGCGTCCACAAATGGCATTCCAGGATGTGAAAATTAAGATGCATTCTCTATGGGGTCCACACCTGTGTTGGGCTTCCTGAGACTGCAGCTGGGGGAGCTGCCACTCCTCTGCAGTGGGACTTGTCACCCTGGCTGTTGGAGAAGTGGGGTTTGGGGTATGATTCTGTAGAATGTGTGAGTCTGTGCTTGGGTGTTGTGTTGGTGTTGGTTGCCATTAGATATACTTTTCAGGTGTTGTGCTTTGTCAGACTGGTGACAGCTGTCCAAAGCTTTGTCCCTGGGCCACACCTGAGGGTCTTGAGCTAAAGGATTTGTCTAGCATGGGGCCAACTTTCAGAAGAACTATGGTTCAGAGAACAGTCTGGAATGTGAGATGTTCTGAACTTGGAGCTAGCACTGGGCAAGCTTGGGGTGTCTGTTCAAATTTACCGTCCCACCCCCGTCCAAGTGAGAACACAGAGAGGACTGAGATTGCCCATGCCTTTGGTTGCAGCAAACCTGGAAGTACTTGGAAGACAGTCTGAAGGAGGGTTCATCTGTATTTCTGTGCTTTGATT